>OZ030016.1:71908055-71920555 GCA_964023405.1 Apodemus agrarius
CTCTGGATCTTGTGATATCCAAATGATGTAAAGATAAAGGACCATGATGACTGGCATGTGCTTTGGAGACTGCAAAGCGTCCTAGCAACGCAGAGGTTCATTCTCTTTATCACACTTATTAAGTAGCTAGAGATTAATAACAGACCATGGAGACTGAGAATTGAATTAACTGCCCTGGGCTGGATTCTATTATCATAATGATAATCATGTGCTCATCTGATGAATATTGGCCAACTGCCTTCTACAATCAAGCACCTTTGAAAATTCTCCTTCCTGGGTATGAGCAATGTGGAGTCTTCGCTTTAAGAGGCCATAGAAACGATACCAGGTTGTCGGACACAGTTTCCATGGAGAGGGGTGGATGAGCTCCCCTGGGTGTTGTATTGTTGATGGATGGATATCGGAGCACAGCATGTGGAGGAGTCCCACAGGCATGGTGTGAGCACTTCACACTCTGTGTCCTTAAGTGTTCCATGCCTGTGAGTTCTGAGCCTGTGATGCTCTGTCCCTGTGAGTGCTACGAATATGTGAGTTGTTCACAGTGTCATGTGCAAATGTGACACTAAAAACAAAACTGCTCCGTGGCCATTGGTGTTCCATCCTTGTAAGTCCTCCATGTCCGTGAGTGCTCCACATATGTAGGTCCTCCATCCCTGTGAGACTCCTGTGCCTATGAACACTCCATCTCTGTAAGTACTCTATGCCCGTGGTTTCTTCACATGTGTGGGTGCTCTGTGTCTGTGAGTGCTCTGAGCCCATGAGTAATCTTTATGTCCCAGCTCCAATTGCAAATGAGGATGATCAGGCCCAGAGCAAGGGGGTGACTTCCTACAGACTTAGAGGAGACAGAGATCAATTGGAACCCTACACAGCACAGAGGGCCGTGCTTGGAAAGAAGGAGCTCACCATGTCCTCAGAGCCACTTTAGGGTCCTGTGACCCACCACTCTCTCTCTCTCTCCAGCTGCCCGCTCGACCAGGAGAACTCCAATGAGAGAGAGGTGAGTTAGTGTCTTTTTGGAAAATAGAGACTCCACTTAATTTTGCTTGACTTCAGTGCTTGCAGCCCAGGTCCTGCAATCCATTGTGTGACTGCTGTGTCTACAGCGATACGGAGCCTTCCTCAAGACGCTTCCCATCTGCTCCAGCAGATTCATATACCTGCCCTTATGCTCCATCTTACTGGCCCCTTGTGGCCCCCGGGACTGCTATGGGGTTAAAGTAGGCTTGCTCACACCCTGTTCTTGTTCCTCCAACATCCCATTGCCTCCCGGCCTCCCAGAGTTATGTGTGGGCCTTGGAATCCAGGCTGTAACTAACTGTACAAGATTCATGGGTCCCCAGTGCCCAAGCTAGGTACCAGGCCAGGGCTTGTCCCCACTCTGTGGATCTGGGTTGAAGAGCGACGAGGCCGTAGATGTCCAGTGGACACCCCTCCCCCAACCCTTCAAGGCTTTGAGTTTGACTGGGACAGGCAAGTTTGACCTAGAGGCAGGCTACAGCCCTCCCAGCTGAGTGACGGGGGGTGGGGGGGACCTCCCTAGGGTTGCCCTTACTGGGGGACTACCTTGGACAGATGGGAACCCATCAGGATACATGGGAAGTTTGGAGAATAGGGCCAGAAAAGGTCCTGGTTGGACAATCACAACCCCTATCAGACTCTGGATCTCAAAGGCACTGCCTGGCTGTGGTTAAGAGACCAGTTGCAGAGGTGACTTGGGTAGAAAATGGCTGTGGATTGGGCACCAGTTCCCACTGTACAGTCTTTAGGACCCCCATCCCTCCCTGTACCTTTCTCCTGCTAGTAGCCTGAGGAACAATAGCATTACCTGTTCTCTCTGAGAGATAGCCCTGCACAATGACCGTTCACCGGTGTCAGCCCAGCCCCCACTGGTGGGGATGTGATGTCACACTCTGAGCCATGCTACAGAGGGCCCCGGTCCAGAGTAGAGCTGGAATTTCACTCCCCACCATCCTAAACTGCCCTTTCTCTATTCCAGTGGTGAGGCCCAGAGGCCACTACAGAGGCCACAGCCAGAATTCCAGGACAAGCAATAATCAGAATAGATGCTCCAGTCCTTGTGGCTTAGGAGCCCAGGAAAAATGTGGGTGGCTGAGCCCGGGAAGCAGCTGGTAATTACCTGTATCGATCTATTTGCTCTGTCTCCCTCGTCCCCATCCCCACCCTCCCAGCAGCAGGCAGGAGGGCTGTGCGCAGGCTTCCTAAAGCTCTTCTTTATTTACTTAGTTCCTCTGAAGAGTGACAGCGCTTCCACGCTGTGGGGGAGGGGAGGAGAATTGATTTCTACCTGGAAGGGGGTTATGAGTAGCTGTTGGCTGGAGACAAGTGCCTGGTGGAAAGAGAGCAGGTGGGGGCAGGGCTACACCTGCCTCCCTAGAGGTCTGAGATGGACCCTCAGACTCCACGACTCGACTCTACCCCTATGGAGGAGGTGACAGTGTCTCTGCTACTAGGTGGGGGGAGGCTGTTCTCCATGCCTGAGGCCTTGTTTGCCTCTTGGCCAAGGTCAAAGCAGGGGGATGGTGCTGAGCTGCTAGGGAAAATACTGTCACAGGTCATTTGTAGGTCCCCATGGAAGGAGGGACATTTTTATGACACATTTCCCTTCCTTGGGTTTACACCTTTTTTGGTTGCATAATAAGGCTCTTAGTGTGGCCGTAGTCAGCATGGGCGGAGAACCTGGGAGTTAGGCAGCTGAAACTCCTAGCTCCATGCTAGGTGGAGGTGTGGTCCTCTAGTTGCTGACTGTGAGAAGTCAAGGCAGGGATCTCTGCATGGGCATCATGTAGTTGAAGTGATGGGCTAGCCTTGAACCCAAGTCTTGCAAGTCTACATCTTTGAATATTTTCTCCTGGCCAAAACCTCAGGACACTGAAGCCAACAACTGGGTCTTATCTGCCTGCATGTCTCGATCCCAAACCCAGAAGGCCTCGTGACTTTGTTTACCCTGTCGGCACACAGGGCAGCTATGAACAGATGCATCATGGGACAAGTAGATCTGAAGTCCAGGCCCCCATGGAACAAATACAGACATGGGGTAGGGATTAGAGTCTGGGGTATCTTAGGAATTCATCCATCTGCTTATCTGTCCATCCATTCTGTCTGTTCCTCCATCTGTCTGTCCTCTGTCCACCTATCCATCCATCCATCCATCCATCCATCCATCCATCCATCCATCCATTCATCCTTTCATCTCTCTGATTGTCTGTCTATTCATCTATTCATCCATTCATTTACCCATCTGTTCATCCATCTGTCCATCCATCTGTCCATCCATCTGTCCATCTATTTATCCTTTTATCTCTAACTGTCCATCCATCTACCCACTCATACATACATACACATACACATATACATACTTACACATACACACACACACACACACACACACACACACACACACACATATATATATATATATATATATATATTACATCTAGTAGTATTTCTGGAGAATGTCTTGATCTGAATGAGATACTCATGGTGGATACTGGTTGATCCCTTACCCCACAGAACTGAAAACTTACTTTGGAGTGGCATTGGGAATATCTGAATTACTAATAGTTACAGTCAAATAATGCTTTTAATTAGTCTTTACTAGTAACTGTAGCAAACTGCACACACGCTCCTGGAATAATGTTGGGGAAAAGCAGTCAAGAGGCTCCTGAACAGACTAGCAATGGTCCTGATGTGAAGAGTCAGAAGAGAAACTCCAAGAGTTGGGGATAAGCTATGAACATGAAGTGCAAAGGTCCTGAGGCAGGAGAGATAAATATCCAGAATATGACTTGAGGTGGCCCTGGAACTTGGAGGTTGGGTTCGTGTGATCTGAGGGACTGGCACACTTCTTCTGTGAAGGGCCTGATAATACGCACTCTTGACTGAACGGGTTGCCTGCTCTCTGCCTCACACTCCATTGTGTTTCCTGCTGTTTCATGTTGTATTTTCCTCATCTAACCTATGTTAGCGTTCAATGGCTGCTCTAGCAAAGCCAGACAAACAGGTCCTTAAACACCAACCATTGACTGCCACGCTCAAGGAGGCCCATAGGCTGAGAGGAGGAGCAAGCCACATCCCTCGGGCTCGGAGAGGACCTCCTGCCTCTACCAGCCCCGCCCCCCCAGACTGTCCAGGCTACGATCTCTAGATTATGGCCACAGTCCTGTGAGGTCGGCCCATCTTCATCTATGTGCCTATGCTGACATCTTCTGCCGGCTGGAGGAGGCGGTGACTGGGGTAAGGCCCCAGCCCATGCCAGGATGATGTCATCTTCCTTGACCACAGCTGCAAAGATTCTGATCTCAAATGAGGTCATGTTGTTAGACTCTGGATGACAGAAATCCGAGGTGTGGGGCGTTATTTACTAGATATACAATACTGTCTGGAAATATGAGTGTAGCTCTCCAGCCACACAAAAACACACCCTGGACTAGGAATCTCCTGGCCCTGATCTTAGGAAGAACATGCCATGAGGTATGTCTTTCCCTCCACAAAAGTGCTGGGTTGTGGTAGGCTCACAGTCCCCCTCCTTCTCCATTGATGGACAGGGTCAGAGTTTCCTATTGTCTCCTCTAGAGATGAGGGTATGGACATGCCTCTCATGCCTTGGCTGGGGAAGGGTCACCGAGACTGAATGAAAGGAAAAGACCCAAGAACTGTGAATTAGAGAGCAGGAAGTCCCACCCACCCAATCGCTGAGGGCACTTACTTACCCCTACTGATGGCTGACCCGCTGTGCCTGCAACACAGCACAGAGGCGAGTCCGCACAGAGATGGTCCCCCCACCATGGAAGGAGAACATTGTGCTTGTTTTTCTGATGCACATTCTGTCCTAGAATTCAAGCCGTCTAGCCACTTATTTAACTGTTATGGATAGGGAGGGCCCTGCTATCACTAAGCAACCTAAGTGGGAACAATTTGGCAAAAATGTAAACAACCTAATTCCGGGGAAATGGTACTTGCTAGAAATTACTCTGTAACAGAAAATGTCAGATTAATTTATTCGATGACAGCTTCTCCTTTGCCTCGTGCCTTGGATGTTTGAAAATCAAACTAAAAGTAGCTGGCTGGGGGATCCCAGCCAACCACAGCATCCCCCTGCTTCCTGGAAAGGCGGCTTTGCTGAGGACTGTGAGGGTCTTCCGTGGGCTGTGAGGTCATCTACATCACCTACGATCACAGCTGAGGTCATTCTACAGTGAAGTGTATCCTGCCTCCTCCTTGACCCATGACCCTTTGGTGCTCAGGAAGAGACCTCCTGGTCAGCTCCCAGCTTTTCCTGTCCCCTGCTCCTGGCAGATATTGGCCACTGGATGACTTCGTGGGCACAAGACACTATTGTCTGCGTGTTATGTCTAAATCTTTCTTATGCACTGGCTTGGGGTCCATGCTCATGACCTCATTTTTACAGTCACTCCATAGAGCTCTATCCACATAAGGTCATATTCCAGAGGCCTGGGCACACTGCTTATGGTGCCAGCAGTCCTGCGTGGCAGCTTCCCACATGCCTGTTGGGAAACCAGGCTCAGTATCATAGGGCTTGTCTGAGCTGATGGCCTGTGGGGGGTGGGGGAGTGTTGACTGGATTTGAAGCCAATCCACCTGCATGTCTTTCCCTGGTAACAGGCATGTTCTCAGGACCTCCTCACAGAGGGAAGACTTGCACATTGGCCTCTGGTACCAAGATTCTTAGGAGCATCCATTTTATAATGGAAATGAAACATGCCCAGCTTCTGGGCTGTTGCTTGTTTCCAGTGGGATTGACAGACCCAGTTCCCAGCGCCAATAGCTGATGTCTTCCTATTCTTCATGACTATAGGACAGCCCTTGGCTCCCTCCTACATAGGCAACGGGGTTTGGAGATGAACCCACCCTTCCACAAGTCATCAAGGGAGGCACACAGCCCACCGTTGCTTTTCTTGTATGGGATGGAGACTGCTGGCTCAAGCTGAATTATTCCTCTGATCGAGGATCAATGATATGATTTTAAAAATAAACAACTGTTTTCAAACAGTTTTGTAGTCCACCTTCGAGACTTGAATCCCTGCCTTCCTGGATGTCCCCCTGAGGGGGAAGAACAAAGCCCCTAAGGCTCTTTGCCACTCTCTTCAGAGGAAGGTAGCCCTCGGGAGACTGGGCTGGGAGTTTACAGACTCTAGGCAAGCCTGAGTCACATAGCAAAAGTCTGTCCTAAAGAGAAGAAGGGAGGAAAGAGAGGAGAGGTGGGGAGAGGAGGGAAGAAGAGAGGAGAGAAGAGGAGAGGAGAGAGGAGAAGAGAGGAGAGGAGAGGAGAGGAGAGGAGAGGAGAGGAGAGGAGAGGAGAGGAGAGGAGAGGAGAGGAGAGGAGAGAGAGGTGAGTGGATGGGAGGGGAGAGGAAGAGGAGGGGAAGAGAAGGAAGAGCGAGGCTATGATGGAGAGGCTGGAGGAGACGCTGGGCTGTAAGGATGCTGACACCGTGGTCCTGATGTGATAACGATGGTGCTCGGAAGGATCTGGTGAGCAGGATTGTGACGAAGCTGGGGGCAGTAGAGCTGCTGTAACTGAGCTTCTAAGGGGAGCCACGCATCAGTCCTCTCTGCCACCACCCTGCTAAGGGAAGTGAGTGGCAGAGGTCCCCCCAACACGTCAGAGCTTGGGGGGACTCAGCTCAGCACATGCACACATCGTTGCGCCTCTTGGGGGTGGCGTGGGACACTTATAACCCAACTCGCAGGAGGCTCTTCGGTCCTCAGCTCACCGGTCGGCATGTGGCATGGCCTTGTGTGCTCTCGGGTTTGGAGGGGACCAGAAGGATGGAGGCTGTCCTCCTCCATCATTTCCTTAAGAGAAGGTCTCTCTCTGAACCTGGTGTTTACCACCTTCCCCCATGGTAGTGGCCAGTAGGTCCCCATGACACTCATCTCTCTGACCCCAAACCAGTGCTGGGATGACAGGCCTGTGGCCACTCCCAACTTTTTATATGGGCACCCAGGATTCGAACTTAGGTCTTCCTGTGTGCTCAGCAAGTGCTGTTCCCCACTGAACTGTCTTCCCAGTCTGCCGTGTGCCTCTTTCAGAGGTTTGACTCTTGACATCAATTTTATATTTATAGGATAATAGTGACAGCAGTGCAGAAAGTGGCCACATGTCTCTCCCAGCATCTCACAGTCCTTGGTCCTGACTCCTGTGACTAACTGGAGCCTCGGTTAGATGCCCAGGCTTTGCCAGGGGTACCTGTCTTCCTTTGTGGACACATCATTGTGGTCACTCTGTGTCTCTTAAAGCTTTACTAGGGCATGCCAGATTTTTAACTTCCTCTTCTGACCCTTGATAACCTCGAGTGTGGGTCAGGAATGTCTTCCAGTGTCCCTTGCTGAGGACTTGTCATAGCTTAAATGTCATTGTCCTCAGGGTATATCTCTGATGATGCTGGCCTTTAGTCCCTAGCCTGAACAGGTGCCTGCTATTTTCCCCCATGATAAATGTCTCTCCTGTGACTCTTTCAGATACCTTTGGGTACCACCCTCCCTCTTAGAAAGTCCCCTGCACAATCCCTATGTAGGTAACTCCTCCTCAGTGGGGCAGGGTCTGTAGAGGTGAAGACAGCCCCATCTCTCCTCCCTGATTATTTACTCTTTCAATCAGCTGTTTACATGAGGATGGGCTCATGAATATTTATTTCCTCCTCAGCTGTAATCCAATAATGCTTTATTTATTCTATTGTTTAGATCATCCTAGCGCTTGCCGTGGGGGGCTCTGTCAGCTGGCTCCGGGTCCCTGTGAACAGATGCCTGTCGTTAGGAGCCTTATTCTGGCTTTGAGCATTTCTGCACTTGCTGGCACCACACCGTGCTCTGGGCTCGCGGTGCCAACTGCCTGCCAAGTCCAGAATTGGCCATTCCTTTAAAGTGCTTCAGTTCCTGTTACTAGAGAATAGAGTTAGAGCCCGAGGTCCACATGTAAGATGACGTGCTTAGTGCCGCACCATGTCACACAGGGCAACTTGCTCTCACGATGATCTTAGCGTCTCAGCACCCCTGAGCCACCCAAAGCCGACAACGGCAATGCAAACAAACGAAGAAGCAAATAAACAAACAAAACCCTTCCGGGTGCCGTGAGCATTCCTGGACCCTACGGAATGATCTAGAAGGCTACGGAGGGGTAGTTCTCAGAAGCAGGAAGCCACTGTGGCTCAGAGCTTTCCTCACAGACTGTGCATCTGGCAGAGCTGCCCCACGGATCTCATATTTCTTGTTGAGGCCCACATCTGTGATGTCCTGGCATCCGCAGCTGTGACTGGTGAGCCAAAGGGTGGTGGGATGCTGTTCAGGTCTCTAGAGTATTCAAGGACAAAGTGTCCTTGGCTGTGGGGAAGTTAAAGGTCAGAAGGCACAGTCGTGTGTGTGTGTGTGTGTGTGTGTGTGTGTGTGTGTGTGTGCTGACTGCTCTCCTTCATGAGTACTTTAATGCCTAGCCATCAGGGAGTGGGCTGGGATACAGGGAGGATGTAGTCCTCACTCCATCTTTTCTGTTGTGATGATATGATGTGAACCAGGATGCCAGCTGGCTCCATCTGGCTTTCACGGCCTCCGTTAGCATCTGGGAGAAAGAGAAACTGTGTCCAAGAATCACTAAGAAGGGGCCACCTCATCACACTCACGTCATGACAGATGCTTCTTCCCCCAGAGGATCTGCTGTTCAGGAAGGGGCTACTATACTACCAGCTTGGCATTGGGAGCTGCAGTCTGTAGCCTTCCCAGAGTAAAGAAACCTCTAGATCAGTGGTTCTCAGCCTTCCCAATGCTGCAGCTCTTTAATATAGTTCCTCATGTTGTGTTGACCCCCCCAACCATAAAGTTATTTTTGTTGCTATTTCATAATTGTAATTTTGTTATGATTATAATATAAATAGCTGTTATGTGAACCCTGTAAAAGGGTCATTTTACCCTCCCCCCAAAAGGTCACAGCCAACAGGTTGAGAACCACTAGAACCATCTAGACAATGTAGCCATGGCTGGGGTCAGTCTAGACCACCCGAGCCCTCTTGCCTGCACTCAGTGCCTTCCTGGCCCCAGCCGCTCACCCTGCATCTTGCTCAAACTCACCCCTTCCGCCCGCTCTGCCTTGCTCCTCAGATTCCTGTTCCTCTCCAAGGAGCTCTGTCTCCTCCACTCTCACTGTTACATGGGTGCTAAGCTCGTCAGAGTCCCTGCTGCAGTCCTATTCCTCCTCACTGTCCCCTGAGCCGGCCCTGTGCCACCAGGTATCAGGGAGGGGACCTTCATTGCACTGCATCACCCACCTACTCCCCCAGACCTGGCCTCCTCGCCGGTCCACTTGCTGTTCTGGGAGGTTTCTGGTATGTGATGTATTGCGCTTAGGGACTGGAATAGTGTGAAGCCTCTGTGAAGAAATTGTAATGTGAGCCCTGCCCCATACTTCTGTCCCCTAGTGCTTCTGGTTGGGCTGGGGCGGATACAAAACAAGGGAGCAGCACAGTACTTCTTGCCAGTGTCACCCAAGCCAGTGTGAGCACCCAGTCCCTGTGCTCCGTGCACACCACTGAAACGTGTGCACTTGGGTGTGACATCCAGGCATTAACATGTTTTAACCTCACAAACTCATGGGAGTGGGGGTTGCTGGGGAGGAGAGGTGACGATCGAGGCAGTGGGTCAATAATGGTAGCTCAGATGGCCGCCACAAGGAGACTGAATGATATGGGACACTCAGCCTCCGCCCTCAGAGCTCCCCAGATATCATCCCTGGGAGCCTCACATGAGGGGCCAGTGCTGCAAGGCTCAGCTCGACAGGATTCCCCGGGCTGCACACTGCGGGCCACACTCACACCACACATGTCTATGCATCTGTGGAATTTCTCATGCATATACGTGGAATTTCTCTATACGCAAAGATGCACAAGTATGTTCTCTGCGTGCATACCACTAACTGAAATATATGTGTGTCGCCCAGAACGTCTGTCCCCTCTATGGACAGTGTTAATGGCTCTCCAAGGGTCAGTTTTGCTTTTCTTGATACCCTGCTCTATTCGTAGACTGTGGCTTGGGGCAGGGGACTGGGTGTCATGTGATCACAGAAGATGAGTGTGCTAAGCCAGAGAAACAATGCAAACTCAGTCCAGACAGTCCTGTCAGCAGCAGGGAGCCTCCTTTCTATGCATTTGTGGGTGCGGCTTTTAGAGAGAAGGATCCATCCCTTAGTGGCTGGCCAAAGGGGCAGGTATTTGGTTCTCCAACTCTGCTTAAGACAGGTCCGGGAGCTCCAAGCCACTCCCAAAGGGAGAAGGCTCAACCCACAGCTGCGGAAGATGATGTGGAGACCTCTCCCCCAGAGATGCACTGACACTAGGGCTGATTGCTTGGTTGACAGTGTTATCGATAGAGCATGCAAGGAACTCCATTCTCTTGGGATTCTGGTGACTGAGACAGTGCTAAGGAGGCCTGGGGCAAGCTGCCTGCCTTCTTCAGAATCTAGAAGTTTTAACTTATGGGCCTATTAAAGCCCCTGGGAGAGCAGGCACTGAGAGAGCGGTGACAGGACACATGGGTAGATTGATCGCATCTTGCTCTGCCATGGCTAGTGAGTCTTGTCATCACGCATGCCTACTCAGCTGGCCACCAACCTCCACAGCTGGAGTCACTGTCCATTTATCAACAGGGATGACACCAGCCGCACCCTCCAGTGCAAGCCAGTCATACATACCCCAATAGTAGAAGAGTCCTACATACCACAGCCCATACATTTTCTTAAAGAGAAGTGAATTTTCTCCTAGAAGTGATCTAAACTTCCCAGAGGCACTGCAGAGGGCAAGGTAGCCTTGGGGGGCAGGCCTGAGGAAATAGGAAGTGATCAGAGGGCCATCGTGACCTGGGGAATGGCCGGCTTCCAATGGGCTGCATAAATCTGCAGTTTTCATGCAAAGGGCAAGTATGTGTAGAGCAGGAAGCCATGATTCCATTCTAATCTTGGTGGTGTAGGGCGGGGTTGGTGCTAGAACAAAGCCCGGGTTCATCCGCGGTATGGCTGATTGAGGAGTTGCTCGCTGTCCCTTTACACCCCAAGGCAAGCAGGTTCTTCAGGAGCAGGGCCACAGCCACTCTCCCTGGAAACCTCAGCTCACAGCTTTGATGACATTCCCTGTCTTCTGACCTGCAGTCCCAGCCCAATGTCACTTATTCTGGTTTGTTCTTGAGGAATACGGGACAGGGAGCTTTGACAATGCTGTCATCACACACGGGCTCAGCCTAGCATGCGGTACTATGCATGGGTAGGTGTGAGAGAGAGTCCCAACCCAGGACAGGAAAGATGGGAGACATAACTCAAAAGACAAGGTTACCACCTTGCTTGATGGGCAGATAGCAGAGGGTGTCCCCTTCATGGGGTTCTATGGACACACAGACCTGGCCATGTTTGAACAGTGGATTATGGAAGACAGAGGAACTCTCCATCCTTCTGGAGACACCTTTTTCCAGGTTTGCCCCTTCCAAGGTCATAGAGGGTGTCCATGAGTATGCCCAAGAGGAGGCACTACCCCAGACCTGGGATCTAGGAGGAAAAGCACCACCAGGGCCAGTCGTCCTGACCATAGCCCCCCTCACCGTCACAGTGCAGCCACCAGGTCTACACCAGGAGACTCTGCCAAGCTTCTTGAATGAGGGCTCCAAGACCTTGACCATTCTCTGCTGGGAGGTGTGCCCCGCAGGCTAAGATCCTCAACTTGGACCTCAGGGATGATTGGCAGGTGCCTCACACAGACAATGGAGGCAGGGTCCTTAGAGCCACTTCCCTGATTGGGAAAACACAGCTTTGAGTACCCATGTCATCTGCCTCCGCGGTAACTACACCAATCACCATTAACCACGTACACTGCCTACCTCATCATCAGATGGCTGCCCTTCCAGGGCAAGAGGGAGCACTACTGGGTTTCCTGATTGGATGGATAGGTGGATGGATGGATGGATAGATGGATGGATGGATGGATGGATGGATGGATGGATGGATGGATGGATATACTGATGGATAAATGGGTAGGTAAATGGATGGATGACTAACTAGATGGATAAGTGAGCTGGTTCTGAAGACCCTCTTTTTGACTCCTGTCCTCCTCTTCCCTATCCCCTGGTATGGATGATGTCATCTCTACCAGGAGTCCTCAAGATGGACCATGGTGGGCAGCAACAGATAAGAGTACAGATTGGGTCTTCTGCTATGATTGGGGGAAGTCACTTCCTGCCAGGCCCCTCCATGTGTCAAGGCCTGCCTGCTGCCTGCGATACTGTTTGTTAGTGCCTAGGAAGATCTGTGAGGCCAGGACCCAGGGCTATGTCAGACTTGAATGAAAAGGAGGGCCTTATGGAGAAGTCCTCAGACTGTGACAGGGAGTGGGCAGGACCAGGGTGGGGCTGCAGGATTCATGAGCAAAGACGAAGAGACAGAGGATCCCTGCCTGGGTCCCAAGCTTGATCTGTGGAGACCCCTTGGA
>OZ030016.1:72523055-72853055 GCA_964023405.1 Apodemus agrarius
TGCTGCCACCTTGTGGTCGACATAGGTCAGCCATGTGAGCTGCTGAGAAGGAAAGAGAAGAATAAAAATCCAATTATCTGGAATACTGCTTCAATATTTTCTTACTGCATACAATTATGACTAGATTATGTTCTAGGTTGCTTTCTTTTTTAAAGATTTATTTATTTTATTGTATGTAAGTACACTGTAACTGTCTCAGACACTCTAGAAGAGGGAGTCAGATCTCTTTACAGATGGTTGTGAGCCACCTTGTGGTTGCTGGGATTTGAACTCATGACCTTTGGAAGAGCAGTCAGTGCTCTTAACAGCTGAGCCATATCACCAGTCCCCTCTAGGTTGCTTTCTATTGCTGTGACAAAACACCATGACCAAAGCAACTTGTGGTTTACTTGGCTTACACCTCCTGAGGAGTATCAAGGCAGGAACCGGGAAGCAGGAGCTGATGCAGAGACCACAGAGGAGCGCTGCTTCCTGGCTTGCTCCCCATGGCCTGCTTAGCTTATTTCTTATACACCCCAGGGGTGCCACCACCCCCAGTTGCCAAACCCTCCACATCAATCATTGACCAAGAAAATACCCCCACAGACTTGCCTACAGGCAATCTGATGGGGTTCCCTCTCCCCAGGTGACTCCAGCTTGTGTAAACCTGATCATCAAAACAAAACATAATAACACAGAACGTCACCTTCTTTTAAAACACTAAGTCTGAATTTTGCGGAGGGTCTTGCCACTTACAGTAGTGGCTGGTTTCGACTTGCTGGTCTCAGGCCCTGGACACGCACACTCAGTGTGTGGCTATGAGACAGGATGGAGTGGGTGTAGAGTCTGCAGCAGGCCCTCGGTGTTCTAAGGAGCTGTAGGTTCAGGCATCTGGAGTGTCCCGGTACGTGTCCCGGCAGGAGGGGAGCGGGCAGGGTGATGATCCATAGGTTCTATGGCTATGACACATCGGATGGCAAGATGGACTGCCATCCATTGGTAACCGGCTCTCTCTTTTGCTTTGTGCATGAAAACCAAAGGCCTGGAGAGCCTCACCCAGCTGGAAGAGGTGCAGTTTCATTCTGTAGATGTCCGTGTAACCCTCAGGCACATGGCCTTACCCTGGGTCCCTCCTCTGCCCCACTTCAACTTTACCATGAAGAGATCTCAAGTTCTAAGCCCAGGAGCTGTGTGTGCTTGGATCTCTCTTAGGGATAGGGTCTTTGCAGATGACCTAAGCCCAGTGGTGAGTGCTTTAAGAGGTAAAGTGGGGCACCAGGCACAGATTGGAGTGAGGCAGTCATAAGTCAAGAACCCTGGGAATCCTCAGGAGCTAGATGAAACAGAGTCCTCTGGGGGCCCTTAGCAGGCGCACGCTGGTCACACTTTGCCTCTGACTGCAGCATCAAGAGCTTCGGTGGGGTGAATTTCCACTGCTCTAACCCACTTAGTCTGTGGTGCTTTGTTATGGTAGTGCTAGCAGACAGGTCTGCCATCTTTGTTAAGGTGATGGCCTGGAAAAAGTTGGGGATTAACTTAGTGGCTGCTTGTCCCTGGCTACCCCTTTGAGACCTGATCAAGTGCTGTTGCCTGAGAGGTCACTGTGGTCAGCACCTCCTTCTACACATTGTGTGCCCAAGCTATGTCATGCTGACACACCGACAGCATTACTGTTTTTCTCTTCGTGTTCAACAAGGAAACAGGGGCATGGGGCATGTGAATCTCTGAATGTGTTTCCTCATCTGTGGGCCAGAGAGAATGGAAGGGCTATGAAGCCATCAGGTGGGTGGCTTTGCAGAACAGCTTGGGAACAGCCAGCACCTGGCAGCCTTGCCTTAAGTTTCCCTGAGGCCGGCAGAGGACCCAGGGCCAAGTTCAAGTTGATTTTTCTATTCACTCCTCATCACGGTCCCACTGACCACCTAGGCTCCTACAGAGTGAGCCTTGACTGCGCTGTGTGAGCCTGGGGCTGCAGGAGCAAGGGGAGGGGACCGAAAGCATCCCCCTGAGTTGACTGACTTCCCTCCAGCATCCACCTTGGTCAGTATAGAACAAGCAGCACCCAGACTGTGAGTCTCAGAATGGAGTCTCTGGACACAGTGGTTCACAGGGCCCTGCACAGGGTGGCAGCCACACCAGGTTCCTCATGGAATCCCTCCTCCTGTCCCAACATTGCAGACGGTCTTTGCTTCGCTGACAGCAGATGATGGTTTGGTACCACACTCTGGGCAGAGGTCAGATGTTTCTCCTCACTGTTCTCAACAGTGTTGGCCCCCTGGGCCCTCTTCTGCTGTGGGTGGTGAGGCACATGTCTTAGCAGTCTTCTGAGCTGGGTCAGTCAGGTGCTTCGAGATCCCTGCATGAAGAAAGCAGAGCCTCAGACCACTTGCATGTGCAGCAGGGGTCTGTTTTGGGGAGTAGGCACCTACAATCTTTTATATTGGGTAAAGGCTGTGGCCCTCCCCAGTGGTGCCTGCTAAGGACATTCACAAGACTTGGCCTATTGTGTTAGTTTGGCCTGAAGCAGGGACAGTGAGAGCAGATATTACTGATTGTGGGATGTTGTTCTTGGGCCACATCATTGTTAGATGTGAGTCATCTTCTAGAACTTTCATAATACATCCCTAAAGTGATTATTATAAGCCTTATATAAAAAAAACCCATAAGAATAGTAAAGTGCAACTTGTCCAGGCTCCCACTGTGTGCCTGGGTGAACCCAGAGCCATCCAGGATAGAGGCTGGACTCCTCTGTTCTCCACTTTACTGACTCATGGTCAGGGCTCTTTACAGCATGGTTAGGAGGAGGAGGAGGGAGAAGAGGAGGAGGAGGAGGAGAAGGAGGAGGAGGAGGAGAAGGAGGAGGAGGAGGAGGAGGAGGAGGAGGAGGAGGAGGAGGAGGAGAAGAAGAAGAAGAGGATGTCCTGGAGTACCAGGGGCTTCTTGTTGCATGAGTACACTCCCAGATCTACACCATAAGAGCCTGCGTGAATCTCCCCCTGATAGTTGAGAGGGTAGAAACAGGGCATGCCGTGCACTCATGTAATCCCAGCATACGTGAGACGGGGAGGAAGGTCAGGGTTTAAGATCATCTGCAGCTATGTGGAGCATACATACAAGATCACCTGAGCTACATGGGACCCTGTCTCAAACCACCAAACCCAACCCCCACTCCACAACTCAAAGGCGTTAAAAACCTCAGCTACCCTGTGAGTTCCAGATAGGTGTATGGAGTCTCAGATGGTGACTGTCTTATGAGAGCCCAGGAGTACAATCCAAATTGAAGCAGCTCAGCACACAGTAGGTTCACTGAGCACAGTAGGTTTTGGTAACCGGGGGTGGGGGTGGGTTGAATTCTTGATGTTTTCTCTATGGGTGGCAGGCATAGGTAGCTCACTCCTGTGTCCACCTGCTGTATGACTTTAGATCTTGAGAGAAGCCTATGGGTGCTGTGCCCCTGCCAGGCTCCTGGTCACTGCCAGGTTCCGTCTGCACAGGACGGAGTACAGGCATTTGCTATGGTCCCTGGGCCAGCCCAGCAGGTCCATCTCCCATTCCATGCAGGCACGCCTGCTCCTGAGGGACTCCTCTTTGGGCCATGGTCTCTCTACCACACTTCTGCCCCTTCCCTGCACAAGGCCTTGGAGTGCTTCTGACCCTACGCCAGGGCTGGCCCGGTTTAAACCTGATGTAAAGTTTCCTCCTTGGCTCCTTCTCCTTGTGCACGGGATGCCCAGTAGGCACTTGCCTGAACATGGCTGCTGGTGTCCATGGGGGTTTTACGGCCCCCCCTGGAGCTTACTGTGGAGTCTGTGAGGCCTGGCACAGGCCTCAAGGAGGTCCTTGAGACCACACAGTTGCAAGGATAGTTTTGTGTGTTAAATTTTGCTAGAAAGAGGGTCCCAGACTCACACAGCACTGAGGCCCCATATTCTTTCAGTGTTCTTGGGACCAGGGAGTCTGCTTGGATGGCTCTTTGAAGGATGTTCAGTCTTGAGTCCGGGGCGGTGGGAGCCGTGGACACAGTCTGTGGCTGATGGCTCAGGACGCTGTAGGAGCTGATGCATGGCTGGCTCTGGGTATGTGGGCACAGGGCTCTCCAGGTTGGTTCCAGGCTGGGCTGGAGCAGTGCCAATGCACCTACTTTCTTAGGCAAGAGCTATGGTTTGTCAGACTCTGCTGCTTTGAGCCAGAGGTCAGCAGTGCAAATCAGGGGGGTGAGGGTAACAGGCTAGAACAGGGCTTGTCATCAGTGGGTACCCAGCAAAGGCTGTGAAGAGAGAAATGTGTACCTGTATCTGTTGTTAATCAGGGTTGTCTCTTTTCCCAGGTAAATGTCAGAGGCTGGTCTCCACACACAATGGTAAGTACCATCCCACCCCTGTTTTGTCTTGTAGGAACTCCACATTCCCCTGACTCCCACGTTGTCAAAGCAGAGACGCTGGCTTTGGATGTGGGTAGCAGGGCAGGCTCAGGAGACCCAGTGACGTGAGGCTGAACAAAAGCGTAGCCTGCCCCGCCCGCCCAGCTCTGCTGTGGGCAATGCCAGGGGTCCCTCCAAGGCCAGCCCTGAATTTGTCTCTTGATATAAGAGTCTTTTCCTTTCCTTGGAAGGGAGATGTTATGCTCAGGATAGAGCCCAGTGCCTCCTGCATGCTAATCACAGGCTGTGTTTCCAATCCACACCCCGTGACAGAGAAGTCATCCTTGGCTTCTGTCCCTGCAGGCCCAGCTGGGCTTGTAAACACGGACTGTCCTTCCTGAGGAGAGGAGAGGTAGGGCATCTTGCTTAGTGACTTGAAAGCTATGATCCAAAACTCTCAGGACAGGGCTGAGGACACACCTCTCTCCCACCAGCTGTGCACATCTGGGGTATTCTATACAGTGATTTACAGAACAGGAGAGCATTTCCTCTGTGGAACAACCAGCACCATAGCGGAGCTTGGTGGCTCATGTCCGTCATCTCAGCATTTAGTAGGCTAAGGTAGGGGATTCCCATGAGTTTAGAGCCAACTTGGGCTACATAAAAGTTTTAGGCCAGCCTAGGCTACAGAGTGAAGGCTGACTCAAAAAAAAAAAAAAAAAAAAAAAAAAAAAAAAAAAGCAAACAAAACAAAAAACCCCACAAGGAACTTGCTGACAAGATGGCTCAGTGGGTAGAGGTTCCTTCTGCCAAGATTTACTATCTAAGTTAAATCTCTGGGGTCCACGTGGTAGAAGAAAAGAACTGACTTCTGCACGTTGTCCTTTGAGGGCCATGCTCCTGCTGCGGTGTGACCCACCTATAAATAAAAAGGATATTAAACAAATGAACAAACAAGCAAATAAAAGAAAAAATAAACAAGGCCAAGTGGTGCACGCCTTTAATCCCAGCACTCAGGAGGCAGAGATGGGCAGATCTCTGAGAGTTCAAGGCCAGCCTGGTCTACAAAGCAAGTTCTAGGACAGCCAGGGCTGCTACACAGAGAAACTCAAACAAACAAGCAAACAAAGAACAACAACAAAAGCCAAGCCCAAATAAAAAAAAAAAAAAACAAAAAACACCAAAAACTCCAAAGGCCAGAAAATAAGACAAAAATCAACACATATAAAATGCTTTGAGCAGAAAGAAACTGAACATGAACAGCCATGTCCTTCCCATGCGATGACACAGGAAACTGGCAGGATCTTGAGTCAGCATCCCATAATGTCTCTGGTGGGGCGAGCAGGAGCAGGTGGCAGGAGCAGGCGGCAGGTAGCAGAGGGAGAGACTGGAGGGAGGTCCACAACGCTGTGCCCAGCAGCCTCCTGTTTAGAGGTGTTTAGAAGTCTAGGAGGCCCTGCCTGGTGAACGGTGGTTGCCGGAGGTAGGCCGGAGGACACACATGCTGGCCCAGCACAAGGCTCTAATGCCAGAGGAGATGACCTCTTTTGGTCTGTGCTCACCTCCTTGTAACAAGAGGAGAATCAGAGCCAGGCCTGCCAGCTGCATGTGAGAGGACTTAACCTTGTCCCGAGGATGGGATAGTCCACATTGGATGGGTTCTCGTGAACATCTCTCCTTTGGGCCTGTATGAAGCTGGCCCCCTGCTTTTGCCAATCCGCTGGCCTCATCATGACCCCCAGGCAAGGCAGGCTGCCTGCTCCCCATTCTGCTGGCGTCTTCGCCACCCTGGCCCCATTTTCTAGTAGGTAACTAGGTTTAGAACCCCTTGTTGTGTCTTCTATGGGCCCTGCTTCCTCCACAGCAGCCCTGGCCTCACCTTTCCCTACAGACTGGGTGCTCCATCATTGCAGGCCCTGGTCTTAGGTGGCATCTGCTTGAGCATGGATCATCATGTGACCTGCTGACTCTCCTTCTCCAGCCACCTGTGTGGACCTGCATCTCAGGACCTGTGCGGACGCGGCCTATAACCACACATCGTTCCCCACACCCCTGAAGCACCGGTCGTGGGAGGCGGTGGAGTCCAGCCCTGAGTACATGCTGTTGGGGGTGCTGCACTTTCTCCTGGAGGGCCAGTGCAACCCTGACCTGCGGCTGCTAGGGTGCTCTGTGCTGGCCCCCAGATGTGAGGGAGGTCACATACAAAGGCCCTGCCGGCGTGTCTGTGAGGGCCTGCGGGAGGCCTGCAAGCCGGCCTTTGACGCCATCGACATGGCCTGGCCCTACTTCCTAGATTGTGCCCAATACTTCGCACCAGAAGAGGAAGGCTGTTATGATCCTCTGGAACAACTCCGGGGTAAGGCAAGGCTTTGTGGGGTACTCCAGGCTGCATATTAGCTCTGAGAGTTACTGTTTGGGCAGGGCAGGTGTCAGGGATCTGTTAGGGTCATGTGACAAGCAGAAAGATAAATTGAATCTGGGATGGCAGAGCCACATCCTGGTGCTGACCGTGCACCCTGTAGAAGGGTACCGGTAGGGTCCTAGAGAGAGTTATCTCACTGCTGGGGAAGCAAAGGCCCCTGATCTACAGACTTGGAGGGAGGGGCCTTGGGGTGAAGGGCAGCTGATCAAGAGGGAAAGTGTCCCATCCAGGCCCATGAAGCATCCTACCCGTGGAGAGGCCTGTGCCTAGCAGACAGACAGGACACAAACAGGGTAGACAGAGTGACGAGTTACAGCGCCTTCAGGACTGCATCGCACCGCCATGTCTCTGGGCCGGGAACTTCTCAGCAGACTTTCTGGCCAGAGCTGAGCCTGAAGGGTGATCTGAGTCATACGGTGCAAGCCGCAGAGAGGAGGGCTTGCTCGTCTCCAGCGCCAGCCTGTGACAGAGGAGTGGGCTCCACTGAATGCTAGCGAGCGGCTTCATCGGGAGGTGTGCGAGCTCCCAGAGGGCTGCTCGGCACAGTGCCTCAGTGAGCACATCTCTGTCTGTTCCCATCCGCACCCTTTCACCTGAGTGGTGAGAAAGATGACCCTCTGGGGATCAGCACCCACCGCGCCACCCTGGCCCATGGAGTTTTCTGAGGGACAGACACAAGCCCTTCCATACTGTCCCAGGCGGGAGTCACCAGCTGTGCTGTCATCTTGCTTTGCAAGCCCTCAGTTTTCTGTTGCACTTGGAAAATGGAGGCCCAGGAAAGGAGACAGAACAGGGGCTTCCGCTGGAGTCACCCTGGCCAGCCATTGGTGGGTGGGTTTGTTTGTACCGCCTCATCCATTGCGTGCATACTATGTACCGAGACACAAAGGCCTGTCGGGAGGACGCAGACTTCGTAAAGCATGTGTGCGCGGCCGCCGGCAGGTGTACCATGCTGAGCTGGTCTAGGAGCCTGGCCCTGTTCTGGAGAGGGCAGGTTGGGTTCATGTGCAGGCGCAGTGGGTGTTGGCCGGGAGGAGTTGTGTCCACAATAGGCTAAGATGTGGCAAGCGAGGCTGGTGAGGAGAAAGGAAGCCAACCCGCTCTAGCTGAGCCTGTTATCCCAAGAGAGCCCAGGCACTAGAGAGGGATTATTTTGAAACCACCAAATTGCTAGGTTCATCTGCTCTTTCTCCTCAGCAATCATTTTGAGCAAAAAGAAAACCACAAGTAGAGACAACATTAACTCTTTGTGGCCCCGGGGCGGCCTGCAGGGATCTGCCTCAAGTTTCTTCTGCCCTTAGGGCTGAGGACGATCCCCCGGCTACTGGGCCACTGGGCTTCTTCTCTAGAGAAGAACAGGGAAATGGTGTGTGTGTGTGTGTGTGTGTGTGTGTGTGTGTGTGTGTGTGTCGGGGGGGGGGAGTCAGGTGTGACGGAGGTTACACTCTGACCAACACTGTCCCAGACACCTCTTCTTTTCGGTAGATGTCTTCTGTCACAGAAACATTTGGGGACAATCTTAGCAGACTACGGGCTGTGGGGAACCACTCTTAGCCACACTGCCCAGCTCATGTGAGTGTCGACACAGCGTAGGCCCTGGTACCAGTCAGAAGAGAGGGATGCAGAGCCGTGGCAGGGCCCCCACGGCAGGGTTATGTCAGACATACCCCCCCATCATGGCAGGGTTATGTCAGACATACCCCCCCCCCCATCATGGCAGGGTTATGTCAGACAACCACGGCTTAGAGGCAGTGACAGCCTCTCAAGGATTCCTAGGAGCACCTTCTCTTGAACTCTGCTTTTTGTTTTTGTTTTTGTTTTTCGAGACAGGGTTTCTCTTTGTAGCCCTGGCTGTCCTTGAACTTACTCTGTAGACCAGGCTGGCCTCGAACTCAGAAATCCGCCTGCCTCTGCCTCCCAAGTGCTGGGATTAAAGGTATGCGCCACCACCGCCCGGCTGAACTCTGCTTTTCATATTTGAAATCTCCCAGGCAGGCGCCGACATCTTACCGTCACTTTCACACTGGTGTGGAGACATGCCTGGTCCAGATGCATCTCCTGGGCACCATCTCTGGCTGGCTTGTGGCAGTGCCATCCAGGAGGCCTATGTGTCACGCACACACTCCAGTGGGGTGTAGCGGTACAGTGGGACTGGGCGTGAGTGTGCCGGGCCAGGTTGGTGAGCTGTCTGCGCCATGAGCAGGCATTCAGTGCACACCCCAGCCCCAATTCCGATTCCTTCCCCAGGAGAGCCGGACGTGGAGGAGGCGCTGCCCTCAGGCCTGCCACCCACCTTTATCCGCTTCGCTCACCACTCCTATGCGCAGATGGTCCGGGTGCTGAAGAGGACAGCGGCCCGCTGTCCGCAGGTGGCCAAGACGTACAGCATTGGGCGCAGCTTCGAAGGCAAGGACCTGGTAGTCATCGAGTTCTCGAGCCGCCCAGGCCAGCATGAACTGAGTGAGTGACCATGTGAGACCCAGGTGTGATTCCGCCCCTGGGAACAGGATGCAGACCCCACTTAGCCCTGGAGTGTGCATGCTGGGGGTGACTGTCTGGTGCCCCCTCTATTCACCCACCCATGATCATATGCCCACAAGGACAGTATTAATAAAGGATTTCTCCAAGCTGGGCATGTGGCATACACCTTTAATCCCTGCACTTGGGAGGCAAAGGCAGGAAGATCTCCGTGAGTTCGAGGCCAGCCTTGTCTACATAATAAATTCCAGGACAGCCAAGACTATATAGAGACCCTATCTCGGGGGGGGGAGGGGGAAGGATTTCTCCAGAAAAGCCATGTCACTTGAGTTTGGGAGCATGGAAATGAGTTGGTCTCATCCCAACAGACACCTGTCTGAGGAGACTGAGTGATAGCAAGAAAGTGAGTTGCCTAAACAGACGACAGTGTGGAGACTCTGTCTTCAGGGAGAGGGCAAAGTTTTTGAGAGGTTGGAGGCTGCAGGGACTAGGGCAAGTCCTGGAGGGGACACTGGGTCAATGGGCAGTGGCTGCCAGAGCTTCAGTCCTAGACTTTTAATGTGGAATGTCGCCGTTACCACCATGGTGGCCCTACAGTCTTGTGCGTCCTGGGCCTGTGCAGGTCTGCTTCCTGGTTCCTTTCCTCTCTACTCTGCTCTTCCTCTGAAGCAGTTTGCTAAGCTGGTGGTGTGGACACAGCGGGTTTTTCACATCAAGGTGCAGTGATGTTAGGTGTGGAGGCCTGCTTTGAGTTTTGGAAAATGCTAGATGACTCAGATTCTTCAAGATTTCCTTGCTATGGTGCAAATTGGGAATCAAATTTTGTTACAGTAGGGCAGTGGTGTTGCATGCCTTTAATCCCAGCACTTGGGAGGCAGAGGCAGGCGGATTTCTGAGTTCGAGGCCAGCCTTGTCTACAGAGTTCCAGGACAGCCAGGGCTATACAGAGAAACCTTGTCTTGAAAAAAAAATTTTTTTTTGTTACAGTAATTGCTAGAGGCTCTGAGCTGGAGAAGAGATACCAAGCTGACTGTATCTAGGGCTCTAGAATGTTCGAACAGAGACTTGGCTTGGACCTTCATCTCCTGTGTGAATAGGACATGATGACACTGAAAGTTCCTGTTCCCAGCACTGAGAACATCACTAAGGCTGGGTCCTCCTTTAGTCCCAACCCCCAGCCCATTACCCCATTGACATGTTGGTATAATAAGGCCCATCCTTCCCTCCAGTTCCAGAAGTCTCTGAGTCTGTGGACTTAGGACTCTGCTGGGATGTCCACCTCGACCCAGCTTTCACCTTGTTGGACTGAGCAATGTGGACATCACAAGGTCAAAGGCCTGTCTCTCATGGGGCCAGAGGTCATCGGGTCACATCTGGCCTCCTCCATAGACATGGCAATTTCCTTGTTGTTTATACCCTGGGATGTGGAGTCTGACGGGCACGGACATTCACACTGACAGCTGAAGGTTGCTGGGCCAGACGGGTCGGGTAGGAGACTCTGTTTTCCAATGAGCAATGTTAGATCCGGCAAGTAGGGGTGATTCTCCCAGGGCCACACTGAGGAAGTGCCGGGCGTAGTCGAGTGTCTCTGTGACACAGCCTTCATCCGCCCTTTTGCTCATTAATCCATCCACCACTCACACACACCTGCCCTTGCCTCTGGCCATCATTCACTATTTTATCCATTCATTTATCCATTCAGTCATTTGTTCTTCCACCCAGATATCCATTCACCAACCCATCTATCCATCGACCAACCCATCTATTTAGTCTCCCATCCATTTATCTATTTATTTGTTCTTCTATCTTCTGTTTATTTAACCACCAACCCATAAACACATCCATCCATCCATCCATCCACCCATCCATCCATCCACCCATCCATCCATCTATTCATCCATCTATTTGCTCATCTATCTGTCTATCTATCTATCTATCTATCTATCTATCTATCTATCCATCCATCCATCCAATCATCCATCTATCCATTCACCCATCCATCCATCCATCCATCCATCCATCCATCCATCCACTCAACCATCGATCCATACACTCATCCATCTGTCCATCCACTTATCCATCCATCCATCCATCCATCCATCCACTCATCCATCAGCATCCATCCACTAATTCATCTATCCATCCATGCATCCATCCATTCATCCATCCCATGCACTCATCCACTCATCTGTGTATCCCTCCCTCCCTCCATCCATCCATCCATCCGTTTACCCACTCATCTTCTCATTCATGCATCTATTCATCTTCCCTTCCAGGGCCAGCTGTTTTACCTATTAAGCACCGATGTGTTTGACTTGCTGCAAAAACATGGGTAGTAGATGTCAATAGAGGTAACACAAACCAACGGCACCATATATCATCATAGCATCCTTTACGTATGCCAATGATTGTGGCTAAACATAAGAAATGGGCTTAAGAAGTGAGTGTCTAGATAGCTCATTACGCCCAGAGACTCTTGAGTCGAAACAAGTAGCAATCGGTCCCAGCACACCCGGTACCCCCTTGCTAAACCCCATCTGCAAGACAGCAGCCCATATCACAGTCTCTCCCTGCAGTGGAGCCTGAGGTGAAGCTCATTGGGAACATCCACGGCAATGAGGTAGCAGGACGGGAGATGCTCATCTACCTGGCCCAGTACCTGTGCTCGGAGTACCTGCTGGGCAATGCCTGCATCCAGCGCCTGCTGAACACCACCCGCATCCACCTGCTGCCCTCCATGAACCCCGATGGCTATGAGGTGGCGGCTGCAGAGGTGGGAGCCCCTGCTGCCCGCAGGAGGGCTGGGTCCTCGGGCCCTCTCAACTTGACTCATCCTTGTTGAGGGTCTGTTTGCAGCCATCTCTCTAGGGGCCCCGGGGCTGAGCAAGCGGTCGTCCTGCAACATTCTGCCTGATGGAGGAGCAGAGCTGTGGTGTCTTGTTTCAGGACAGGGATGAGGATATAGCTCAGTGATAGAAGACTTGCCAAACGTGCAAGATAAGAAAAAGAGTCCCAGGGAAAGAGTGCTGATGGAGGATTAT
Organism: Apodemus agrarius; assembly: GCA_964023405.1. Classification (NCBI taxonomy): domain Eukaryota; kingdom Metazoa; phylum Chordata; class Mammalia; order Rodentia; family Muridae; genus Apodemus; species Apodemus agrarius. Next base: position 72,535,336 of record OZ030016.1, read on the forward strand.
GCTCAGGGGGAGGGGTAGAGTGACGTGGGCATGAACCAACAGAGGCACAGGGCTATGGAGGGGCAGGTGCTCCATGTCTGGAGAACACTCCTGGGCCATGATGCTAGGGGTGAGGGGAAGCCACAGAAGCCACAGTCCCACTTGAACCTCAGTCCAGCTGAAGCCTGGGCTGGGAGACATGGGGTGGGAGATGCTGACCCTTTCCCGGGCCCTTGTGTCCAGGGTGCTGGCTACAACGGCTGGACCAGTGGGAGGCAGAATGCGCAGAACCTGGATCTGAACCGCAACTTCCCTGACCTCACGTCAGAGTACTACCGGTTGGCCTCCACTCGCGGCGTGCGCACAGACCACATCTCCATCTCGCAGTACTACTGGTGGGGTAAGGTAGGAGCTGTGTGGCCCCTCCCTAGGGCACCGACCCCCCTGAGCCTCAGTATTAGGCCTGGAAGGTGGGCCCATCCCTCGCTGGGGCAGTAACAGTGCACTGAAAGCCAGGGTGTTGAGCGTGAGCCTGCGGGAGCACTCACGGCCCAGACACTTTCCCAGAAGCCCCGAGTTCTCTCTCAAGAACGAGCTTGGCAGGAGCCTTCTCCTCTGCAGCTAGTGGAACCTGCTCTGTCAGGATCCCTGCTGAAGCCAGTGGGGCCTACTCAACACAGGCACTGGACGGCCAGGAGCTGCAGGGGTGGGGTGCTCCTCGGCTTCCTGGAGACGTGACCTGACCAGGAGGGATAAAGTGGGCTCCAGGCTGAAAGGCCAGCAGACACTCTGCAGTGACCAGGGGGAACTGTAGTGGCTGGACAGGAGTTCTGTTGGGTCTGGGGTGGGTGGGAAAGGCAGCCGTTGGGTGGCCAGCAGAGAAGGCAGAGTCTCGAGAGCAATGCTCCAACCCTGGCAGGTGGCCCCCGAGACCAAGGCCATCATGAAGTGGATACAGACCGTTCCCTTCGTCCTCTCAGCCAGCCTGCATGGGGGCGACCTGGTGGTATCCTACCCCTTCGACTTCTCCAAGCACCCCCATGAGGAGAAGATGTTTTCTCCCACGCCAGATGAGAAGGTAAGAGACGGACGCTGTGCTGAGGCCGAGCAGGTCGGCTGGCACGGTCTTTTCTGTTCTCGCTCATAGGCGTTGCTGAACCCCCAGGAGCCCCTTGGCTTGCTTCCCTCACATCCAGGAGATGCCCTGTCAAGCAGAGAGCTGTCTTCCTTCTCAGGGTCCTCAACCTTGGGCCTTGCGTTGTCTTTTATGTTGTTCCAGATTGCACCAGCAGAGGGCAGTGCTACCACATGCATGGTGCCCTTTGGGCTGTGACCTGGGTTCTCAGCTTGGGCTCTGATTTGGGTGCAGAGGTTAGGGGCGGGGCTCTGTTCCTGCTGCTGTTCACCGTGGTCCTTGGGTAAGGCCCCTGATTTCTTAGGACTGTTCTCTTCACAGTATGTACGACAGAGCAACATTGGGACACTTCCAGCCCTTAAAGCTGCCTTGCTGTGCCACCCAGTCCCTTCCTGTCACAACAAGACAGGAAGCTTATCCTTCCCTCTTAAGGATGAGAAAGCTGGCAGAGGGAGGGGAGGGGGGACTCTGCAGTCCCTGGTGTTCCCCAGGTCTGGGCCAACCCTCCATTCTCTCTTGTATTACTGGAGGCTGCAAGCTCCTTTCCCAGGTGGGGCCTGTGCAGGTCTGAGCTAGGCCTGGTCTCTAGTCAGGTCTCCTGGGGAGTCAGATAGTTGCAGGGAGCCTGGCATATCTTCAAGGGCAGTTTTCATTTCCATCCTAGGGGAAGAGACCTGGAAGTAGGGGCCATCAGAACGGACAAGGGCCAGACACCAGGCTCCCTGATCTCTGTGCAACCTGGGCAGGGAACCGCTGCCCCTGAGCCCTGCTGGACACTTGTACATCAAATTGGTCTTCCCTAGAACCTTCCATGTTTCTGGGTCACAATGGCAGAGGGAACTTCCCGCTCCTACTCTGTCTCTAGAGGAAGACAAAACAAACAAACAATAACAAACCAAGCTAGGACAGGAGAGTCAGCCTCCACGGAGAGTCCCAGAGGCTGGGGCAAAGTGTGGGTAAGACATGTGTGAGCACGGGTGGATTTACATTCATGTTTGTGTTTGCGTACCATTGGGAGCACATGTATAGCCCTGCGTTCCCATGTGTGTCAGGAGAGACCCCTCAGCCTGGTCTAGACTTAGGGCTTCATTTACCTCAGGCTGCAGCTTTTCCTAGTAGAACACAAGGGCAAGCATTCCAAAGTATGGAAGGATGCTTCAGGCAGAGGCTCTCAGAGACCCCTCTGTAGCCGACCGGGCTCACTTGTAAGCTGCAAGGGCTGTGCCAGCGAGGCCCATATCCTCTGGCTTCTCAGCCCCGAGCCTGCCCATCAGCTCACTCACTTGCTCACTCATTCATTCACCCATTCATTCATTCATTCATTCATTCATTCATTCATGTACCCATTCTCTCCCCCACTTCTTCACTCATTCAGGCCTCCACTCATTATTCATTCACTCATTTATACATTCGCTTGCACACTCATTCAGCGTGGAGTCTCAGATCGCGTCCCTCCTTAGAGCAAGTGCACCCGCTCGGTGGGCAGGTGTGTCCTGAGCAGCAGGAGCCCCTCCATGTCCAGCCTCTCAGCCTCAGTGCCTGGGGATGTCTGGAGCGGGGAGGTTCACCTCAATGGGTCCCACTAGAGTCAGAAGAAATGAGCCTGCTCCCCAGACATCAATCCTCAATCAATAATGGTGCAGCCTGCAGCCAGTGGCAGGCTCTGTGGAAACCGCAGTCTCAGGAGAGGTGGGGCGAGTGCGTGAGGGAAGGAGCTGGCTGGGTGTCCCGAGAGACATCTTTGCCAGAGTTCCGTCCTGCCAGGGAGAGTCCTGGGACCACACTCTCAGCCCCCAAGCCTTCCTACTGGCCACAGCCGTAGACGTTGGCACAGCTGCAGCTCACCATGGCACTCACGGGGCAGCTGCTGAGAGGTCAGGGCACCGTGCCCAGTGACCTGCTTTCCTGGGTCTCTGCTCTGCCCCTTCCCCATGTCTTTCTTCTTTCCTTCCTTCCTTCCTTCCTTCCTTCCTTCCTTCCTTCTTTCCCTCCTTCCTTCCTTCCTTTGTTCCTTCCTTATTTTCTTTTTTTCTTTCTGTCTTTGTTTTTTTTTTTTTTTGTTTTGTTTTGTTTTTTGTTTTTGTTTTTGTTTTTGTTTTTGGTTTTGGTTTTTTTTTTTTTTTTTTTTGAGACAGTTTCTCTGTGTGACCCTGGCTGCCCTGAACTTATTCTGTAGACCAGGTTGGCTTCAAACTCAGAAATCCACCCGCCTCTACAGATGCTGGGACTAAAAGCATGTACCACGGTGCCTGGCTCTGGATGACACACTTTATCTACGCTCCTCATGGGATGATAGCCCCCAAGGCAGGGATGAGACAGAAGAGTGGTGGGAGGAGGGGTCAGACAGTCCGGGTACCGGGCCTAACCTTGGAGCCACGCCCATGTCTAGATAGGTGGGGGAGGGCGGCAGGACGCCCATCTTCCTTCTCCATCTCCATCTTCAGATGTTCAAGCTGCTGGCCAGAGCCTATGCCGATGTCCACCCCATGATGATGGACAGGTCGGAGAACAGGTGTGGGGGCAACTTCCTGAAGCGGGGGAGCATCATCAACGGGGCGGACTGGTACAGCTTCACTGGAGGTGCGGCCTGAGCAGGCGGGTGGGCGGGGCCTCCCTCAGCTGAGCCCTGGCACTCTCAGCAGAGTCTGGCTTGAGGTTTAGTCACCATCTTCCCGGAGAGGAGAAGGGGGACAGGGATGAGCTGGTCCTGTGGCTTTGGCAGCTACTGTTGGATTTCTTTTATAATCAGCCGTGTGGTGTGATTCCACTCGGGACCCAATGCTTGCTGCTTATTAGGGCTTGAAGAGGGGCTGCTGGGTGCAGTGGCAGAGAGCCCCGGAGAAGCTGACATTTCAAGACAACAGAGGACTTTTGGGTTCTGGGCGACAGGTCCTAATGGTTGGGCTTTATTTACTGTGTAAGATATCGGGGTGCTTGTACTCTAAGGCTTCTGGGTTTTCCCAAGCTCGGTGTTCACAGGGCCTCTGAGTCCTCACTGGCCGCTGTGTGCTGGGTGAAGGTGTCACAAGTGTACTGTGGGAGACGCATGTCACGTACAGCCTGGAGCACCCATTGAAGGGCCCATACACAGCAGCAGCTACCCTTCATCTGATTCCTGCTGGACCTTAGCATACTTGGAGCGTTCTGTAGTGGGCGAGAGGGCAAGAGACAGATTCTCAAGGCCCGTGTTAGCAAGGCCGGGGCCTGCTCCCCGTGCCACACTGCCTCCCACCAAACCTACCCAGGCGGCCAACAGCTGCCTTCCTCATGCGTCCCGAAAGCTACTGCTGGGCCGTTAACGCTGCCAGGGACTAGCACATGCCATCCTCTGGGGCATGAGAGCACCTTCTTCCCAGGCTTCAGGTACATTGGCTTCCCAGATGCCGGATGAGGTCTTACTGTCGCGGCTGAATGGAGAGACCACTAGGCTTCCTTCCAGCGGCTGGCAGGGCCACAGGGCAGATGGACCATGGCAGCCGTGAACACCGTTACAGCGGGAGCTACATCAGCAGGGCTCAGAAACACGAGAGTCCTTAGAGCCGAGGGATGGAGGAGGACATTGAAGTCCTCCCGACTGACTTTCCTGGGAAATGCTGAGCTCCCCCCGGACTGCTGCTCACTCTGGGCAGCTGTGTGCTGTGTGTGGTCCTTCTCAGGCCCCTTGCGGCTCTAGGCCTAATAGCTGGGGCACAGAGGCCCACGTGGTATACTGGCTAGTTTCCCTGGGAGAACAAGATCCTAATCCCGTGTGAATCCTCTGCCACCCACCTGTGTGAAATCCAAGTTTACCTCCGTGGCCGGGTCAGGACCTCCTACTCCTGTTCTCAGTGGTGCATGGGAAAACAGTTGCTGGATAAAACCATCTCTATGTGCACAGTGGGGCTGGGCCCGGAGTCTTGGGCCTGCCGTGGGCTCTCAGCCCTTGACACTCAGCTGCCCACTCCACAGGTATGTCTGATTTCAACTACCTCCACACCAACTGCTTTGAGATCACCGTGGAACTGGGCTGTGTGAAGTTCCCACCAGAGGAGGCGCTCTATGGCCTGTGGCAACACAACAAGGAGCCCCTACTGAACTTCCTGGAGATGGTGAGCCCCGCCCACTGGAGACTCCCCATGGTGGGGATGGAGTCCAGCTCCACACTTAGGCCCCCTCCTTCTGGCTGTGTCTGGGGTTCGGTGGAAGCATCTGCTGGTGGCTTCTCTAGCCATCCATTCAAGACTGGGCTTTCCCAACCATATCTCTTCCCACACACCCTGGGGCATGTCGGGTAGAGGCCCATTGGGTAAGAATCTTATACCTGACAAACATGATTGCTGACAGGAGCATGGGGGGGGCTGACAGTCTTTTGGGGGTGCTGGAAGCCTGGAATGGGGTGCTGGCCAGTCTCCAAGCCCTGGGGGGCCATCAAGAAGCAGCAAGTGAATCAAATTGAATCTTGGTGGAAGAAAAACCAGGCAGGAGCAGGGGGTACTCTCTGAGCAGAGGGGGTACAGTAGGCGACTCAGTGAGGCACTTGAGACCTACAGGGTTCCTTCCCGAGACTGGAGCGAGGGTAGTTGTAGGAGTGAAGAGGGTGGTATGTATGGGGGGGAGGGACATCTCAGAGGTGATGATTCTGGGATACAGCCTGTTCACACATCAGAGGCCTCCAGGCTGAAGGGTAGACGGCCTGAGAGTACCTACCTGTCTGCATGGAGGTCATCTGGACATAGGTGGGCAGGCAGTGATGGGGTGGCTCAAAATACATCCTCAGAGCCCTCTGTTGGATCCTGGAGCTACAGTCTGCTGGGTCAGAGGAAATGGGTGCCTGAGCCGATGCCTCACCCGGCACAGCCCCCAGGAGTGCTATAGGATTATGACGAGGCTCGGAGAGCTATAGGGAGATAACACCTCCCTAGGAAATCAGGGAGGCCGTGGCAAGTGCACAGTGCCCCACAGTCGGTCCCATCCCTAGATGTCCCTGTCCTAGGCAGCCCCGCCCCTAGATGATGGGGCTTGAGAGAATGATCTCTGTGTCCACAGCTGCACATGACTATGACAGAGGGGGGCACAGAGCAAAAGGACTGGCCATGAGATGTGGCCTGGAGTTTAAGTCTAGACTTTGTGTCCCCAAGTTTGGTCCTTGAGCCCTGTTTATTTTCTGGAGAGATCAGGAGCCTTCCACCAGGTAAGGACAGGCCAGAGTCTTGCTACAGCGGCAGCGACGGGGAGAAGACAAGCCCAGGTAGTACAGTATGTGTCCGTGCGCCTTCTGCGGTAGCTGGCACGTCATTCAGGCAGGGTGCGTCTCATCCACAGGCAGGGCTTGGGGCAGAGCTGGGTGCTCAGGCCATTCTGTGGTCATCTGGGGAAAATGAGTTAGAAGGGGCTTTGTGGGGCTGGGATCGCTCCGTGGATATTGCACATGAAGTCTCAGTGTATGAAGATTTAATGGCGAGCGAGCGGTGGCCAGTCGGGCAGCACTTGGCTTACTCCGAGACAGATGACCCCCAGGAAAACGGGCTTGGATCCCGATAAGGATCAGGTCTGTCAGGGCCAATTGAGGCCACTTTCACAGTGATCCTGAGCAGGCCCAGGGGTGGGGTGGGGCTGAAGAGGCAAGACCAATTCTTCCTGCTGCACAGCGCCAGGCCCCAGGGTGGCAGAAGAGGACCCCAGTTGAAGTACAAACCAGAGACTAGTCAACCGAAGGGAGGGGCTCCCATGGACAGGCCCTGCTCTTTTGAGGGACAGAGGAGACACGAATGTCCACTCAGTAAAACCCAGCAGGGAGAGAGAAGCAGGGCTATGGGGTCATCAGGAATGACATCCCGGAGCCTGAGGAGCAAGGGTATCTGGGAGTGGGAGAAGGGGCCAGTCAGTGCTGACGGCCAGAACATTCTAAGAGGGCAAAGGTGTATGTGTGTGGGGGGGCAGAGGTCTAGAGGGATACACGGGTGGGGGAGCCAGCGGTTAGCCGTGACCGCTGACCTGGAGGATTCGGTGCCTTCCCGTGAGTGAGGAGCAAGGGAGAAGCTGGGTTTTCACGGTGGCCTCCGCACCATCAGTTTTCCTCAGTCAGCAACCTCTCCTCTCCACAGGATAGCGCTTCTGCTTTCAGCTCCACAGGACAGCGATCTGTGCTCAAGAGCACCCAGGCGGTGGTCACCTGTCCAGGGGCAGCCAGCTACCACTTACGGTTCATGTCACGAGTCAAGCTCCCATCCTGTGCTAGCCATATCTATGCACCCCCTTTTCCCGAACCTTCAACAGTTTTTTTTTTTTTTTCAAATATGTAGGAGAGAAGTGACTGGATTGTTATGTCTGCTTCAGTGCCACTGGGGGGGGTCAGGAGGGAGGGTGGCAGCCACTGAGAGCCGCTGGCTTGGAGCAGTGGGGACTTCTGGGATTATTGGCTTCCGACTTTGCCGATCTTAGAGGCACCGTGAGCCCCAGGTGTTATTGGCAGCGCCGGCCCCACTGAGACCCATTCTGTAGCGGAGGGAGCTGAGTGCGAAGAAGCAAATGGTTTGCTGGGGTCAGGAGGCCCCCTCGTGTGCAGAAGGCACAGGGTGTGGCTGGGAAGCGGAAGGGCCGGGTCATAGCAGGACTGAGTCTGCCCAGCTCCGTGGCTGTCCTCCATGGGTCCTGGGTTTTACTCTGAGGATACTCCGCTGGTGTGTAGACAGACATATGCAAGTATAAAGAGTGGGTTGGGGGTTCGAGTCTCTGGTCTGTGTCCTCACCAGGCTTCCTGCTAGAACCTCTGCTCAGAAGGAGCCATGAATGCCCGCCTAAGCCAGGAAGGTACTGACGCTCGGATCACCTAAGGATACACAGCAAAGGTCGTCCTCAGTGTCTGGGGTCAGGAAGGAAGTGGACACGACTCTTAGGCAGAGCTGCAGTGCCAGTCAAACAACCCAGAATGTAGAGACAGACGTCCCTACTCAGCAGAATCCCAACTCAGAGGAGCCTGGGGACACTGGTGAGAGTGACATTGGGGTTGGGCATTGCCTCTGTAATTTCTCTCTGGTGCCTTTAGGTACACCGAGGCATCAAGGGTGTGGTGACAGATAAATACGGAAAGCCCGTCAAGAACGCACGGATTCTAGTGAAAGGCATCCGCCATGACGTCACCACAGGTGAGCGACAGCCCGCACCTGCCCGTGGGTGAGGCCGATGCGGGGCTCCCATTCCACTAGGTTCTCAGCCATTCTCGGCCAGCGTGGCGGCAGCCCAGAGCCACCTCCCTCTGGCATCCTAGTCATTCAGGACCCAAAGTTCACGCTGGGACACTGTGTGTAGGACACTTAGTTATTTTGCTTGTTGCTGAGACAAGAAGCGACCTCAGGAAGGAAGGAAGGGTCCGTTTAGTCTCATAGTCCATCCCAGTAGAGAGGACATGGCAGTAGGCTCCACCTCCTGAAGGTTCCACAACCTTCCAAAATGGCCCCACTGGCCGAGCATCAATTGTTCAAACACACAATCATGTTGGGAACACTTCACATTGAGCCCACAACATTCTGAAAGGTGATTTTGTCTCACGTGGGCTTTGGCTGTCCTGAAGCCTTTCCCTCTTGCAGGGGACCCAGGGTAAATCCCCAGCGCGTCTGATGACTCACAGCCATCTGTAGCTCCAAGCCCAGAGGATTCGATGCCCTCTTCTGACCTCTGAGGGCCCTGTGCATGCATGCATGTGGTGCAAATCCATACATACAGGCAAAAGACCCCACTGCATAAAATAAAAATAAAATATTTTCAAAGCAATTTAAAACTAGATACCTACAATGTGGGACTTGGCAGCACCATTGTCTGGCAGAGGGTAAACTTGCAGATTACAAGCCTGGGGGTGGGGTGAAGCCTGCCAGGAAGAGGTGGCACCTAAGTAGGGCTTTGAGGGACGAATAGGAGTCTGATGGAGAGGTGGAGAACATTCTAGGTGGAGGCAGATGCTCCTCCCACCCTGCTCTAAGGCCCACCTACCCCCATGTGTCATGGAACCCCCTGTCTGTCATACTTGTGTCCCGGCCCGAAGCCCCCTGAGGATTGTTTCTGTTCCCTTCGAAGCGCCTGACGGAGACTACTGGAGACTCCTTCCCCCGGGTTCCCATATTGTCATTGCTCAGGCCCCCGGCTACTCCAAGGTAATGAAGAGAGTCACCATTCCCTTGCGCATGAAGAGGGCCGGCCGTGTGGACTTCATCCTCCAGCCTCTGGGGACGGGACCTAAGAACTTCCTTCCTGGACCTTCAAGAGCGTTACCTCGGTCCCAGGATCCACAGCGAGAGCCCGCACAGCCGGATTTTGAACCCCCCAGGGCGCGTAGGCAGCCAGCGAGCGGGGGCAAGCCGTGGTGGTGGGCTTACTTATCATCGCTGAGCCCGCACAAGCCACGCTGGCTGCTCAAGTACTAGCGCCCCTCTCAGGCCCCGCCTCGACGGCCAGCTCCACAGCCTGGGCTCCTGTCTGGAGTCTGCCAGCCACAGACATCACACACAGCCTCTGCGGCGTATTAAAGCATGTTCACCCACTGTGATGAGAGGCTCTGTGCAGAGAGGGGAGGAACTGGGTCCTTGTCTACTGAAGGCAACTCAGACTGGTCCTAGGAGGTGTCTGTCTCCCTGCCCCCAGTAGTAGTACTGGAGCTCTCAGGGCAAGGCCCCCAGGATTGCGGTCCTTTCCCAGACCGTGAGGACTTGAAGGCTGAGCTCTGGATCTGCTGCTGCAGGTTAAGTGGCCAGGAATCATCTGGATGGGAAGAGTAGGGAGACACAGAGGTGACGCCAAGGCTGGATCAAGGCCTCAAAGGCAGAAGAGTTAGCACCGGAATCCCCGCAGCTTGATTACAATCGGCCTTTGCGGGACTCACAGAACCCATGGGGTCCGATTTCGGGGGCCCAGTCTCCTTGTTCTTCCTTCATTCTAATGTCACTACCAGCTCAGGTTCAGAGATCTTCCATGACCCCATGTGCCCCATAGGTGGTCTTCTTATCATCTCTCTCACTCTGAGAGCTTGCGCCAGTCCTGGGATTTACCAGATTGGGAGTTCTACAGCCTCCGAAGAGGCTCTAGCCACTAGCACTGCATAGCATAATCAATCTGGGAATTTTTGTTTTTGTTTTTGTTTTTGTTTTGAGACAGGGTTTCTCTGTGTAGCCCTGGCTGTCCTGGGGCTCACTCTGGAGACCAGGCTGGCCTCGAACTCAGAAATCCGCCTGCCTCTGCCTCCCAAGTGCTGGGATTAAAGGCATGCACCACCACCGCCCGGCCAATCTGGGAATTTTAACAATAGAAGTTCATCACAGCCCAGTCCTGGAAGGGCTGGATTTTCTCTGCTCGGCTGGTAGGTATCTCTCTTCTCCTTGTGTCATGTGGGGTCATGACAACACGACTGTTCCTTGACTGTGGACCGCTGCCCTCTAAGCCCTTTCCCCTCCCTCTGGCTAACCTTTTGCCATCCTGGGCTGATTCTGTGATCCCCACATGCTCTGCAGAGGTCCATGTCCCCTGTGCCCGGATAGACAATGTACAGTCAGAGGACAGCAACCGCACGGCCTCCCTCTGCCCCGGCACTCGATCATGAACCGCTCACTCTCCAAAGACTTTATGAAGGTCATTTTTTTCCCTTCCATTTTCGTATACAAATCTAATCTTTTGAGAGCCCACTCCCTTCTAACTCATTCTAACTCACAATATTACAGGCTTTCATCAATAATAATATACGATCAATTACTCAAATGTAATTGATTAGTTAAGAGAACCACATTTCCCCTCTTAGCCTGTGTCTGATTGGACGTAAAGCCCAGCAGTTGTCCCAGAGGGTGGCCTTGCCCTTGGCTGTGGACTGTCTTGGCTTTTTAGCTGAGATTGAATTTATATACAATTTGCTAATGTTAGCTTAAGAAAAACCCAAACGGGCACTTTATGTCCCAGGCCTACTGATGACACCATCCCGGGGGGCGATAAGCTGCCCTTGAGGGGGATTAGCGGCCGAAATTGCCTCCTGAGCTGCCTCTGAGCTCCGTTTGTCTTTATTTGGTTGTACAGATAATTTTTTTTTTGTCATCAGAAACTTGAGTTCCATAAATACAGTATCGTCCAATTTAATAACGAGAATCAGAGCTGGCTTGGTCCAGTCTGCATCTCTCTTTGGCTGAAACAAACCCAAGAAGATGTTTCTCCAAGATGGCAGTGATGCAAAGAGAATTTCTAGCAAGGCCTCTCTGCACAGGCTACGGCCCTCGGGCTGGACCCCTCTCTCTGCCGATCTGCCTGCAAGCTGCCGCAGAGTGTCTGGGTGCCACAGTGGCTGGGCAGTAGGGTATCTGGGCAGTGTGGTGGGCTGGGGAGTGTAGTGGCTAGAGGCTGTGGTGGCTGGGCACCGTGATCGCACTCAGTGAGGTACCTGGCTTACCAACAGCATTATGGGAGTGGAAGGCTGGGTGAGGATTCAGGAGCAGTGGCTCTTCTCCCTTCCTGGAGCAAGACAGATGCTCTTCAGCTAGAGCTCCTGAAGCGCCATCGGACCTGGTGCTTCTCATCCACCATCTTTTCTGTGGAGCCCCCCTGCAGGAAGCTGGCTCCTGGGCCTCCCCACAGGCAGAGCGTGAAAACATTCTGCTTTCTGAGAACTTTTAAAGACATTCATCTCTGCAAGACCCCTCACCAAAGGCTGGGAGGTGACAGCTCCTGCACGCAGAGGAAAGACAGACGGGCGGTGGCTGTTGAATGACTTAGTTCGTGAGGCAAGGCTGGGTGGGTAAGGTGCAAGGCCTGGGGAACGCTGGCCCAGCAGAGCCTCCACCACATTCTTCTATACCATAACCTTGCCATACGAGGAAATGGAACTTTTGGGGGTGATTAGGTTCAGATGAGGTCATGGGGGCCCTCATGAGGGGATTAGGGTTTCGGAAAAAGATATGCTTGAGGACCTTCTCTTTCTGTACCAACACTTGAGGATGAAGATCATGAATGGAGTCAGGTCGGGGACAGAACCTGTCAGCCGTGTGACCTTGTCTAGCTGGCCGCACAGGTGTCCGTTGTTTGAGGTGCCATCTGTGGCCTTTGGGGACTGTGTCCCGCTGACTGAGGTATCTAGTTCTAGACTTCCGGGCAGTATGGGAAGGTCAAGTTGGGGCATCCACAGTAGGCAGGCAGGCACATCAGAGGAGTGAAAAGGCAAGTGCAGGAACCTACGGCTGCCTCCATATTGGCTCTGCAGAGGAAGCCTCTCTTTAACACCCTGTCCTGACAGTTGTCCCAGCCTCACCTCTGTGGCTCCCAGAGACTGTGATTAATTGGCAGGAGTGTGTGTCAGGTCCTAGCTCCTCTGGTGTGCCTTAGACAGTGCTCTGCTTGCTCAGACCTGGACTACAGCCTTCAGGATCTGTGCTGAGACTCTGGGCCTCAGGACCACAGCCAGCCCAAGAAAGAGACGCCTCTTTGGGATTCTGTGACACTGTAGCTTCAGCTTTGGGCTGCATATTCTGAAGGTGCTGTGAGGCCCAACAAAGGCTCCCCCTCTCTCTGTCCCTCTGCTCCCGCTGTCCCTCTGCTTCTGTTCCTAGGCAGGCCGCTCTCTGCTCTCTGCTTTCCGCTCCTATGGGTGGGCAGGTAGGCTGGCGGGTAGGTGGATGGGTGGGTGGGCATCTCCCATGTTTCCTTCTTTGTCTTCCTGGGATGTAGCTGAGGAGAAAACCTGAGATAGGGAATGGACACAGGATGCTTTTCTCCTGCTTGGGGCAGGCCTTCTGCAGGAGGAGTGGGCTTCTGTCAGCCACTTTACTCCTGTGGGGGAGATGAGGGTCAGGGGACCCCATACTATGACATGGGCCAAGCTTCCGAGAGACTCCCCTGCAGACCACCTTGCCCAGGGACCTTGATGGGGTGGGATCTGTCCTCAGAAAAATGAACTGAAACTCCAGCCCTAGGACTCACAAATGTGACCCACGGAGTGGACCAGGGGTCTCTTGCATCGGACCTTTGAGGGGCTGAGACTGTAGGTGAGTGACTGAGTGCCTGTCGTTCAACATCATCATCATCATCTTCTTCTTCTTCTTCTTCTTCTTCTTCTTCTTCTTCTTCTCCTCCTCCTCCTCCTCCTCCTCCTCCTCCTCCTCCTTTCTTCTTCTTCTCCCTTCTTCTTCTTCTTCTTCTTCTTCTTCTTCTTCTTCTTCTTCTTCTTCTTCTTCTTCTTCTTCTTCTTTTTCTTCTTCTTTTTCCTCCTCCTCTTCCTCCTCCTCCTCCCTCCCTCCCTCCTTCTCCTTCTCCTCCTCCTCCCTCCCTCCTTCCCTCCCTCCTCCTCCCTCCTCCTCCTTCTCCTTCTTCTCCTTCTCCTCCTCCTCCTTCCTCCTTCCTTCTCCTCCTCCTTTTTTTTGAAAGGGGATGTTGAGATAGGGTTTCTCTATGTGGCTCTGGTTGTCCTGGAACTCACTCTGTAGAGGCTGGCCTCAAACTCACAGAGATCCACTTACCTCTTCCTCCCAAGTTTTGGGGTTGAGCATGTGCACCCCCCCAAGCCTGGCCAACTTCTTTTTAATGGCAGCAACTCCTGTTTTCCAGGACTCATTTGTCACCACAAAAATTATCCTCTAAATGTGGCCTTCACCACGTGACAGAAGTGTAGATAAAAGCTACACATTCCCAGGTGGGAGTGGCTGTTCTGTGCTGTCCTTGCTGTCAAAATTGTGTGGGAGTTTTGTTTGTTTGTTTGTTTTGCTATCTTCTGATGCTGCTTGGTGACTGATGAGCCTTCCTTGTGAGCCTGCTTCTTCATGGGAGCGCGGGGAAGCCACTGCTCAAGACTCTAGCCCATCTTCCTCATTCCAAGGACAGCATCACCAGGTTCCTAACGGGAAATGCGCCGGGAGACCTCCAAAGATGGTGCCGGCTCTGCAGGAGAGGGTCTTAGCAGCCTGGCTGCAGCCTGTGCTGCCCGCTAGGACCACTGCTGTGAACCCCACAAAGCTGCTCCTGAGGGGCCGGCCACTCTCAGCAGCAGCCCTTTTCCACAGTTAAGTCAATTTGTCTCTACTGAGTGGAGAGAATCGCAAAGCAAACAGATTACGCTCACACCATTGAGCGGCTGGCACTTGGCCTCTGAGGCTGGAAGGACGCTGCCCTCCAGCCTACTGAGCAGACAGCGCGCACAGAGCAGACGGGGGGGGGGCGGGGATGCCCCCTGTGTTTGGAGGCTCCTCAGCCCATTCTCCTTTCTTGTACGCTACAGGGTGAGCCCTTTGTCCCTAGGATGTGCCTGGGAACCGGTGCTTACATGAGGTTACTTGAGGGCTTCCTCAACCCCGGAAACTGCTGTTGGCTTCTAATTCATGAGACCACCCCCCAGAAGCATCCTTGGCTATGCCAGAAGGACTCTGATGTCACCCACTGGCAGAAAAGGGCATCCCGGGGCCAAAGTGGGACAACTCCACAGGCTTGTTTTGTGTTTCTTTATCACTTACCCCAGGTTTATCCTTAAAGGGATCTAGGGACTCAGGAGCTTTTAGAAATGTCTGAGCCTGAATTTCCAGTGGCTTGAGCCAGCTCACAAGGACACCATAGCAAAGCCAGATAGAATTAATAGTTATTTGAACAGAAACACAAGATTAAGTCAGGGTCAGGGAAACACACAACACCACCAGTCAGAGCCCCACACAGGCTTGAGAGAGGACTGGGCTCCACACTGAGGGGTGGTGATGTAGCCCAGTTACTGCACACCGGAAGTGGGCCTTGATCGCACAGGGAAGATGATGCCCTAATCTTAGGCATGGAAGAGATGGAGGGGGCAACTAGTGCCTCATCACTGTATTTGGCAAATATTCAGTGTGTGTCTACTATGTGCCCTAGATGTGTGCTGGGACCTGGGTGTGGCTGAGGGTGGGCTGGGAGTGTGGTCCCAGGCTATGGACAGGGGCTGTGGCTCATGGATGGGTGGGGGTAGCTGGGGACAGAGCTTTGCGTGCACGTGTTGCTCATTCTCATGCACTATCCCGAGCCTGACACTGTCCCTCCATTTGGGAGTCCCTAGGCTTGCCTAGAGTGGATGAGCACGAGTGTATTGTACTTGCCGATCCAAGAAGATAGTGTGGACAGAGAAAAGAGTTCTAGGCCTGAAGCCCAGCCTCTGTGCACACAAAGCCTTCAGTTGTAGACGCCCCAGCCAGGCCAGGGTCTCAGGGTCAAGCCCATGCTGCAGAATTAATGTGCAAGATAAACAGAGCCCGGAGGGCTACGTCACAGTCTCTGGCAGGTCAGAGGTCTGCTCTTGAGGTGTGAGAAAAGGTTCAGAGGGATAAGGTCAGTTGTCTGCAGCCCAGACTAGCCCGCAGAGGGCTGGCTGAGCCTCTCCCAGCAGGTCCCTGCCCCCACAGCCAGGGTAGACTGATTACTCAGGAAAAGCCAGGAAAGCAGCTGCCACTCTCGGCTGCCTGAGTCCATCAACATCAGCAAACCCCTCCCCCTGGCCCAAGCTGCCCTGGCCCCACATCTCCAGCCTTCAACCTGCTGTGGCCTCAGGGGTGGGATGGGGTGAGCGTAAGGGGTTGAACAGCAGGCCAGGAGGACTAGGATCCCCAGGGCTACACTCCTAAACAGGTACCCCTCCCGGGGTACTTTGAGGGTCCCCAGCTGTGCATGAGCTGTTAGGGTTTGATGGGCTTTAGTTCTTACTACAGTCTAGTCAAGCATCAGGACAGGAGCTGACCCCAGGTTGGGTCTCTGTCCTCATTCTAGGTCCAGGGACATGGCCAAGCCTTGGGGTCCTGTTTTTCAGCCAGGAAGCCAATGAATCAGGGTGGGTAGGCTTGCTAAAACCATGGAAAGGTCAGACTTTGCTATGTGGCCCGGGCTTCAGTTGGAGCCTAAGGCTACTCCCAGCTTCAGTCGGAGGAGCGTGGGGCTACTGGTCCCCATCTTCCTGGACCAGCTTTGCTCTGTGTCTGCTGCTCTGCTCAGGCTATTCCTAGGAGGCAGCGGGAAAGAGGCGGGGCATATCGATGCAGCTGGCATAGGGTGTGTGCAGTGCCAGCCTTCCCTGGTCTGCAGGGAATCTAGGGCAGGAGGTAAAGAAGGAGGGCAGGGACGTGTGTTCCTGTGACACATGGCTGCTTGCCCATCTTGTCAATGCCTGGTGTACATTGCCACTTGAGAGATACCGAGAAGGGAGAAAGCATCCCCTGGCCCAGGAAACCCAGGAAGCTGCACCTCGGGTCTTCCCAGGCTGTTGTTCGCCAGCCTCGCAGATGCAGCAGGCACAGGGGACTCACGCGCTGTGTTCTCATTGTCCAGCCCCTTCTGTTCCTCCCAACTGCAGAGGCTAAAGCAGGGGCAGAGAAGAGTGTCCATCCTATCAGCCTAGCCTGGCCCAGGGCTGGACTCTGTACTGCAGGGCTCCAGGCACTGGCCTCTCCTGGCTTCCCAGGCAGATTCCTTGGGGAAGGAGGGGTATGAGATCCAGGAGAGGGCCAGGGTGAGATAGTGGGCCCAGGAGATGAGCCAGGCTCTGTCTGTATAAGATAGTCGTGGAGTCTGGCCTGGTGAGGCTGCTGAAGGCAAGAGGTGTGCTTCACAGCTGGGTAGCCACTAGAAGGGTCATGCTCAAAATCCTGGCCTGGGGTCTCTGCCCTGCTGGAGCCTGCCCTCATGCCTACCCGGAAACATCAAAGCATCTGCCTGTAGGGCTGAGCAAATACCTCCTGCCCACTGACCAGAATGGCCCTCTGCTTCTGACCCTCTCATAGGGCCCAAATGGGAAGCAGATTCTGCTCTCCCAGATCAGGGGCTCCAAGCTAAGAAGTTGGGGGTGGGGGAGAGGTTGCTCCCTGGAGACAGGGCTTGGTTCCTTTCCTGCAAGGGCATGGTGGGGGGGAGCTGTCCACACAGAGCCTGGGGGTGGGGAGGAGCTGGGTTTCCCCACTTCTGCAGTCAGCCTCCTTCTGTCTCCTTCTTAGTTACTCATGCACAGCATGGTGAGCTTTCCACCCTCATAAAGCATGGGCCATGGCTGGCAATGGTAGTTGCGCCTTCTTCCTTCTGTGTGTCTGACCTCTGGGGTACTTCGGAGAGGGCAGGTGCTAAGTGATGTGGCCACAAGCCATGAGAAACCAGCAGCTCTGAGGTGCTCCAGGAAGACAGGAGTAGGTGTCCCCGGAGTCTCCATCAGGAGCCGGCTCTTCCGACTCCTCATTATCGCTTTGTGAGAGTCCTTCCAGATCTCTGATCAGAACTACAGAGACTGCATCTGTGTCATTTGAACCTACTTGTGGCAGCGGCCATGGGAGCTTTTCTGAGAAGCCATGTCATCTCCTGTCTTTGATTATTTGTTTCCTCCCGAAATCAGTAATCTCACGAACTTCTATGCATCCTTCCAAGCTCAGTGGACCAACATCTCTATCCAGGTTCCATGGGCTTTCTGTGCAGACTGACTGATGTTCACGTCTCCACGGTAGCCATAGCGTTTGGAAGCAGCGGCTCGCCTTACTCACACTTGCACAAAGGCACTCTCACCTAACGCGGACCCTCACCACTCATGCCAGTCAGGGCTTCTGCTGAATAAGTACACAGCCAACTCTAGCCAAAGTGATTGATGACTGAAGACACGAGGTCCACCCAGGAGTCTCCCTGCTCTCTCATAATAAGCATTTATGGGGAGAGATTTATGGGCGTGGGAAAGATTTATTGGAAGGCGGTATCAGCAGGACCCAAGTCTGCTGGGTAGACTATGTCCTGGGAAAACAGCCTGAGCCCCTCGGGGAGGGCTGAGGGGAGATGAGCTGGAGCCTGCAGGCCAGGCAGAAGGGTCCCCAGCTGCCCAAGGAGCGGGCATTCCAGCGAGTGTGATGGTGTCTTACAGGGCCATCTCCTTCCTTGTGAGGTTGGGTTTGGGGTCCTTGGGGGGTCTCAGAGGCTGACCCTTGTATGGCGGACAGCACTCTGCAGCAGGTGGAGAGTCAACTCGTAAGCTCCGCACGCTAGCAGACAGTGCCGGCTTCTTCTAGGCATCAGTGGGAACTAGTCCAGGGTCAATTTCTCCTGCAGGGTCAACCCTCCTCCGTTCCCACCCCATGATGATCACGGCAGGGGCTCAGGATCCTGGGAAGCAGCCAGGGAAGAGCTAGGCGTGCTTGCTGGATGGAGTCCTTGCCTGCGGGGCCACGCTCAGATGCTGGAGGCAGCAGCAGAGGCTGGGTAAGGATGAAGAAGCTAAGGCACGGGATATCAAAAGGCCGCCACTCGGAGAAGCGCCCCATCCCAGGGCCTCCTCGATACCCCTCTGCACTGCAAGGCCAGCCTGGAGCTGCTCCTGCCCTCTCGCAGCTTCTCAAGGCTGCATATGTCCATTGGCTTGTGACCGCATCACCCAGCCCTGCCCTCTCCTGAGTGGCCCAGAGGCCGTGCACAGCGAGGGGTATACTTGTCTTTGCCCGCCGTCCCAATGTGCCCTCAAGGGTGTCGAGGCCCCTCAGGTGTCTGTTCCTCTCTGACGTGTTGCAATCACTGTTAAACTTTACCCGGTCCTGATGCTGAGCTGAGGGTCCCATGGGCAGGGCAGGCTCTCCATCCCCGAGCCGCAGCTCAGCCCAGGGGTCATCTTATTAAGTGTCAAGCTGCAGGGGTGCGCTGTGTAGTGCATGTGGAGGGAGCCGCCCACCAGTCTGAAGAGGACAGGCATTGCAGCTCTCAGGACGCTTGCTTCCCAGGTTCATTGGGGTCTCCCGGTGCCTGTCGTGTTCCCCAGGCCCTCTCCACGGGGACTTTCTTGAGATTTATCTCTGGCTGTTTTGACTTTGTTGTTGCTATTGTGCTGATTAGAATTTCAGTCTGTGAATTTTAATCTGCTTTTATTTCTTTTTAAATTACATTTATTTATTTGTTGCGTATGTTGGGAGGGGAGAAAGCATATGTATAGCAGCAGCATTGTGTGTGAAGGTAGGGCGACCACTCATGGGAACTGAGTCTTCTTCAGTCGTGTGGGTGCTGGGGATTGAACTCAGATCCCTAGGCTTGGCAGCAAGCCCCTTTACCTGCTGAGCCATCTTGCCTGCCTTTGAGAACTTGCTGAGAGAGTGTTGTAATCTGCTCATCTCCCACTTGTCTCAACAAGGCTCTGCCGTTTGATACCAAGAGCAGCTTGGAGTCTCGCTCTGGATCTTCACAGACTCTCTCTCGTGCTGAGCAACTGGTCAAGCTCACCCGGGATGGTGGGAAACAAGGCATTCTGACCTGTACCTGAAGCCAAAGAACAAACTTTGTCAGGTAGGTCGGCTAGCCTCTAGCATGCTGCTTGCCCAGAGTGGGGATCCTTGCAATTAGATAAGGACATTCTCTCTTAGGCTCAGTTGTTCATTTAAATGCTTGGCGTTGTGGCAACTCTGCCTACATTGATGTCTCTCTTCATGTGATGGGTGAAATGGGAATGTTCTCACTAGCACAGAGAGGTCAGGTTGTCTGCCAATGGTTGCACAGCTAGAGCAGTTTTTGCCTATAGGTTACCTCCGTTTAGGTCCTGATAGACGTATTATAAGTTACAGGTGCCCCAGAAGGTGACCAGCTGGTTGTAGGGAGTCCACAGTCTAGTTCTCTCATCTTGGTGCTCAGCAGCAAAAGATAAGACTGCACCAGACTCGCGAGATGGCTCAGTGGTTAAAGGCACTGGCTGCTCTTGCAGAGGACCCGGGATCAATTCCCGGTACCCACACGACAGCTCACAGCTGTCTGTAACTCTAATGCCAAGGAACCTGATGCCCTATTCCGGTCTCCACGGGTACACACATCACATGAACATGACTCTAGACAAGATCATCGCACGCATAAGTCAAAAGTAAAGAAATCTTAAAAAGAAAGAAAAGATCTTACTCTGTGTTCCTGCCTGGGATGATGTCTGGACTCTAAACTCAAAGCGCAGTCTCCCCTGAACACCCTGTCACTTTTGCCTTTTGTAAAGTCAAAACCTTCTAAGCCTTCGTTACCATTCTAATCCGGGAGCCGCCATTACTGTCTGGCTCTGTCTGACCGCAGTGAGCAACAAGACAAAAGAAAGTTATCGGGCAAGTCTAAATCAACTCCAATTCTTTGAAAATAGTCAAAGTCCACCCAGAATTCTTGAGAAGAGAGAGAAGGTGGAGGAGGAATAATATCAGGAAGGAGAGGGGCCTCTGGATGTCACAGCCACGAGGGCCAAGGAGGGGAGGGACCGCTGGATGCCTCAGTGACGGGGAGAATGGGAGAAAACGCCCACAGCTCCATTCTGCTACTGTCAGAAAATTAGGAGGAAAAGCTTGGTTTGTTTTTAGGCAAAACATGTCATAAGATTGATTACGATTTCACTGTACTGGGCAACGGAGCCCAGGGCCTCATGTATGCTGAAAGTCCACGCTGAGTCTGCCTCAGCCCTTCTTCTGAGGAAGGAGTGGAAGAGCCCAGTGCCCTGGACAGTGATACACATATGAAAGGAGTCTGCACAGCAGGCAGAGCTGCTGCCCTAGAGAGAGGGGCTGCCTCTACGACGGACAGATCATGAGCTCTCAGGCGACCCCTGGAAGCGTGCGTGGCATCAAGGTAAGGGCAGCGCGTGCACTAGGCGAAGCTTTGGCTTTGAGTCAGGGTATCACCTTGTAGCCCACACAGGCCTTGAACTCACACCCTCCTGCCCCTGCCTCATCGATGCTGGGGTTACAGGGGAGGAGCCCTCCCACCCTGGCACAGACAGAACATCTTAGGTGAATAATTAGCACGTTAAGCCCAGCCACTGATTCTCGACATTGTGGAAAACCAAGACTTGGCCAGGAGGGTGGCGCTGTTTGAGCCTTTAGAAGACTTCTGGGTGGGGGGGGAGGGGGGAAGCTCTGTATGAAGAGACTGAAGCTGTAAGAAGGCAAGATCTGAGGCCAGTTGTGAGACCTTCTAGTTGGGACACAGTGGAGTAACGGCAGGAGGCATCCCCAGGGTCCATCTGTCAGAGTTTAAACTGTGGGAAAGAGGTGCAGACTGAGACAAGAAAGCTGGGGGGGGGGACGGGCGAGAGGCAAGGTGCAGAGGCAGAACTCTGAAAGCTGTAGTCTGGGAAGGGCGGAGGGGGCAGTGTGAAGTGGGCGTGGTCAGAGAACTAAATGAACAGGCGGAGAAGAGGGGCCCTGCACCACTGGCCTCAGCCACGCCCGGAGTCAGCTGCCTGGTCACTCATGGGGGTGACAGCAGAGTCTCATGCTGAGACACCCTGACTTGTTCAGCTGTGCTGAGTGTGACAGAAAAGGAAAAGATGCTCGCACAGTGCAAGCTGCCTCTCCAGTGAGACGCTGCTTCAGCTTTACACCAGATTTTAGATGTGCGTCCTGGAACGGTGGCGGGTTCTTTACAATGCAGTGTGTGTAGATGGGGAGAGTGACCATTGCGGGGCTCATCTGAGGGCTGTGTGTTTGTTCAAGTGGTAAACGGGAGGCCAGCAGAACTTGTGACCATCCTGCCTTTGCCACAAACATCCCAAGACATGACTGTGTGACTCCTGGAGCCAGCAACCTGGCAAGATTTTTTTTCCTCTGAGCTTTTTCCCCAAGAAGCACAAGAGGGTAAGAATCTGTAGGCTTGAGATCAAAAGTAGAACGGAGGGGCATTGGGCTTCCTTCATCCTCCCAGACCAAGACCTACCAGCCTCTCAGCCCCGGCTCTTCATAGTTCTCTGATAATGATCAGAGGTTTCTGGACACAAGCTCCCGTGGGGGGGGTGGAGGTGGGGGTAGTGTCTGCAGGAGCAGAAGTCACTGGATTGCCACAGCTGGGTGTAAGCCAGGGCACAGAGGGCATAGGAGAGGAAAGGTTAGGCCAGGAACTCTTCAGCCTCCTCGTACACCCAATGGCAAGCCAGGCTTGCTGGTGATCTTGAGCAGGTCAATGACCCTTTCCATTTCCGTCCTGGTAAGGACAGTCTGGCTGACTCTCAGTATGGTTCTGAAAGCCCCGGGGGGGGGTACTCATTCCTCCATCATCACTGGAAAGCCGAGGAGGTTGCAGGATGGAGACGAGAGGGCACCATGGCATAAGAAGCCAGCACTGACAAACTGTAGGGACATGGAAGGACCCGGCCAGCTCAGTAGCCTGCACAGAAGAGAAAGCTGGGGTGTGAGTTCTTCTGAGCCCCAAGTGGGCTTCACCCTGTGTGACAGCCTGAGAGCAGCCTGCATCCCAGAGATGCCCGTCGTGGCCCAGGACAGCCGCCTTGCTCCTCGGGCGCTGTCCGAATCGATACCCAAACTGCGGAGTCTAGACACATAAACGCCAGGCAATTTAACAGAGGCAGGCGGTGCAGAGAAAACACTTAACTGGCAATCCAGGGCTCTGCCGAGCCTCAGAGCCGCTCAAGAGGATTTATGGGAGATAAAAACGGTTTAACTAAGCTGGAGCCGGCCCCGGCGGCCCACAGGGCCATTGGCTTTTTCTCTCCCTCCTGCAGCAGCTACTGGTGGGAGGCAGGGAGGCCCTGGTGGTTCTTTGACTCTTTCCGCCTCAGTCTTATAATCGCGGCCGGTAACCACCAGGTCTCTGATGTAGCGGCCTTACCACAGCCAGCTTTGGGTTCCCGGGCACCCGCCTACCATTATCTATCAGGCTAACAATAGGCAGGATGTATACAGGTGGTCTCTGTGGTTGGGGCACACACATTACCTCACACGGCCTCCCCGGCCAGCCCTGGCAGGAACCTCATTTCTGTAGCGAGGACAGAAGTCCATGCTCAAGGTCAACTCCAAGGAGTCACTCAAGCTTGGTACTGGGTCCCTTGGTGGTCCTGGGGTCAAGAAAGCGAGCTGAGCCAGCCATGCGGAGCGGGCCGGCAGCATTCCTTCGTGGACTCTAATTCACGGTTTGCCTCCAGGTACCCGCCTTGAGTTCCTGCCCTGACTTCCCTGAATGGTGGACTAGAAGCTGTAAGGTGAAATAAACCCAAGTTGACGCTAGCCACTGTGTTTAATCACAGGGATAAAGACCCTGTCCAAGTCACTATCGAACAGTGGCCTTAAAGTGTCTCCTACAGCAACTTGCACCTTTGTTATAGGCCCATTGCTAGAAACCATGGGATTAGACGCCAAAGATGCAGGTGGTAGAAGTCATCTAATGGTTAATACACGTGCGTTATGGCTCTAGAGATTTGAAATATGACCCAGAAATCTCAAGAAGGAGGTACCCACGCTGACCATGTGGTCAGAACTAAATTATACATGTGAAAAATGTCGAAGCCAAACTCAGACCCTTGCCAGCAGAGCAAAGGCAGTTAGAGAGAGAGAGAGAGAGAGAGAGAAAGAGAGAGAGAGAGAGAGAAAGAAAGAAAGAAAGAAAGAAAGAAAGAAAGAAAGAAAGAAAGAAATCAGTGAGAAGTGGGACAGGACACGAGGAAGTCTCACGGGAGCCACAAGCAAAAGCGGTGATCCAGAACGCAGGGAGAGGAGTCAGCATGGGACATGGCCACCGTGACAGGCGTGTGGCAGAAACGATTGGGCCAGCGCAAACCCCAGACTCAAGAGGGAAGAGGACATGGGATTAAGAACAAAATAGGGGTGGAGAGATGGCTCAGCGGTTAAGAACACTGACTGCTCTTCCAGAGGTCCTGGGCTCAATTCCCAGCAAGCACAAGGTGGCTCATAGCCATCTGTAATGAGATCCAGTGCCTTCTCTGATGTGTCTGAAGACAGCTATATAGACTCATATACGCAAAATAAACAAATCTTTAAAAACAACAAAAACCCCAATATCTATTGTCTGTGAAAGAGGTTGTAGCGCAGTAACCAGGACATGAAACAATGCTGAAGACACCCCAGGAAACACTGTTTTCAAACCAAACCAAACCAAACCAAACCAAACCAAACCAAACCAAACCAAACCAAACCAAACCAAACCAAACCAAACACTGTTGCTGAAGCAATGAATGGAGACTGAGGGAAGGCTTGGACACGGACCGAGAGCAGAAAAATGGGAACAGAAGCGGCTACCGTACTGGTCACACCCAATAACAATTTCAAAATCCATAAAGCAAACTTTCTCAGGCTACAAAGAGAACCACAGAGTGATCTGGGCACCTCTTATCATGCAGGGATATTTAAAAACACATTTTGTAGTGACTGATGGAGGAAGGAGACAAAATACAAATTATCCCGCTGGCACAGAGCGCATTCCAGATACAATTAACAAGCTTTGCCTAACAAGCAAGCCTAGAGAGCTACCCTCAACGGCCGGAGGGCCCGCACAGTTTGCAAACACCCACGGAGCCTGTATTAAAAGTCATACCAGGCCATAAATAACGTAAGCTTCAATAAATGTCAAGAGCGGCTATCAGAGACCACACACTCTCTAGCCACAGTGCAAGTAAATTAACATCAATAAAACATCAGACGTGCACGGATAATTAGCTCATAAGTCAGACAAGGTATTAGGAAAGTTAGAGAACGTTAGGAATGAACGATATAGAAAGATCTCACGTGAGAGCGGTATGCAGGAAGCTAGAGCGAAGCGGATAGCAGACTCTAAGAAGCATGTCCGTCACGAGGCTGGGGCTGAAAGCAGTGTGTCCCGAAACTGAAAAGGAGAGGCAGGCTGGGTGGGTTTCCAGAGAAAGGCCCAGTGCCACTCTGTTTTGGATGCAGTAGGAATCTCGATGGTCTTAGAGGCATCACAGAAAGGGAATCAGGACTTCCGTTCCTCCCAGAAACATAAGATAAACACAGACGAACAGTCAAAGAACAAACAACTCCAATATTGTTTTGGCAACATGGAAAGTGTTTTGAGAGGGAAAAGAAGAACCCGATGCAGCTCATCTTAATAGGAAAGTCAGCCAGTGTGAGCAGCTTGCCCAGGGACACTGGAGTGGAAGCCAGGGGTGACAGGTTCATTTCCACTGTTGTGGTGAAATATTCCTGCAACAAACAACTTGGGGTAGGAAGGATTTGATTTGCCTCATGATTCCAGGTTATAATCCATCATTGTGGGAAAAACACGGTGATGGTGTCAGCTTGAGAGCCATAGCACAACACACCCATAGTCAAGGGCGGGGCGAAGTGAACACACACATGTGTGCTCGCTCGCTTGCCCGTGCTCAGCTCAGTCGCTTCACTCTTACACAGTAGAGGGCCCCCTTGCCTAGGGAATGGGACCGCCCACAGTGGTCTGTGTCTTCCCATATCAGATAACGTAGTTAAGATAGCCCCCACCACCTCCACACACAGAGATACCCGCAGGACAACCCAATGTAGACCATCCCTCACTGAGACTCTAGCCGGCTGTCAAGTTGACAATCAACCTAAGCCTCATACCACCAGATTGTCAATAAGGGTTAAAATGAAATGTTTATAACCCAGCAAAGAGAATTTACAAAACCAGATCAGATAGACATCTGTGCTTGCAACCATTGCATAGAATGCTGGCCAGCCAATGAAATGCAATCAAATGCAACCACGACAGATGCCGGCATCACAACCTCATTCACTCGGAGTTGGAGATGCTGACCATTGAGATAAGACACGAAGAAACAAGCAGCATAAAGATCACAAAGGAAGAAGCACGGCCATCATTCATTCACTGGTCAGGGTTCATACCTCTCCTGTGTGAACCCTCCTGACGGCCCCTGCAGCCCTGAGACCTCCGCAGGCCTGTGACGCAGCACGCGGTTGCTGAAGACAGAGGAAGGGGCACTGGGGAGCTGGGGACGATGAACTGGCTCTGCCAGACTCCGCAGCGGCCCACCTGAGCCTCAGTGGCATCAGCAGCAATGGCGTATTTTCCTGGGGCTTTGTGAGGATAAAAATGTCATGTGACACAATCCTGATTCCCGTTAGGCAGTGGGCGTCTTGGGTGGCTAGGCCAGAAACAAGCTTTCTACTTCAAATTTTCTGGTGATGGTGGTGGGCTATAATGGAGACTTGGCTCTGTCTTGTGTGTGTGTGTGTGTGTGTGTGTGTGTGTGTGTGTGTGTGTGAGAGAGAGAGAGAGAGGGGGGGGCGGTGCAACAGGAGTGGGCTGTGGGCAGGACAGACAAGGAACTAGCTTAAAGGAACTCTTTCCCTCCCACCCCCAATTCCAGGAACAACCTGCTAGTGATCAATTGACTGTGAGGGCTGGAGCGGCCACACGTGGCTCCTACCTGAGTCCTCACTGAATGTCTCTTACTGGCAGTCCCTGGCTTGTCACTGAGAAGAGGCGTTGCTTAAACCTAGAAGCTTTTCTGGGAAAAGAACAACATGGCAGTCAGGGGGCTGAGAAGGGCGCACGCTCAGGTCCAAACCCCTCCCAGATGGCAGAGCCTTGGGGCAAATGCTGAGGCCCATGCTAGGATAAGCGAGGGGGACGGAGGCAGGCATTGTCCTTCCTCTGCTGGGACCTTCTGGGGTAACAACCGAGAGGTGGGGGTGAGGAACTGAGGGGAAGAGAGTAGCTTGAAGCCTCCTTATGGGGACAGGGTGACTTGGGTGTGGTTGGGCCTGCTTTGTGGCCAAGTCAGCCTGGCTCAGAGAGGCGGAACCTACTCTCTCCCATCTCGATCCTCATCTGCTTCCGGGAGGTGGCTGGCCAGGGGAGGAAAGCAGGAAAAGTGACTGGGTCACAGCTGCAGGGAGCCGGGGTTGTATGGAGATGTGCAGTGACTTCCTAGAGTCAGATCTCTGGCAGAAGGAGCCCTGACTGCTGTCTAATGGCCCTGCTGGGCCTGATCGGAGTCACCTCTGTGTCAGGAGGCTCTTTGCTACACAGAGTCACTACTGTGCCTCTCTCTGGCTTCCATGGCCTCCTGCAGAGGGACGGGAGCTGTCCTGGGTGCTGAGCCCGCCGCGTGTCTCCCTCTGCACGGGGCCCATGTCCTCTGTGGTCCTTGTTCTTGCCAGGTCTCTGCTAGCTCCACCCTTCTCCGACGCTGCCACCCTCACTCACCCTCACGACAGTCGACAGTCGCTGCTGTGACCCATGGCGAGTGTGAAGAGTAGGAATGAATGGGATTTGTCCCCTCTTCCAGGAACTCCTGTCTCTAGGGACTGCTGGGGCAGAGCTCAGAGCTCGGGCGTGGCTGGTCACCTGACGACCCTCCCTTCATCCTCTTCCTTGTATCCACGGTGTCTCGGGTGGCTCTTTGCACTGTGCCACTGGAGAGCAAGGTGACTTTGCTGTCTGACATCTGGATTTGTTCGAGGTTGGGTATAGGCGGGTAGGTTGACCTTCAACTCACAGTATTTTCCTGCCTCAGATTCCCAAGTGCTGAGATTGTACCACCACGTCTGACTATTATTGTGGTGTGTGTGTGTGTGTGTGTGTGTGTGTGTGTGTGTGTGTGGTGTGTGTGTGTGTGTGTGTGTGTGTGTGTGTAACTGGGGTTGATGTCAAATGTCTTCCTCAATTATTTTCCGCTGTGTTTATAGAGATGGAGTCTCTTGCAGACCCGAGACTTGTAAATCCCAGCTAGTCCACTAGCCAGCTTGTCCCATGGATTCTCTGTCTGTCTTCATACACTGGGACTACAGGCATCCACCTCACCTGCCCAGTTTTTATGTGGGTTCTAGGGATCCAACCCCTTGGTCCTCATGCTTGTAGACAAGCACTTTAACCACTGAGCTTTTCCATGGCCATGGCTACTTTGTAAAGTGTGACTCTGGGGTTTGGCCCCTCTCAGGCCTTTTTCTGCCGCTGCAGCCAATCCTGCGAGGCTACCCTGTACTGTTTTCCCATCTATACAAGGAAGGAGCACAGGAAAGCAGGGTATCTTTGACCCCCCCCCCCATCACAGCAAACACACATGCTGTCTTGTAAGGATCCTTATCCCTCCCAGCAGTTCAGATCTGGTCTCATCAATGACTGCCAGCCAGTCACATCCCTAGACAACCTAGATGTGACCCTGGGAAGACAGTGAGCACCCAACAGAGGTTCTGTGGGGACCACACTTGGAATTGCCTGGTTTCTGTGAGCCTTCTGCCTCCTCTTGCAGGTGGAGATCATCCTGGGACCACTGCCACACACTCCCACTGTACCTCTGCCCCTGTCCTCACCCTCTACACCCACCAGCAAAGGACCTCTCCTATAACTCAAGTCAGATGATATCCCATGTCAACATTGCTAAGTACCCAGTGGCTTCCACCAGAGGCGGGGCAAGATGCAGTCTAGTTCTGGTCCCTCCAAGGACTGGCTCCTGCGCCTAATCCCTCTGCACCTTCTGCTCAGGATGCTGTGCACACACGGTGTGCATACACGATGCTGACAAAACACGCACACATGTAATAAAAATAAATACATGAAAAAGAAAAGGGGAAAGAATCACTACTTTCTAGTGATCGAGTGAGGACCGTGCCTTTTATATGTGGGACTTTGGGGAACATTCCAGATTCAAAGATCAACCGTCACTTATCTGGTGAGTCAGGGACACAGTCCCTACCCAGACCCTCCCTTTGTGCCCTAGGCAGGTTTAGTCATTGGCCTGGTGGGCTCTAGCTAATGATGCTGGGACCTTGCCTCCTGGAGCCTTCCTTGGCGATTCTTTGGCAGGGGCCAGCTACCACAGCTCCTAGCATGTCCTCACGCAGGTCCCGGAGGATAGCTGGGGTTAGTGGTCCCTCTTGTTGATCCTCTGATGACCCATGGAAGATGCTACCAGCGCAAGGGGCATCCGTGTCTTAAGCCAGCCATAGGGCCAGATGCCCACTCAAGATGATAGAGGAGGAAAGAGTGAATTCGGGTGGTAGAGGGTGGAGCAGGGTGGGACAGTGGTTAGTAGCCCTGATCCATCTGGTCTTGACCCAGTGAGAGATGGAGAAATGAGGGAAAGAACATCCCACTCCCTGGGGATGCTGGCTTAGCTCCTCCCTCCGTCCCTCCGTCCCTCCGTCCCTCCGTCCCTCCCTCCGTCCCTCCCTCCCTCCCTCCCTCCCTCCATCCCTCCATCCCTCCGTCCCTCCCTCCCACCTCTACAGATCAGATCTGACCGGAAGGTGCAGGCCTCAGGCATCATGCAGCCACGCAGACCACTCCGGGTTTTAAGTGGACGGCATGGGGGAAGAACCTGCAGATCCGCGCTGTCCTGGACCACATACGTCCTGGGGGCTGGGGATGCTAGGTCTGTGGGTAAGGACAGCCTGTCTCTACACACCAGGAGTGGAGCTGCAAGCGGAAGGCAGCCTGCGTAAGGTTTAAGTAGGACTAGAGAGGACTAGAGGAAACCAGGCTAGAAGCCCGGGGTGAACACAAGAGTCTTGTGTGGGCCCCAGTCTTGGAGGACCTGAGTGGAGCCTCCTAGCCACTTCTGCAGAACAGTGCCCTCCTGCCCTCCTAGTGACCACGAGTATTTAAGGAGCGGAAAGAAGTGGGTGGTTGCTAGGCAACACAAACTCTATGATGCCCACGTGAGCCTGGCCCCACCAGGGGCATGGAGAAGCTGCTGGGGTGTAGACTGACACTACTGGACCCAGTGGGGGAGTGCTCCACTGACACATTCAGGAGTTTTGGGGGCCCACCGATGCCTGAAAAGCATTTTGGAATGTCTGAAGGGCTACAAAGACACGTGGCTTCGCTTAGGCCTGACCGGAGCGGGCTTTCTTGTGGGATTCGGCCCTGTCCGCTCCTGGAGCCCAAGGAGCCAGGAGGGAAAATGAAAACCAAAGTTTCTAGAATCATCAGGCCCGGCTCCTCCCTTGCTGTCTCTCCTTCCCTTTCAAGTTGACCTGGCAGGACTTTGCCCCCAGCCTCCAGCTTTTGTGCAAGGGCGAAGAGGACGGCTTTGCCACGCAGGCGCCACATTTGATTCCGATTTGCGCCTGGCGTGTGATGACAAGAACGTGAGGCTGATAATGGACGAGGCCGGCCCTGGGAGGGCAAAGCCCCGGCGCCGCCATCGCTCTTACTGCTGAAGCTGTCACTGGGTTGGATCGGCAGATACTCACCGAGGCTCGGTTAGCCCATGGGGGCTGGGCCACGGGGCCTTAGGGTCAGACCCTCTGCTCAGCAGGGCCGGGCACCGGGAGTTAGAAGGGCCAGTGCCCACCCTACCCTGTCTGGGCAGCAGCCACAGTGGGAGCAAGCGACTGTGCCAGGACACCTGTGCAGGGGGACAGATGGCATTGTGACCCTGCAGGAGAATGGGCAGGGGGGTTGGAGCACGTCTCTCTGTGGAAAGCTAAGAGGGGCAGGCCTGGAGCTTTGCAGTGGCCTCTCCCTCAGGAGATGGGACAATTCTGTAGGTTTATCATCAGAGGCTGATGCCCATCTTCTGCCCCCAGCCTTTTTAGGGTCCTGGCAGCACCTCCTTGCCTCTCCATGTAAGTACTATGACTGTTCCCCAAGAGCTCAGGCAGGAGTGACACAGCTGCTTCTGAAAGTGTCAGGCTTGGGGGTGGGGTGGAGTCGTTTACACATCCGTCCTGCTTTCCTTGTGAGCATGCGCCCAGGCTGGCTGGCTGGAGGACCACAGGCACAGAGTGCAGAGCCCACACCCTCGGCTTTCTCAACAAAGGCCAGCCATGGCGAGCAGAGCCCCAGGCTGATACGGTGTGAGCAGTGAACCCTTGCTGTTGTGTGCCACGGGGTCTCCCAGCCGGCAGAGGCTTTCAGGTGCAGAGCCAGCTGCAGGCCTTTCTCCGATGGCCTGACAACCTGTTTTCAGATCCTTCTCGGTTTCTCTATGGTGGAAAAACCCTACTTGAGTATTGGTTCTTTTATCCCCAGAGCCCCTAGATAATAACAGTATCTGCTGTCGAATCTAGCTTGTTCCTAACACAGAGCACCAGATGCTACAATAAAGAAGAGCACCAAGTACCCAATAGGATGCCAGCCTCCAAGGACTATGCCCAGCTCTCCCCATGCCAGCTCTCAGGCTAGTCCACTGTTACCTGTACCTGTTGACCAGGCTGCTCTGCACACACCTCGGACTGGAGATAAAGTGCGGGACAGACAGTCGTCGGGCACTTGAGACTAGGGACGCTCCGCAGAGGTACAGGGAAAACACACATGGCAGGTGTCATGTGAGGTGGGGTCAAGGCCCAGCCGTGCTGGACTGGGTTACCTGTACTTGGCTGGACCTTTCTTCCTTCCAGAAGAGCGAGCAGCAGAGACTCTGCCAAGTGCAAATTTGATAACCAGACACCGTGCTGAGGCCCCGGACAGCCCAGCCTGCCTTTGATCCAGGCTGTCTGGGCCAGCCGTTCTTTAGTTGCTGAGAGTCTGTTTTCCATTTTGAGTTTGGCTGGGCCCTCCTTTATGGAAGATCGGCTTTCAGGCCCCAGCAGACAGAGCCGTGGGCAGGAAGCAAAACCTCTTCTCTGTGGATCTCCAGCCTCCAGGAGCAAGCAGGGGTCCTGGAAAGCTGCGGGATCTTTCTGGGATGGAGACGGTGGTACTCTAGAGTGGGGGAGTTCCCAAGGCATCTCTGCATGGAAACTGTAGCCTGATGCATAACCCAGTGTCAAAACTCTGAGGTCTCTTGTCCCATCAATGGGGCAACAAATGGGAGATCTGAGAATAGGAATCAACTTGGTAAAGAAAGGCAAGAATTTGACCTTAGTGGTTGCTCAAGTGTTAAATGAATCCATAGGTGGGTGGATGGACAGATGGATGGATGGGTGGACAGACTGGTGGGTGGATGACAGGTGAATAAAACTGATGCATAGGTAAGATTAATAGATGGATGGACACATAGATGAACAGGTACATGAGTGGATGAAGAGACAGGTAAGTGTATGGATAAGTACATAGGTGAATGGGTGGCTGGCTGGACAAGCAGATGGATGATACATAGGTAGGCTATGAGTTTGATGGATGGATGGTGGGTGGGTGGGTGGGTGGATGGGTGGGTGGGTGGGTGGATGGGTGGGTGGATGGGTGGATGGGTGGGTGGGTGGGTGGGTAGGTATACAGGTGGCTGGATAGATGGTGGTTGGGAGGATAGGTGAGGGTGTTGTTGATGGATGAAATCTACCATTCTTTGCCTTTAAATCATGGATGGCCCACCTTCTCAAGGCTGATGATAAGGCCTGCACCTCTAGAGAGAAACAAGGTCATAACCTGAGGGTCATGTAGTGTGACAATATGATGTCACAAAAAAACCAGGAGCAAGGACCAGAAGTAGTATCCTGTCCAATCTGCTTTATGAGGTTGAGTAAGTTTGTAGCATGTCAGCTTCATGGGTGAGGGATCCTGTCTCCTCAGGTCCTTCTTCACCATTGCTGCCCCAAATGTACATGCTTAAGCCTGAAGCCCTCTGGGATGTCTTGGACGGTGGCCTGTGGGAAGATCTGGGGTTTTATGTAGTCTTGAGCTAAGGCACTTCTGGTGGGACTTCCCTTGTGAAGAGACGCTGAGGCTAGACCATGATGAGAAGACAGCTTCTGCAAGCCAGGAGGAAAGCAAACCAAAGACCACAACCTTGGCTTCAGGCCTCTTTCTCTCTCAACTGTACAAATAGATGTTCATGGTGTCTTCATTTGTGATTTCTTATGTCAGTCTGATCTTGTGTCTCTCTGCACGCAAAGCAGAAAGCACTGGGATGTAGGTTCAGCCACCCTTCTGCTAGAGGGCTGTCAGAAGTTGATGTACCGAGGACTGGGCTTGGTGGCAGCTGCATGGTCACCAAGGATGTCAAGTGATGTGGAGACAGCCTCAACAAGCCCACACCATGCTGAGCAGTGTCCAAAGAAAAGCCTCCCTACTTCACAGAACTCTCGCTTTGCCAGGTGGGTGACAGGATCGATATCCCTGTCCTATCCCCCTTCCATCACTTCCAGTGACCACTCAGGAAGCAAGGGCTGATGGCTGCTGTTGTCAAGGGGCCCTGCCTTTCACTGACCAATAAAGAAGAAATCGCCAGAGCTCCCCAACACCCCCCACTGCCCTGAACAGGGTCACAAGTTCTTCCAGATAGGATGGATGGACCCAGCCTTAGTTCCAGAGTGGGTAGCTTCCCCCTGACAGTATTATCATCTTTGGAAAGCAAATTCTAAATAATGAGGCTATAACATGAATGTAGATGTAGCTTATTCATGAGTGGACATGACTGTGTTTTGATAAAGCTTTATTTACAAGCTAAGAGAACAGTAGAATTTGGCTCACAAGATGCAGCTTGTTGAGCCCTGTCTTAAGCAAGCATGGATGATCCTTTTGGGGCTGACCAACTGCAGTCCCCACAGAGTCCAGGGCAGGAGCAGTGGCCAGGGTCACACAGCTAGCTGATACCTTCAGACCCTGCTGTGGAGACCTTCATCCACATGGGCATGGCCTGAGAGGATGGTATTGGAGAGCCAGAGAGCAAGAGAGTGATTGCTGCTTAGAACAGGGTGAATGACTTCTAAAAAATATAACAAATGCTTCTTTCTGGAACTTTCCATTTAATATATACAGACTACAGGTGACGACACCCTGTGAGTGAAATGCAGAAAGTGAGACCTTAGATGGGGCCGGACAGCTATGCATGAGAGCTGAAAACCTTGGTTTGCCAAAAAGACACGTAGAGCTTGCTGTGTGCTTCCTGCTGGGATTAAAGCACAGGGGACACTTGCTAATGACAGAGGGTCCTGACCATCTGTGCGGGAGATCCACGGGCTCCACAGGAACCCAGAGCTGCCTGCACACGGGGCAAGCAGTCTGCCGCTGAGCCCACCGCCCCACGCCATTTTGAAGATTTTGAAGTTGCAGTGTGATCGCCCTTTCACAGCTTGGGAAACAGGCACAGAAAGTCTGCTGGGTCTGAGAGTCCTCAGTCCCACACGCAGATGAGGACAAGGGCGTCACCATCATGGGGTGGTACGCCTTGCGATGTGGATGCCTTGCTGCTCAGGTCTACAGAGAGAGCACTGAGGTGTGGAACCAGGCGCGGCACACTAGCTGGGTATTTCTCATGTTGCCAACATGGCTTTTTATACTTTCACTATGACTTCATGCTGGGCTTAGCACAGTGCTTTGAGAAGTTGGGGGGCATGGCAGACACAGGCACCTCTCACTCCTACTGTCCACTTTGGGTGGCAGTAGTGTATATGAATTAGTTTTGTGCAAGTTCCCACATGTGAAGGAGGATTCAGACCACACCCTCACAGTGGGGGCATAGGGCCCAGATTTTGAAGGCAATCAGAACAATAGCTTCTGTGACACTTAAGGACTTCCCCTCGAAGGTAGTAATGTGTGATAACTATAAGCACCCCTGCACTCCCTGGTCAACCCTCCCTCAGGTACCCCATATGCTGTCCTCGGTCCCTTGAGGAAGGCTCCCTTGCCTCCTGTCTTACTGAGGTACACACCCAGGCTCAGAGAGCCAATGTTATTCTCTTCCCACTGTGCAATCTTCCAGGGATACTGGGGACCAAACTGAATGGCTCTCTGGGCTGAAAAAGAGGAAGGACCACACAGGCCACCTCAGCTCCACCACACCCCGCATCCCAGTCAGTCTCTGCTCATAGACATGTGTCTCCGTGACATGCCGAAACACAGGAGGAACCCATGAGAGAGGGGAGGGGAGACGGAGAACTGTTAAGAGACAGTTGCTCTACACACATCTGAGTTCCCAAGGCCGCCTCAGGCACACTGGACTTCTTCATGGCAGTGAATCCCAAGCCCTCCAGGGTCTGACCACATTTGTGGGTTGCACTGCTCTTCTCTACCACTATGGGGCGCACTTCTCCCCAGTGAGCAGGTGTCATGACACAACCCAAGCTGCTCTTTCCTTCCCTGCATGGACTCTTCAGGCCTCCATCAGCACAATCCATAATCTCTCTAATAAACATCAATAACTATGGGAAATCACCCAATGCAGGTGCAGGTGTGCATTTCTGTTCCAGTACTCACCTCCATCTTTACGGCACATGAGGGGGTGTTTTCAGCAGGACACTGGGCTGGCAGAAGCCTAGGGCACAGTGACACTCATTTCCAACCCTCTTGGGCCCCGGGAGAGTCCCTGTCCTAGTCTGAGCCACCCAGATGTGGGTCAGAGACTGGCACCCCCCTCACCAGGATCCCCATGGAAGAGGACTGCTTTTGTTGCAGCCTCAGATTTAGGGTAACAGGTCCCCAGTTGAACCTAAGGGTGATGAGTCCAAACCCTCTGGTCCCATCAGAAAGGAAACACTGGTACTGCTTAGAAGAGGGTGTGTGTGACTGCGTGCCTACTCAGTGTACCCAAATTTACAGAAGGTAGGAGAGGAGCCTTCATTTATCTAAAAACTAATCTAAGTCCAAGCCAGGTGTAATGCTGATCTCCTGTAACCTCAGTACTTTGGAGGCTGAGGCAGGAGGATCAGAAGTTCAAGGTCATTTCCAGCTATGACGTATGTTAGAGACCAGTCTGGACTAAAAATCCCATCTAAAAACAACATCATCATCAACAACAACAACAACAACAACAACAACAACAAAGACTTGTTCATCAAAGACCTTTGCTGTGGACCCACTGTGTGCTGGGGGGACGTGATAAGTAGGCTCATCTCCAACGAGCTCACAGTGACATGCAAGACAAAGATGGATCCAGGTGGCAGTCTAGGGTGGCACAGGAAGCCCCTAGGGAACCAAGGAGGCTTCCTGGCCACATAAGAAAGCCTTAGACTGGCTGGAGATGAGAGCCAGCATTGAGGGAGGGAGAAAGAGCAGAAGGTCTATAGCCAGGCCAAGCTATGGACACGAGGAGAAGGGGAGGGTATTTGGGCTCTGAGGCCACCAGGCTGGGATCTGGGAGCCTCCTCAAGGGTTTCACTCCACTCTGAGCAGCTTCCTTAAGCCTCAGTTTCCCCATCTCTAAGATGAGGCATCTTTCTTCAGTTCTGGAGTCTAGAGTGCGGTCGACTGTAGTGCACTGATGATAATGTCAGAGGAGCACGGTAGAGATGAGCCACCAGCCCTCTCCTGTGCAAGTCAGTGTCCAGCCTCAGCTCATGCCGGGGCAAAGACATCCCTACCTCACCTGGAAGCTTGCTTTGTGGACATGTTTTCTCCATAGCACTTCAGAGGTGACTGCTCCCCTGCCCCGAGAGCTCCCAGAGTCCCATTGCAGCCTGGCCTCTCACCACAACACCTGCATATTCAAACCAGTTGGAGGCCATCTCTTGATCCTCAGTTACTGGCTAATTGTCAGTGTTTAGAATAGGGTGTGGAGTCAGACAGACAGACAGACAGACAGGCACTAAGGCCAAGAACAAGCCCCAAAACATGCTTTCAATCACAGAATGAAACATTAAAGTGTCTTAGAAGCGGGAAGTCTGGAAGGGAGTCCACTGTGGAGGACACCATCTCTGCCTGGAGGTTATGGTCCTCAGTGCTCCTTGCAGGTTTCGACTTGCTTGGTCAGGTGGCTGTGGCCTGCTGGGGCGAGCACCTTCCAGGCATGAGAAAGGTCTAGAGACCGGGATTCCCAGGCAATACAGCCCAGTTGTTCTGGGATGCTCTAGGTGTCGGGGCATTTGCTAGTATCTAAGTATTGCCAGAAGCAAAGGCTCTTGGCATCGACAGTGCCAACTGCCCCTGACACGTAGCTGCATGTGTGTGGCTGTGGTTAGAGTGGGGCCTGAACAATAGTCCCCGAGTCTGCAGGAACCTGGGGAGCGACCATGGAGAACCAGCTCAGGGTCACAGGGACAGGACGGAGCATGGAGGGGGGCTGGGGCTGCCCTGTGACAGGTGTGTCTCAGAACACTTGTAGATATTAGATGCTTTTCTCACTGCTATGATCAAATACTTTTCTAAAAGATTTATTTATTTATTTATTTATTTATTTATTTATTTATATGAGTACACTGTAGCTGTCCTCAGACACACCAGAAGAGGGCATCAGATCCCACCACAGATGGCTGTGAGCCACCATGTGCTTGCTGGGAACTGAACTCAGGACCTCTTGAAGAGCAGTCAGCGCTCTCAACCACCGAGCCACCTCTCCAGTCAGATCAAATACTTGTTAGAAAGCAATTCAAAGGAAGAAGGGCTAAGCTGTCACACAGTCTGAGGGCACAGTCCATCAGGGCACACACAGGATGGCGGCGAGATGATGGTAGCTTAGCATGCACAGCAGCCAATAGCAGAGAGGACAGACAGCGGTGTGGGGCTATGGAATCTTAAGGCCTTCCCTCACTCCCTCTCCCAAGGCTATACCTCTTAAAGTTTCCACAACCTTCCCTGAAGCAGCATCCCCAGCTGGGGACGGAGAGTCCGAACCCATGAACCTGTGGGGGCATTTCACATTGAACCTGTGGGGGCATTTCACATTGAACCTGTGGGGGCATTTCACATTGAACCTGTGGGGACATTTCCCATTGAACCTGTGGGGACATTTCACATTCAAACCACAGCCCGGCACTTTTGAATAAAAAGGCTGGCAGGAGGAGACTGGGTGGGATTTGAGCTGGAGGACTGACTGCCAACACTACAACAGTGCTGTAATTTCCTGGGTGCTCCCACCGAAGACCCTTACTGTAGACTGAGGCACTATTAGTTGGTAAGGAAACCTCTGAGAGGGAAGTCTAGTCAGTGGTTTTCAGGTCATTAGCGGGGAGGGTGACAATCCAGTCTCTTGCCTCACACTCCCGTCTTGCCACAGGCCCCATGCAACAAAGGACCCAGGTTCTCTATCTCTCCAGGGACTTTGTCTCCTGAGCTAGTGGTCTTGGTGGGACTCTTCAGTGACACTGACAGCCCTCGGGTTTCAGCAGCCTCTTTTCCCTATTCCTCCCTCTAGCACACAAAAGCAGACTGAAGTAGGACTCACCCACAACAGCACTGTCTGTCTGGGAAAGGCAGGCAGCTCAGAGTCTAAATACCTCTGCAGCGATTCCCAGGACAGCTTCCGGTGGCTCTCAGTTAAGCACCAGCTTCTCCAGCTTCTTCGTTTTCAAAGTACCCCTGGACCCAGGGCAGGGTGATTGGCATGTGGTATGAGAAGGTAAGGAGGAAGCCAGAGCCGTGGAGAGGCAGAGCACACGAGCTGCTGGCATCTGAGAGGGCGGCCGGTGAACAGAGGGAGTAGGTGGGGGACAAGACGGGACTGGGTGTGCAATCAGGGAGGTTGGGGAGCTAGGGAGGAGAACTAATGCTGATCTTAGAATCCCCAGGGTAAGGACAGTGACATAGGAATGGGCACAGCTAGGGGACACACCTGGGAGGCTGAGGCCAAGGATGCTTCTAGACGGAAATGCGGTGTAGTGCTTTGCTGTTCAGAAAAAGAATCCTGGCTGGGGTCAACAAGGGAGGACACAGGCCCAAGGCGGTCTGCCCTGGTGCGAGCCACTGCCTAGGACCGTGGTGGCTCCTGTGGGCAGTTGGGAGCTTTGATGGTCTGTGGTGATAGTCCCGGTGACAAGTGCCTGGGAAGACGCTTCCTTCACAAATGCTCAGCAATATGTTTACTTTCCGGTAAGGTTGGCACCCTTCGATCCTCAGAAAGTCCTCACTGTTTTGGTTGTAATGAGCTGGCGAGGCCGATGGACCATTTCAAGAAGGAGGCAGGGCAGAGCAGAGAGGGGGAGAGGGGAGAAAGAGAGGGGACTTGCCTAGCTGTCACCTACCACAGCAGGGAGCATGAGAAGCCAGGGGCAGCTGCTGAGGAGAGGAGAGCTCGTGGTGCTTCCGAAGAGGTAGGGACCCCACCCGAGTGCTCCAGAGAGACGTCCCAGGATGAGGCTCTCGGAGGGGCAGAGGTGCTGGGCAGAAGCAGTGCTAGCTGAGGTGAAGGTAAGGTATTTGAGAGGGGAGTGGTGAGGGTGTGGGCAGCCCTGGGGAGAGGAAAGGGAGCAGCAGCCATGCCCTGTCAGGAGCCAGGTACCCAGAAGGAGCAGAGCCCTGGAACAGATGCTGACAGCCTCTGGGATGCTGGGATTTCAGGATTCTGCTCTCAACCCTGGGCTGCTGTGGGCCTTTCCTCTAAGGCAGAGACCTGAGGCTAGCAGGAGAGGTGGGTCAGACGCCTCAGATTTCAAGAGCCAACTTCAAAGGCGCTAGGTTTGGAGACCAGCGCAGGAATGCATGGGGCAGTCAAGATGGTTGAGGAGCCCCTCCCTCGGGACGCTGGCCTGACCCCCAGCTGGGGTTGGGAAGCTGAGGCCAAGGGCACATTGACAGGGTGGGGTCCAGCCGAGCATCTGTGGCGCTGTAGCGCCAGCCTCCCTTCACCTGTGCCCCACGACCACCAGGGTCACCTGCCCTCCTCAGGTCCTGGTTTTCTTCTTGGCGAAGCCATGGGGGCAGGTAATAGATACTTCGCTTGCCAGGGAAGGCAGGAAGCAGTGGGAGGAACCAGGGCGGGTCTTCCTCTCTGTGGGAGGCTGTGTGTGCCTAGGGCCCTGCAGGTACACTGCACAGAGCTCAGAGCATCAAGGGGCAGTGCCTAGGCACGGTGAGTCCCCGAGTCCTGCAGCTCTTTCTCCGTAACATGCAATCTGCTTATACCCGGACCCTTGCACCCTCATGCACACATATGCACACCCAGGGACGCAGACACATGCACAGATAGACTCCATACACATGTGTACACAAAAGCACAAAGGAACATGTCTACATATGTGCCCTATACACATGTGTATATATAGCTGCTCGGACACACATATATATGTGTTCCTCAAGACATGTGCACACAGATATGCATACACACATGCACACACGTGCACATAGGCACATGGTCAGCTGTGCACAACTCTCACACACACATGTTGACATATGCACACTATTTAAACACACTTGCACAGGGATGCACACTCACATACATGCATACTCACTCACAGAGGCTCTGTTGTTAACTTTTTCCAAGAGAAGGGAATAAAAAGCTTCCCCCCTCAAATCATTTAATTAAAACGTCCAGTTAGAAAAATTAGTAGCAGGCGTTACCAGCCACAACTCGGGTGTTGGAGGAGTTTGCAGGTGTCATCCTGTGGGCTATCCCAGTCCAGGCTTAATTGGACACTTCTCTTCCAGGGAGGTGGGACACACCAGGCCACCAAAGGCTGCCAGTGAAGAGGGTTTCCAGCGATTT
Organism: Apodemus agrarius; assembly: GCA_964023405.1. Lineage (NCBI taxonomy): Eukaryota > Metazoa > Chordata > Mammalia > Rodentia > Muridae > Apodemus > Apodemus agrarius. The sequence continues at coordinate 72,575,364 of OZ030016.1, forward strand.
TCCGAATTCACTTCTTTTCCCACCCATGGTAGATGAGACCTGCTTTTCAGGCAGCCCAGACCCATTGCCTCCTCTGCCAGGAAGCCTTCAAGAATTGCTCCAGGCTGACCCCAACTACACTCCTGCCCAGTGCTGCTCTCAGGAGCTGGGCATTCTCACACTGTAGCTGGCTCAGGACGGCACTGGGAGACAAAGGGCAGCCATTCTATCTAGTGTCCCCCTCTCTTGTCAGGGAGGCTGTACCCCAGAGAGGTTTCCGGACCCAACAACATTCCAGCTCTCTGTATCATTGTGTCTGTCACCCCTTTGCATCAGGCAGGGACTGAACTTGAGCTGTGCAAAGCTACAGGGCCACTGAGTGTCCTGGGAGCCACTCAGTAATGGTTGCCAGCTCTGGTGCTAGTGTCAAGGCCTTGCGTGTGAACACAGCCTTCGGTGGTCCTGAACTCTCGCGGACACTTGCAGCTGTCTGTCACACAGCCAGGGTCGGAGGTCACCATAGGAGAGGCTGGGGTCTGTAGCCTCCACCTTTCACCCACCCATCCTCAGCAACTAAAGGTCTATGTCCCTCTCAGGGCACTGAGTAGGATAGAGTCCTATGTGGGACTGGCCTTGTGGATCCCCTGGGGCATGTCAGGAGTCAGCACTTCCTGGGTGTGGCTTCTTGCTGTGCTGTGACCACAGCTGTCCCCAGGTGGGCAGATCTTGGACTTCCTCGCCCTTGGAGACACAGAGTTCTGGCTGAGATGTGTGAACCATTGTGTATACTCGGGACTGGTGTTCTCTTTCCTTACCTACAGAGTGGGGCTACTTGCTCACAGCAGACTAGACACACTTGTCCCTCCATTTTGAAAACAAAAGCTTTGCAGCTAATTGAAACTATCCCTGGGCCACTCATCCCTCTCACTCTCCTGAATGCCCCCCATCTTACCCAGCAGCCAGAGGGTGCTTCTTCCCTTCTGCAGGAGGCGCATGTCCAGTGAGCAGGACTGGAAGTCCATTCCCTAAGTGGACACATTTCTACAGTGTCCCCATCCAATGCCCTGTAGGATCACTACAGCCACTTAGTGGGTCCCCAGAGAGAAGGGGCATGCAGGGTCACATATCTATCTACTGTAGAGGTAGGGCCAAGCCATGGGTCCATTCTGGGCTTCTGAACATCTCGCCCTTTCCTGGGTCCATCAGCTTCACTGGCTTCTATGTCCTATAGACTGGGACCTTCCATCAGAGATTCTTCCACGTTTCTGTCTCATGGGCTCTCACACATATGTCCACAATCTGTGAAAACAAGCATACACGTGCCTGTAGACACGTGCGCACACATGTTTACACACCACACACACATTTGCTTTCTGTTTGGCATAGTTGAACAAACAATCCCACCACACTTCTGCCCCTGAAGTTGGCCTGGGACTCACTATGCAGCTCAGACTGGCCTCACATCCATGCTGATCCCCCTGCCTCACCCCTCTGGGTGCTGAGATTCTAGCAGTGCCACATCACACAGCCTCCTCAGCATGTGGGACCACTGTCCAATAAAATCAAGGCTGCCTGAATCCAAGATGGCGGCCCCCTGGCAGGCACTCGGTTGGCCTGGGTATGACCTAGTGACTGGCGAGAGGAGCTGGGCTGCTGACCTTGTCACCTGGTCTCCTTGAGGATAGGCTGCCCACAACTACATAACTTTCTTTCTGGAACTTTCCATTTAATATATCCAGACGATAGGTGACAGTGTGTGACCCCAGATGAGGAGGGGGCAGCAGTGAGAGCAGAAGAGCAGTGTGCAGGGCTGCAAGCAGACTGCACCCAGTGAGGCGTGAGTCCTGCATTCACTGGTCTCTACACAGGGACCAGGGAGCAGAGACACGATAATATCCAGTGGTCTGAGGACAGGAGTTATATTTCCAGGGTAGAGGGCACTGGTTCATCCCTTTATCTTCAGGACTCTAAACCAGGCATGGTCCCCTTTTCAAACAAACTTTGATTTGTTTGAATGTCAGGCTGTGACTCTCCCTCCCCACCTCCACAATGCCCTTGTGAACTCTGCCATCTTGGAGACAAAATTCATCCCCGCCCCACCCAAGAGACCATCAAGGAGATGGTCCCGTGGCCTGGCCCTTATCTGGTAGCCCACCCCTCCTTTGTGCCTGGCTTCAGAACGACCTGAACCCACCCCTGGGATTTTTGCTCTCTGCCCTGCCTGGACACACGGCCCATCCCCCCACCTGTGGCTCTGCCACCCTGAGATCCTTATTTCTCTTGAAAACTACTCATCTCCCAGGTTCTAGTTCAGGCTCCTGGGATGTCCCCTTTCCCGGGGATTCTGAGTCATCCCTCCCTTCCAGGCCATGCCTCTATCTAGCTGCTGCCCCGGGTGAGTTCTTTGGCATTATTTCTGTTTACAGTGAGTCTTACAAGGCCAGGGCTGCCTGTGTCCTGACACCTGCATTAGGGGCTCCAAGATGGTGGAAGGAATAAAGAATAAATGAAGGAGAAAGAGGGGAGCAGTATCCATGAGAGAGCTTAGCAACCAGAGGCGCTGCCAGGAGGGTGCAGCCCCAGGAGACATCCCTTCAGCCTGCCATGAACAGAATACAATTCAGCTCTAGCCCAGGAGCGACCACTGAGAGGTCTCAAAGAAGTCTGGCAACAGGGAAGTGACTTGAAGAAGCAGGGGCCATTTCTCAGGCGGGGGAGGGAGGCCCTGGGCAGGAGAGCCCTGATAGTAAAGGCTGGGGGCGGGCACTGCTTGGTACAGGAGTTAGTTCAGAACTGCCCGAAAGAACCCATCTGGGTGCCATCTCCCTGTGACATCAGAGCTGTTACAATGTAGCAGAGCCAAGGAATCTGGGCATGGAAGTCTTTACAGCAGAGGTCGTGGCCAATATCTTGACTCAGGCTTCCTCCTTTTTGGGCCTCCTGCCCCCTCTTTCCTCCGCATCCCCTAACTGGAGTGCTGACTTTGCCAACTCAGTGATGTACAAACCTGGCCAAAAATGTCCACTACTGCAGAAAGGACACCAGATGTGGTTTCATTTAAGACACAAGGAACCTGCCCCAAAGCCACTTGTGAGGGGTCTGCTTTTTCCAATGAGGGGTGGTTATGTTTTCTGTTGGACTCGCTGAGGCCACTTGACTTGGGGACTATCCTAGAGCTTTGCAGGCCAGCTGGACCTGTAGCAGGACAGCCACTCTGCCCAGAGCCCTGGGGGCCTCTCTTTGCCCATGTCAGACGGGGACTCCTAGCTTCCTGGCCTAGGAGCTCTCTTGAAGAACTTAGGGCCAAACTCAACTCACTTAAAGGTTGATAGAAGAAGAAGAAGAAGAAGAAGAAGAAGAAGAAGAAGAAGAAGAAGAAGAAGAAGAAGAAGAAGAAGAAGAAGAAGAAGAAGGGAGGAGAGGAAGGGGAGGAGGAAGGGGGAGGAAGAAGAAGAGGAGGAGGAAGGGGAGGAGAAGGAAGAGGAAGAGAAAGGAGGAGGAAGAGGAAGAAGAGGAGGAAGAGGAAGAGGAGTAGAAGAAAAGAAAGAAGAAAGAGAAAGAAGAAAGGCAGCGAGGCAGTGAGGGTGCCGGCTTGGGGGTGGCAAACTGCGCAGGGACTGGGCAATTATCCTTTGAAATTAGGCTAGCCAAACAGATGTTTCTATTTTCATCCTGTCCTGCTCTCTTTCCAATCCAGCGAAATTAGTTGCAAAGTCATCAGTCACCCAATCACGCTAATAGGCTAATAGTTTCACATCCGATCTGCCAGAGCCGGCGGGGCAGGCGGGAGTGGCGAGCCACTCCGTGCTTCCTTCCCGCTGAGCAGACGGGGCAGCATCTGCTCCAACACAAGTTAAACCTTGCAGTTGACTTTATTTTCTTTCTCCTGGTCCTCGGGGTCCCGTGCTGGGGGGAGATAAAGTGAAACACATTTGCTTCCCCGGAGGGAGGAGGGACACCGAGCTGCCTTTCTGGAAACTCGGCCCATCAATCATAAACTGATTACAAATTCGTCACCTTGAATCAATTTCTGTTCACAAGTTCAAAAGGCGCTATGAGCTCGAGGCTATCTGGAAGATTCTACATGTGGAGAGTATTAACATTTGATCCAGCTCCGCCTTCAGAGGAGGAGACTCGCTGGGGAAGGGAGGCCGGTTTATACCGACTGGCCGGGATTCACACCCTGGGCCCCCTCCATCACGGGGCGTGCGGAAACTGTGGACCCAAGATGGGAGAGGGAAGAGACGAGAAGGCTCGCGCCTGAGGGAGTCGATCACGTCACAGGCTGCATTTTCCTTTTGACAAGATATAAATGAGTCTTAAACATTTTTTAAAACGTATGTTCTTGGTGGTACACGAGAGCCTCATGCGGGCTAAGCAAATGCTCTGCTGTCGGGCTGCAGTCCCAGCCTGAAGTCTCTAAGCCTGGGCTCCAATCTACAGATGCTTCCTAGGGAAGAAGAAAACGAGAGAGAAAGACAAAGAGACAATGAAAGACAGTGATATGGAGAGAGAGAGAGAGAGAGAGAGAGAGAGAGGAGAGAGAGAGAGAGAGAGAGAGAGAGAGAGAGAGAGAGAGAGAGGACAGGCATGGGGAGGCAGGGAGGGGCGACAGACGCAATGAAAGGGCTAGAAAAATAGAAAAAGATGGAGGTGAAAGGAAAGGTAAAGGGGCTAAGAGAGGGGAGAGGCAGAAGCACGAAGGCAGCCATTTCCCCACAGACCCCCCAAGTCTCTTCAGGTTCCAGACTCTTCCCCCACTCCCAGAAACTCAGGGAAGACCTTTCCTGGGATGCCTTGAAGTTTAGCCAGGGAAGCCAGCTGCAGAACCAATTGACTCCAAACCCACTGGTTACAAGCAGGGAGAGGTGGGTGTGGGGGGGCCTGGCAGCCACTCTGACTCTGGCTCAGACTGGCCTACTGCTGGTGTTCCTTGGCAAGGAGAAAGAAGGAGGGAGGAGGGGCAGAAGACCGCCTCCGCCGCCACGGGGCCAAAGCTCACTTGGATGGAGTGTGGGTGCAGACAGCGGCTCCCTCTCCAGCAGGTGCAGGGGTCCCTGCGACCCCTTCAGTTGTAATAGGAGGCTGAGCCCCCTCAAAGGCAGTGCAAAGTGCTTTCAGCATGCTGGTCATTCCCCAGTTCAGAGCTCACTGTGGCCACACCCGATAGCAGCCCTAAAAATGAGTGACCGCCACCCGGGTATACTAAAGACCTCTGGTTCAGGAGTCAGACTGACAAGCACCTAGTATGGGCAGGTGTCCTGACAAGGCGCCCACAGCTGTGATATCGATCCTAGGAAGCTCTGAGGTCCACAGGCTGGTGGCTGGGCTCTCAGACGTGACTGTCAGATTTCCATCAGGTGAACAGATACCTCGGGAGAAATTCAGGACACAGCCAGAAGAGAGTGCCCTGCAGGTCCCCTCCAGGAGGGACGGCAGGGAGCCAGTCCATATGGGGTCTCGGGAGCCAGTGAACTTCAGTTAGACTGCCACCGCATCCCGCGTCACATCCCTGCGTGCGCCCAGCGGACTCCACCAGAGGCATCCACCTCCTTTTTCCAGGAACCTGGCCATAAAGGACACAGGCACCTGCTCTCGGCCCTCAGCATGTCAATTTGAATGTAAGTGACCAGCTTTAAGGAGCCAGGACTCAGGGCTCTGCGCCCTCAAAGCTGGCAGGCCTGGGCTTCCCAGAGAAGGCTGTTGAGATCCGAGGCTCCAGGACAGCTCAGGTACTGTTCCAGGAGACCGACTCTCTTCATAACCTGGGACACTGAGCTGTGCCCACTGGATGCCAGAGTGTCACTTAAGTTCTACAGCTGTGCAGACAGCCAGAGGGGAGGCAGGCAGGAGCCTCAGGAAGGGCAGGGTGGTCATTGGTCTCAAGAGGGACAAAGGGATTCTAGAGGGCCGTTCCTGCTCTCTCCAGTGCTATACTGTAACCCCAGCAGGCCAGCAGAGGCTGGACCCTTAGGCTGGGAACAGGAGGAAGGCACAGTTGAAAAGCACACACAGGGTGTGACTGCTGTCGCTGGCCACCTCAGTACACAGTTTGGTCTCTGCTTTCTCCAGAGGGTTCCTGTTCAATTATTTACACAGCTATGTCTCAGACACCATCCCTGGAGGCTGTACATGGGGCAAGGGGCTCAGCTCAAAACTTTAGCCTCTTTATGCAACGGCCATGATCCTTAACAAGATAGTGGGGGTCTGCGGGTTGTAGACCCGGGCACTGAACGCCCTACCTCAATTGGATTTCAGCTTCCCGGATTCCTTCCGCTCTGTCCATGCAGTTAGCAGAAGCAGGGAGCTGCCCCAGGCCCATCTGGGGGACATCCCTAGAGAGCCCATCTGGAGCACATCCCTAGAGATTCCAGGGCATGTCTCATTTAGTAGAGCAAGGTACCGGGGCTGATTGATGTCTACAAGGACCAGGGGGAAAGCAGAACCCTTCCTGTGCACAAGCTTTCCCCACTGGCCAGGAGGTTTCTCGGGATTCTCTGCAGCCTGGGTTAGGAGGGCCCCCATGGGACTTTTTTTTTTCAACCAGTGAGCTGCTGGAGAAAGGAAGTCTTCCACTCCAGGAAGATTCTCTTGGTCTGTGGTCCCTGGACCCCTCTGCTGGGAGAAGTGTCCTTACCAGGCTTAAAGCCACCTTCCTTGAACACCCTTCCAGGGGCAAAGGAGAAGTTCTCAGTTTGGAGGCCAGTTCCTGCAGCCTTCGCCAACCTCTCACCCCACCCCCACCCCCACCTCCCTGTGAGGCGGTGAGGAGCTGAGCTAAGCCTGCGGTTTGAGCAAACGGGTGACTTTTGCGACAACACGCCAGCTTCCCAGGACTGGCTGGCTTCTGCCAGATTTGCCTTAGGAGGGCACTCAGGCTTGAGGTCAGCTGATCCTCTTTCCTGTCCAGCCTACCACTGAAGACCCCTATCCCTGGGGCAGCCACTTAACCCCTGGCCCATGTTAACGAAGCTCCGAGGGCCAGAGGCCACCCACCTTGTACATGGCCTGAAGAGCTGACTTGGGAGAGGGGATCCCAGCAGGCAGTGGGGTGTCACCGAGTTCAAGCCTGTAGCTTTGCCTTCCTGCCTTGACCCTTGGTCACAGACATGGGGAGGAAAGGGCTCTGACATGGGTAGCCACTTGCTACAGGGACTCAGAAGACAAGTCTGTTACAGGGTCCTACTTGAGAAGAAACCAGGCCCCTGGAAACATCAGGGTGTTCCCTGGTGAACTAGTATGACACGTGTTTCTGCCCTGACCTAGAACATGCAGAGAAGAATGGCTGGGAAGTGTCGCTGTCCTTGGTTAAGATGAGGCCAACTCCGAGCTAAGCACAGAGAAAGGGGGTACCAGGCTCATCTAGAGCATATCCCAGTTGAACCTGGCCCTGGGATCCAATTAGAACCCATCCCCAAGACCAGGCAGTAGAGAGTCGATGGAGACCAGAGTGTGGCCTCTCCAGGGTCAGTTTCATGCAGACAAACAGGCAAGGGCCCTGCGGCAGCAGGTAGACTTATAAGTGCTGACAACCCTTGCAAGCTGTGTGAGGCAAGCGTGGGCCTCGCCTGAATTCCATAGGTGGCCAGCCCTACTCACACCTTCATCCTGGACTCTCACCTCTAGAGCAGAAGAGGATGCGGGTCGGCTGTCTCAGCCATGCTATGTGTACGGCTGCTCCGTGAGTGCCCTCATACGCTAGCACGGACTAGGTTCAAGTCTAAGCTGCGCCACTAGCCAGCTGCGTGACCTTGGGTGGTTCGTTTCACCTCACTGAGCTTCACTCTCCGGACCCAAAGCTGCAGAAGAAGACCGTGACTCCGGGGAAGTGGGTGAGGCGCTCTGTAAGTCGGTAGAGAGTCCCTGTCCCTGGTGCTGGGGTGGGGGTGGCATGAGGGGAAATGGGGCATTATGAGTTTCCGGTGGCTCCCTTTGATGTGTCCAACCACATCCGAGGGCACGCGAAACACTTTGAGCCAGGTCGGGGCAGAGGAGCTCTGAGAGAGGCTGGCCCCGCAATTAGCTGGGGATTGGATTTCTCTTGGTTCCCAGGAGCCTGCCGTCAGAGCAGATTGCTGGCAGAGGGCCACAGGTCCTGGACTGCATAGCCCCCGTTCTCATGCCCACCCCTCTCCGTGGGACTCTGCTTAGTAAATATTAATTTACCCTCAATTACTAATGACAGGTCGAGGAAGGCCTCTCCCTGCTCTTCCAGGGCCATGTCCTTCAAAGTCAGCACCAAGCAATTAGGACTAATAGTGGCTGCAGGCAGGGCCCATCTCCCAGAGGCTGTGGCCAGCTTGAGTCCAGATCGCTACCTTTCCTCCTAGAGAAGGCAAGAAAGCAATGTGACCAGGTGCCTGGGAGAAGCCAGAGGCCCCTGGGCCTAAGTACTCTTGGAGCTGTGGACTGTAAGGGATCTACATGGAGATCCAACCTGCGCTCCTAAATAAGGCCCCGGTGCTAGAACAGGGTGCAAAAGACTTTGATGGCACAGAGAAAGCCAGGGTAAAGACCTCAGCTTCTTCAGCTGGTCGGGAGGTGGTCAGGACCCCACTGGGTGGTCCCAAGAGTCGGGCGAAATGATGGCTGAGACGGGTTTGCAGCAGGCAGACCTAGGAAATGAGCGGGGTGCACTTCGCAAAGCTCAGCACCGTGAGAAGGAGGACGGCTGTCACCCCTGCCCTTCCCCAGCCCTCCTAGTTCCCACAAGGGCATGAGTACAAGTTCCCAGAACAAAGCATGACACATGCCCTGCTGTCATTTCTGCTTCCAGCTCAGGTCAGGGTGCTGGCTGGGCCCCTTCCAGAAGGGTCTGTCCTGAGTTGCGGGTGAACACTCTCCCACCCGATCCTCACATCCTCGGGTGCTGGACAGACTCTGGAGCCTCTTGCATAGGGTGCTGATCCAGGCCAGGGCTCTGTCTAGAGGCAGTTCCTCCTATCTCATTTGTATCTGCACCTTGGGTCAACCCCCATCCCAACACACACAAAACACATGGAGCCAGCAGAAACTGGGTGAACTCAAGGGTACTGATCCCGCAGTAGGAGAGAGAGGCCGCAGGCCACTACCCCTCCTTCTCCCGCAATTGTGGTCTCTAGGTGCATTCAGCACCGGCTCAATCAGGAATGTTGGTCCCCATGGTGAGCATAGCACCAGTCAAACACGGCTTGGCTTTCCTGAGATGAGATCCAGGCTGAAGGCCAGGCCAGGCCAGGCCACTCAACTGGGGGAGGAAGAGGAGAAGGAAGGAGGAGTTTTCCTGGGGCCTATTGGGAGACCCAAAGTCTGCTGTGCTGAGCTGTATCTCCCCCAAGATTCCTGTCCATCCCATGGCTTAATCACATGACCCTTACTTGGAAATATAGTCTGTAGAGACAAGGCCAGAGAGGAGAAGGGCCTGAGCCTCGTAAGGAGATGAGAGACTTGGGCAGGAGGAGGAGGCAATGTAGAGGTAGGGCAGGAGCTTGAAGGGCGTGGTCACAAGCCCCGGGACCCTCAGGACTGGGAAGAGCAGAGGACCCTCCCCCAGAGCTTTCATGACTCCCCACAAATTTGGACAAAGCAAATTCAAAAAAATGTGTGGGATTTTTATTTGACTGTACAAAACCTATGAGTAAAGCATGGGAAAGTTTTTCTAAAGCATCACATGACAGCACCCATTTCAGGCTTTTCTGACTTAGTGGTCACTACCACGAGCCGTTAATGTCGCCAGTGCATGAGAAAAGCCACAGCACATAGCTGGGTGACCATGTTTAATAGAATGTTACTTATGCAAAGAGGCAGCCAGTCTAAAGGACCACTGTTCACCAACCCCGGCCGTCCATCAACGGAAGGGGAAGACACAGCTTCCCAACCCTGAGCGCCCCACCCACGAGCACGGTACAGATGGCCACTCCATCTCTGTCCATGGTCGTCCACTTCACTCAGCAATGATTGGAGTTTTTTGTGTAAACTCAAAATAGTCTTCATTATTTTCTATTCCTTCAAATGGTGTTTATAATTATTACTTTATTTCAATTTCAAATTTAAAAAATCAACTTACGAGATGGCAAGATGGCTTAGGGGTAAGGGCTCTTATTACTAACTCTGATAACCTGAGTTTGATCTCCAGAATCAATTCCTGCATATTGTCCTCTGACTTCTGTATGGGCCACTGCACACACTAAACAAACAAACAAACAAACAAACAAATGCTTTAAAATTAGGGAATGGATAGATGTCTCAGTTGTTAAAAGTTCTTTTTGGAGGACTCGAATTTAGTTCCCAGCACCCGACCAATGTGGGCAGCTCACAAACACCTCTAATAGAAGCTCCAGGGAATCTGATGCCCTCTTCTGGTCTCAGCAGGCACTGCACTCAAGGCACAAATAATTAAAAGAAGGTATTTAAAAAGAAATTATTTTCTTTAAATATTTAAAGGAAAAGGAAAAAAGCCTTCAACTTAAAAGCAGTTGGTGACGTGGAGAAATTTCTGTTGAGTTCTGAGAACTGGCCTTGCAGCTCGAAGCCTGGCGTGATGTGCTTGTTTTTTTGTTTGTTTGTTTGTTTTTGTCTTTGTTTTTGTTTGTTTTGTTTTGGTTTTCGAGACAGGGTTTCTCTGTGTAGCCCTGACTGTCCCGGAACTCTTTAGACCAAGCTAGCCTCAAACTCAGAAATCCACTTGCCTCTGCCTCCCAAGTGCTGGGATTAAAGGTGTGCGCCAACACACCCGGCTCGATGTGCTTGTTAAGTCCAATGGCTGTTTAAAGATTCCTTCTGACTGTACAGTCAGGTGACATCCTGTGACATGTTGATCATTGTCAACTGCAGCCCAGCAGCAGCGCCCATATGTTCACCATATAACTTGATTGTGTAATAGATTGTGAGCTTGATTTAAGCTTGTGGGGTTTTGTTCGTGTCCTTAAATGGGGGAAATCCAGGGACCACGTAACCAATTAGAGTCCTCATTTAGAAACTGGGGAGATGGCTCTGTCATTAAGTACTTGCATGTGAGTACACAGGCCAGAGTTTGACACCTCAGAAATCATGTTTATAGGCATGGTGGAGTGTGCCTCAGCACTGGGAATGCAGAAACGAAAGCCTCCTCAGAGCTTCCCGGCTCTCCAGGTAAACCAACTGGTTAGCTCCAGATTAAGTGAGAGACCCCGTCTCAAAAAATAAGGCCAACTTCTGACCTCCAAGTACACACACACACACACACACACACACACACACACACACCTAGAGGGTACCCTGGAAACAAAGTTTCAAAGTCATCCACTGCCTCACCAACTCACTGAAATGCTGTGGTGCTTCTGTGGTCCGTGCTAGTCTGGTATTACTTCTTCTCATTCGTAAACGGGGAAACTCAGATGTAAATGAGTTCCTGCCAGCACCCGGCACCCTCAGGCCAGCACCCAATGTGTCCCACTCGCTGGGTCTGCCTTCTCATTGGAATAAATGTGCCAGCTCTCCCCTATGCAATGCGATCGATCCACAAATTGGTACCCAACATCCCCCATCAAAGCTGACAATATGCCAACCCCAGCCCTTGTCATTTGGTGACTTCAGCAGTCACTCACCTTTATTTCCAGGTTCAGAGAAACCTGGGAACAAAATCAACTAAATGTCTCCATTGGGGGTGGGCCGGGCTGTGGCAACAGCTGCTCCAGTCAGGAAACAGGAGAGCTACGGAATTCCATTCCTCGGACCTCAGTGCATAGAACCACCAATGGCGGTCCTCCCCTCTACAAGACACACAAAGCCTCTTGGACTGGATACGGGAAGATCTATGCAAATATCTGGGCCCAGCTACTCCATGACACTGGCTTATTGACATTAGCAGTTATTGTTGGGGGAAGAAATCCACTTAAGGTACCAGAAGGTGTTCCCATCTCCCGGGGTGTTGAAGCCCAGGAACACCGACACCAGATGTCCTCAGCCTGCAGGGAATGCTCCCTGTCCAAAGAATGCTCCCCGTCCTTTATCTTTGTCACAAGAAGATTCCCTAAAAGGAGCCCCACCTAGGACTCAGCGTGGAAATTCAGGCAGAGAGCGAGAGTCTACACACACTCACTGGAGGCATCGTGATCTGAAGCAGCTGTGTTTCTGGAAGGATCTGCCACTCAGTAGAGATACTTGAGTGAGTGACTGAAACCAGGAAGAGAAAGTGCCTGAAAACGCACTCAGCTGCTTGGAGGAATCTCAGAAGCAGGCTGGCCGCTCATGCATCTTTTATTGTTTAAAGATTTATCTATTTTCATTTTATGTGTTGGATGTTTTGCCTGCATGTGTGTCTGTTTACTGTGCACATGCAGTGCCCATAGAGGCTAGAAGAAATCATCGGGTCCCCTGTAAGTGGAGTTCCAGATTGTCGAGAGCAGCCACCTGGGTGCTGGGAATCTGCAATACCAGCCAGTGCTCTCTGCTGAGCCATCTCTCCATCCATACAGGAATGTTTTTTTGCTTTATTGATTTCATTTTAGAGTATGAATTTTTTGCTTGCATGGATGTCTAGCAACCAAGTACACACCCAGTGCATGTCAGTGTATGTCAGAAGAGGGCATCATACCCCCTGGAAATGCAGTTACATCATCACCACAGAATAAAGCTAATCTTTACCTCCTAGCATATAAAAACAATCTATATTTGCTGTGTGAATACATGAGGGAAGATAAACACTCTAAAATGCTGGAAACCAGAAAGGTGACTGTGCTGGCCACATCTGGTTAACTGAGCGACCCGCTTCGGGGGCGGGGAGGGTGGGAGGGTGGGGAGGGCGGGGTAGGGAATGGGCTCGAAGCCCCTCAGCTGTCTCCGTCCTTATGCTGACTCATGGGAGTCCCACCTGTCCCCACACCCCTGTGCTGCCTAAGCACATCAGGAACACAGGCCTGCCCTCTTTACCTGTGACAGCCTGGCCAAAGTAGGCCTTGAACAAGCAGCTGACCCTCACACGCGGCCTCATATCTCATTAGACCACAGATGGGCTTACATGTTTGAAAAAAATGTTTTCCTGAGAAATTAATAGTTTTAGAAGCATTTTTTGACCCAAATCTTTTATTATGTGGAACACAATAAAATAACATCAATAAATATACAAATATTTAATATATTGGTTGTAAATATATTTAATATATTGGTTATAAATTATATTATATAATATATAATAAATCATATATAAAATTATATTACACATATATTTATATATTATATATCTATACTACATAGATTTTATATATTTACTTCTAGTTTACTATTTTTGTTATATTTTATAATATTATTTGTAATATTATGTACACTTAAGCATAAGTGTATTGGTTGAACGATTGGTAAGCTTACCTTTTTACTAGTATTGGTGATTGAAACCAGGGCCATATAGATGCCAGGGAAGTACTCTCCCTCTGGCCCATAAGTGTATTTAAATAGCATATTATATTATTTTAATATACATTTCATAATGTCTTTATATGCTATACATCCTATGTAATATCCATGCACGTGACATATGAAATGGTACATGCATATATACCATATATTTTTCTACCTTCTAGCAGATATCATGTGATTCTGACAGCTTCTGTTCGTCTAACACACTGACTGTTCAGTCTCTCACTGGGAACTTGAAGTAGCCTCTGACTGTGCTTCCTAGACAGTAGAACTCTATATGTAAGTTCAAAGTAGAAAGCTAGCCGTGGTGACCGTCAGGGCGTCCACTCGATCAGACTCTGTTTTAGCAGTCCCGTCTGCAGAGCTGGGCCACCCTGAGTGGCTAGTCCTTGGAAAGGGGGTGTGGGCAGATGCTCTCCGCGGTGACTAGAAATGCCATTATTCTTACTAGGATGTCTGTAGTGACAGACGCATCAGTCAGAGCGCACGAACACCCACACAGGTGGATATGATCAACAGTTCATTATACACATGAACTAGAGACCGAGAGAGAGAGAGAGAGAGAGAGAGAGAGAGAGAGAGAGAGAGAGAGAGGGCTTTAAAGCCACAAAGCCACAACAGGCTTCAGCCTAGGACGGAACCACGAGGGAAATATGGACAGACACGTGTAGCAGCCAGATAATCAGTATGTGGGAGGAAACAGATGCCGTAGCTCACAGTTTGAAGGTTCCAGCTCAGAGATGCATGGCACTGTTGTGGGGTGGGGAGTAGACATGGTGAGTGCTCACCGCGTGGTTGAAAAGAGGGAAAACCGAAAAGGAAGAGACGCCCCTAACGCCTTCAAGGGCTCTCTACCAACCACCTAAACCTCCTACTAGGTCCTGTCTCGGAGGCTCCATCACTTCCCAGCAACGCCACACTCAGCATCAGCCTTTAACACCCAGGCTATTTGTGAGGCTATTTAAGACTCAGCCCCGAGCAGGCCACCGCCAGGAGGGCTGTCTAGCAAGGGCATCTTATCTACAGGAATCTGCTGGGGACCACTGGTCATTCCAGGTCTGCCCAGTGGTCAGGCAGCATAGGAAAACAAACCTGCACTCGGGGCCACACAGTCCTGCACACTTCAAGGCTGAGAGATGTCAAGAGAGTCTCCGGGAGGGAGGACAGTGCCAGGGCTGAGAGGGAGGGGCTACCAGGCGCTTCCCTGGCCAGTGCAGTGGTTCCTGTTTCCAGACAGAGCCAAGGATCAGGTGTCGGTGCATACAGGGTTAGGTCCGTGGTGGGTGCTCCCACATGCCCCAGGTGTATCGGATAGGCCTCGTGGCAGGCTGTCTGGAGGGCTGAGCTAGAGCAGGCCAGGCTGGAGGGAGCTGAACCTTAATGAGAGCCAGGTGGGGCCACACCTCGTCTGCTGGGCGGCACCTCCTGGCTTTGATCAGTGATAAGGCCTGCATGTTCCCAGGACCCCTGCCCTCCCCATAACTGCTCTGCCCTGGCCACCACTTCCCCCTTCAAAGCCAGCTCTCATCACTAGCCACAGGTTGGACAGGGAGAAATCAGAGCTAAGAGGGAGGGATCATTTCCCTGTGACCCACTCCCAGGGGGACTGCAAAATACCTCCAGATACGCAAGCAGGCTACCCTCAACCTGAGCACCTCAAAGTAGCCAATACCACTGAGTCTTGAGGGAAAAGACATCCCCCCCCCATTTTTGTCTTTGCTGCTTTTGTTCATTTGAAAGTTTGCTCTGCTCTGTGGTGGGAGCTCTTTGGTACCGGTTTCCCAGAGAGCTGCAGAGGAGCAGGCTCCTCTGTTCGAGGCTACTCTCTCTCGGGCAATGGTTTCGGGGACGGAGTTTGAGCAGGCCTCTGCCTGGGCTGATTCGGATGCGTGTGCCTCGGGTGCCAGGCAGGGCATATGGGGATGTGTATTTCTGGACGCGTGTTTAAATGGGGGTTCCACGGTTCTCAGAAAGTCCGCTCTGGGAAATAGTGAGCTGGCTCAGCAGGTAAAGGCACTTGCCATCAGGTTTTGGTCCCTGGGATCCACATGGTGCGAGAACAGAGCTAACTACTGAAAAGCTGTCCTCTGACCTCCACAGACGCGCGCATGCACGCACATAAGGTTAATAAATAAATGCAATAAAATAAACGAGAAACTCCCCTCATCTGGGCTGGTGGGAAGATGGCCGGGTTCCCATCCTTGCTCCGCAGACCGTTTCTGAGGTGTCTGGGACAGAGCTACTTCAGTGGAGTCTTCCTCTGCTGCATGGTTTTACGGCCCACAATTCATTAGCAGCATGGTCAGCTCTGGCCAGGGCAGCAGGCTGCTTCTGAGAGCTTAACCAACCAATTTGTCCAGGGGACAGAAATGAATGGCTTCCTTAATGAGCAGCTGTCTGGGAGCCGCGCCCACCCCACCGTGGCATTAGCGGCAATTGGACTGTTATTAATTTATATTCTGCCTCTTAAAGGAGAATCTATATTGTCAAGGCCATGGGGAGCACCTTGTTCATTTGCTTTCCAAATCTGTCTAAATTATTCAGGCCAGCTAATGAATTTGTCGTGGCCCACACTCCTACGGCGTCTAGACGGAACCCAGAACGTCAGCAGCCACATCCACCCTGAGGCCTGGCCCAACACCACCACCCACCCGCACAGAATCACGCAGCTCCAGGCAGAGGCAGCTTTCAGGCTAGGAGCAAAGCGCACTGTATTTCCAGAGCGGAGACCGTGTGAGCGAATCTGGCTGACGCCATTGGAAGAGGCTGCTGGGGAATCAAATTCTGGGGTTCTTTGGCAGAATGTTCAGAGAACAGAAACAAAAAAGCAGGCGGAGAGACCCAGCGCCATCGAGATTCAAAGAAAACTAGCAGTACTGGGCTCCGTGGTGCTCGCTGCCTGAGATACTTGCTTGGGATACTTGTGGCCCCTCCCTTCTCACCACACCACAAACCACTATGGGCGCTGAACTCTGGGACACAGACGGCAAGAGAATACAGAAGTGAAGTCAGGAAGCACAGGCCCAGGGCTGGGGGGTCAGACCATGCTCAGCACCTCCGAGGTAGGCAGCAACTTCCTAGATATGCTAAAGGGACAAGGGTAGCCAGGTGGGACTCTTCAGCCTGAGGACCTCACCTCTGCAGTAGCTGGAAGAAAGGCTGTTCCCTTCCATCTAAGACCAGGAGAGATGAAGGTCTCCATTGTACCTCTCATGATAGAGGGCTGAATCCAGGACCTCACTCTATGACTGCACCTGGAGACGGAGCCTCGGCAGGGGTGACTTAATCACAGCAATGTCTTGACCTCAGACTTCAGCCTCTGGACCATGAGACTTTAGCTGTTGGTTGACGATGCTTGGGTCTGACATATGTGTTATGCATGTGCTATGATGCATCGTAACAGCTAAGCTGAGTCGATGCAGCAAGGATGGGAAGCCCAGAGCCCAGCGTGTGTGTGTGTGTGTGTGTGTGTGTGTGTGTACATGACCAAGTACATCCTCTGCTCATCCCCCAGCCCCCAGTGTCTCAGCCACAGCCCTTAAGGCTCATACAGACTAAAGTTCAGGGGAAGTGCCCTGGGCCTGGTCTGACACCCTCCCTCTACACAGACGAGCCTGGGGCTCCAGGCTGGCGAGACTGCCAGAGCGTCCGCCTCCTTGGGCCCAGCCGCAATGCTGCTCCGGTGGTTAAGTGGAGCTCGGACTCCTAATTGCCATAATGGGCTTGGGGAGGCATTCGCCCAGTGGCTAGTGAGGTGCGAGGCTGGAGTCTGCACTATCCAGCCCTGTCTCTCCTGTGACCCACAGACAGTGGGACCACCAGGGATAGGCCAGGAGGATGGGGGGCCCGGATCCTCCACCTGTCACCACCCTCCCTCATTGTGTAGTCACTGGTTCATGCAGTCAGAAGACAGATTGTTGGAGATACCAGGATCTGCCCAAGTGATGCAGTGCTTGGCGCACGCCGACCCTGTCTTAGTGATGCTTCTTAGGACATCACTCCTAATCTATACTTGAAAGCTTGCTAAAGATCAGTGGGGTGCTTTTCCAGAGTCCTCAGATGACAGGAGCTGAGACTAAAGCCCAGGCTACCTGAGTGACCCAAACTCCAGTGACAATGCATGCTGGGGTGTCAAGGCAGACCCGGGAGAGCCTCACTGGCAGTCAGACCTAAGTTCCAGAGGGGACTTGGTGCACAGAAGGTATTACTAGAAGAAGAATTGTGTCCAGATGTGCTGCAGTCTCCCCCCCCACCTGCAGTCTATGCCTACATTCCCACATTGCACCCTGGGGCAGTCAGGAAGATCACCTTCTCACCTGCTGCAGAGGGCTGAGTAGTCTGCTCCCTGTGGCCCTGACCCGGAGCCCCTGTCTCCTCCGAGATGCTGCCCTGACGGCCTCTGCCGCTCTTCTGTCACCTACCACTGCCCATGGCTGCCTTCTTCCCTTCAGTGGGTGAGGGTTCTGCCAAGTTCTCTGGACCGTGAGCCCCAGGCTCATCTGTGTAGAGGGAGGGTGTCAGACCAGGCCCAGGGCACGTCCCCTGAACTTTAGTCTAGTTGTGCCCCTAGACCTAGCGCTTCCAGAATCTTGAACTCAATCAATCTCAGATTTGGCACTTGGCTGTTTTACTTCCTGGTAGGTAACTCAGCCTCTCCAAGAATCACAAGGGAGAGGAGAAGTGGGGCATACTGAGAGACATCGGTATCTCTGAACACCAGGGCAGGAGGTACCAGAGATCCTGAGATGAGCCCAAGGTGGGAACAAAGAAGCAGAGGGATCCCCAAGGCCAGTCTGAGCCCCACCTTTCCAGCTGTTTAAAAAGGCCCCAGTTGGTGAAGGCCAGGAGCAGAGTCTGCCAGAAGCCATAGGACACCTGAGTGGGTGACACTGGGGCTCAACGGAGCCTGTGATGATGAGGGATGGGGGAAGAAGGAGAGGCTGGGAATTAAGGGAACAGAACTCCAGGTTGGTCCCAGGAACAGGGAGAGACTCTCAGCAAGCACTATGTTGGAAGACAGCTAACTATAGGCACAGGCTGAGCCACAGAAGCAGTGCATGCTGGGATGTCCTAGGCATGTCATATCTTCCCAATTTTGCTGTATTTTCTGCCTTTCCAACAGAACCCAGGGCACCCCACTACCTTGTCTCATGACCTTGTTCTAGGCTCTGTACCACCTGGTCCACCTCTGCTCTGCCTCCAGGAGAAGTGGCCAAGGAAAGATGTAGCACTTCCACACGCGCCGGGCCGGCATGGTACATGGAGTCTAGAGCCCTGGCCACACACTAGGTCTCCCGCACTGAGAAAAACTCCACATCCAGCTCCATTGCCCTCAGATGATGCTGGAGCTCCTCTACCACCACAGCGTATAACCGCCGAGTGAGTGCACGCACAAAGCCTGCTCCCTGCGAGGCTTGGAAAGCAGGTCTTCTTTAATTAATGACTTGCCATGTAATTGCAGGATTGCGTACGGGGCCGCTGTCTGCGATGGGCTTTTGAGACAATTTTGGCGCCAGCAGCCTGATGTGGGCACGCTGTGCCTGGGTGTCCAGGGACTCAGTGCCCATCCATCAAGCTACTTCCTCCAGCCCTGGTGAGACCATTCCTTCTCCCACATCCAGGCCGAAACCCACTTCTGCCTGTTGCTAGTGGGCACTGCCTCTGCCTCCTGGGTATGCCATGCTCCCTGGGTTCTTTCCTAAGGTGCTGGCCTTTCCTCCAACTGCAAGGAGATCTCTGGAGAACCAACCTACAGGACTGCTCAGAGGACGACGTGGTAACCTGACCCCTTGGTCCCTCTAAGACCCTGGCCCTGAGCCCAGCAAATACTCTCTATTTGCGTTGAGGACTGCTGAGGTTGGGACCTTATTCTCTCCCATCTTCTATTCCCATGCTTCGCCCACTCAGTGGAGGCTGAATGTGCCCAGAGGGTGGCTCTCTTGCCATACACACTTACTGGCCACAGTGCCTCTATGGCTCCATACTCCATGGTTCTCGGGCATCCAGGACTGGGTCTCAGTTGCTGGTGAATGACTTAGCAAGCACAGCAGGCCACCATTCACTAATCTGCCCAGCACACACAACTCTGCGGTACAGGGAGCATAGAGGGACCTGGTGGGTGCTATAGTCTCCTATTGTCCCTGTCCTGGCTGAGTTACATGTCCTTCTCGCTACCGGAAAATATCTTCAGGTCCTGAACCACGGTAGCTGAGTGTGGGACCTCATTAAAAACAGGGTCTTTGTAGATATGATCAAGTAGAAGGGAGACTGTCCTAGATTGGAGTGTCCCTAAACCCAGTGATACACACATTGAGGACAGACAGCCACAGGGGGGTAGAGGCTGTGTTGGTTAAACCTTAATCGCAGTGACCAAATAGCTAAGATAAAAAGTTCACGGAAGGAAGGAGCCATTTGGGCTCATGGTTTTAGAGATTTCTACTTATCATCTACGGCCCCTTTGGTGCGGGCCCACAGTCAGAGCATCATGGCAGGGGCAGCCTGTGGCAAACATTGCTTACCTCATGGAAGACAGGAAACAGAGAGAAAGCCAGGAAATGACCAAGAAAGAGATCATCCGAAGGACACACTCCCACGATTTACTTCCTCCAATTAAGTTCCATGTCTTAAGGTCTCCGGTGTCCCGTCCCTCCCCAAACAGTGTCTCTACCTGGAAAGTAGCTTTTGGGGGGCAATTAAAACTCAAGCCACACCAGAGGCAAGGGTGGTTGTGAGGCAGGAACAACCTGGGAACGCCAAGGAATCCATCTGTATCCTCCTCTCCCCCCAGTGTTGGATTACTTTTGCCTTCCGTGACACCTCCATTTTTTTTTTTTTCGAGACAGGGTTTCTCTGTGTAGCCCTGGCTGTCCTGGAACTCACTCTGTAGACCAGGCTGGCCTCGAACTCAGAAATTCGCATGCCTCTGCCTCCCAAGTGCTGGGATTAAAGGCATGCACCACCACTGCCCGGCAACACCTCCATTTTTAAAAATGCAGGCTCCGGAGATCAAGCTCAGGTCCTCCTGCTGGCATACAAGCACGTGACCAATCAGGCCATCTCTCCAGTCGCTGCCTGAATGTTTTTGATCCAGTCACCCTACTGGGCAAGCATGCTTTACTCCCACAAGCCCTTTCTCCCCAAAACCCACCTTCTACCATCAATATTCCATAGAAAAGGTCCCAGGCTCTGTCCATGATATAGGTTGGGTCAGAGGTTCTTTCCTTCGGCCATTAGCCCCATCAGGGAGCCCCAGTTCACAGCCTTCAGCCTTTTCTTACCCCAGCATGAGGAGTGAGGGATTAAGTTCTTGGCCAGGGAACCCTGAGGTCAGCACAGGCGCCTGGCAATGTCTTTACTCCTGGGGA
This sequence comes from Apodemus agrarius, assembly GCA_964023405.1. Taxonomy (NCBI): domain Eukaryota; kingdom Metazoa; phylum Chordata; class Mammalia; order Rodentia; family Muridae; genus Apodemus; species Apodemus agrarius. The sequence goes on from OZ030016.1 coordinate 72,596,078, forward strand.
CCCTGAGAAGGCTGGATGGTAGGTGTGCTGTGTCCCCAACTCATCAGAGCATATGAGCAGCCCAGTGCTGATCAGAAATGATTGCTCTCAGCCATGGAGACAGCTAGGAGCAGATTTATCAAACTGTTAACTGTGCTCGTGGCAAATCACTTTAATGATGTGTGAACATTTAATTAGATGGCTACCGAATGCCTCGGATTGCATGGACAACCCCTGAGCCTGATCATGAGAGTTCAGGGGCTAAGGATTTCCCGATCTGCTTAGGCTGGACCAGAGACCCTGTTCAGTGAGGACCTGTGTCCTGGAGTGTCCCAGGCTGTGTCCCGAATCTGATGAAGGTTCAAGAGTGTAGAGTGTAGGTTCTGATGAAGTCCCTTTGCTCCTAGGGGAATAGCTCAGCACTTTCCCAGCAAGGGTCTCCAGGTGGACACCACAGGGCTTCAACCCTAAGAGGATGCATATGGAACAGGAGGAGAAAATCACTGTATGTGCAAGGATGGTGCCTGGAGAGGGACCGTTCTCAGCCCCCTCGCTGAGTAGAGAAGGTCATTCACTTGAATTTTGTGCAGAAAGTCTTTTACACTGCAGGGCACATGGCTGTGCCAAAAGGCAGACTGCAAAGGCCGTGGCTGAAGCCGCTGCTCAGCCTTGCAGGGCCAACATCCAGACCTATGACCCCGCATTTGTGAACTCCATGCTGACCCACAGAACTGAGAACGGATTCAAGGAGGAGAGGAAATGGATTGCTGACGGAGCCTGCTGATCTGGAAGGAGGAAATGCAAACACCGCTTCAAAGTTACTGGTGTCACTGCCAGACAGACAAACAGACAGACAGTGGTACGAACTGAGAGTGTGAATCAGGGCCTCTCCATGAGCTACTGCTACATGCAGGGGCAGTACCTGGGAGAAGCACTCCACTGCTTCAGTCCCAGTGCTCACACATGTGCTCACTGAATTGCAGGCACATATGCACGCACCCAACCTATGGAAACACATCACTTACGCACATGTTCTGACTGCCCATGTGCACATGTGTGTACACGAGTGTGCACACCTCACACATATGCCTGTGTCCTGCATGCTCATTCCCATTTTATCACTTATGTGCACATGCACACATATCATGATCACACCCCATATTCCTGCAGGGGAAAGTCCTCAACCCCTTTGCTAAGCACAGAGGTGTTATTTGCAGTTTTCAGATGCAGGTTTCAAGGTTCAGAGAGGCTTTCTACATCGTGCTGCATGCGGCTGTGCATGAGGCCAGCAGAGAAAGGCCACAGGTTAAGGCCTGCAAGGCTGCAAACATCCAACTCTCACACATGCCCCCGTGACACTAGACTATTGCATAGCCCTTGACCGGCTCCATGCTTCCATCTCTGGAAGTAGAGGGGCCAGGGATCCCCTTTTGTACCCACCTGATGCCCTACCCCAGCATGCGGAAGGCCAGTGCCTCCTTCAAAAGGCCCTGGGATACCCAGTGCTCTCCCCCATGGTGCCTGGCCAGCACCTCCGCCTGGAGGCCTGGCAGCAGATGTGCTGCCAACGTCACCCCGGCTGTGCTTAGAGACGGCCAGCCACCCCAAGAAGCCCTCGGTGACGAGACACGACCAGACAAGCGCAAGGAACAGCCCCGCAGTCATGTAAAATTCAAGAGAAATGGTGTGCCCAAGCTGCTGGCAGCAGGATGTGGCTGAGTCCCCGTCTGGGGGCCGTTTAACCCAGGCCCTGTGCAATGAGATCCTCATTTAAAGGAAGCCAACGGCTTAGCATGTTCTTTGAATGGCATCGCGTAGAGGGGGAGTGGAGAATCTTGAGATCATGTGGCCTCTGAGAACCAATCCTACCCAGTACCCAAATGGATGCTTCCAGATGAGTCAGGCCGTGGGAAGAGAACAGGAGTTTTCCCGCAGCCAGCCAGCAGCCTGGGGCAGCCTGGGGGATGATTGACCTGCAGAGAAATCGTGCATTTGCCAGCTGGAGAGCCATGGGCTGCCCTGCAAATTCCACACACGGGTCACCGACACAGGAGGTGGTGCCCTCTGAGTGAGGGAGTGGGGTGCTGCCTGCTTCCCACACATCTCCCACAGAGCACTAGGGAGAAGTCGGGGAGACCAAAGCATCGGGGACATCCAGACAAGGCTCAGGCTTGGCTTGAGGTACCTGAGTGCTTTTGGGTGAGCCGCCTGGCTCAGTGGATAGCTGGCTTTCTTTAAGATGGAAACCCTGAGACAGGAATAAATGGAACACAGGTTAAAACAAAAACAAAAACAAACAAAAAAGCAGCTTCAAAAGGCAGGAATTGTCTCCATCATCACTTCAGGAGACGCTCTTCAGTAGAAGACCCCCACTCGGAGAAGGAACGGAGGCAGGATAGAACAGAGAGCTGAGAGACTCCATCAGACCCCCTCCCACAGACATAGCTAAAATTACAGAACCAGAGTAGTGTGAATGAACAAGGAGGTAGGTATAGAAATAATAGCCAAGGGGCTGGAGAAATGAGCACTGATTGCTCTTCCAGAGGTCCTGAGTTCAATTCCCAGCAACCCCATGGTGGCTCACAACCATCTGTAGTGGGATCTGATGCCCTCTTCTGGCATTTCTGTAGACAGTGACAGTGTACTCACATAGAATAAAATAAATAATAATAGCCAAGAATTTACTGACATCAATGACATAGTGTCCTATTTAACTTTAACTCTCCATTGGCACAGCCTAGAGTCAGACTCAACTGAGGGAGTGGCCCACTGAGCATCTGTGATGGATTGTCTTGATTGTGAATTGATATAGGGAGACCCAGCCCACTGTGGGTGGCCCCATTCCCTGGACAGGTGATCCTGAGCTGGTTAAGAATGCTAGGTAAGCTGACTGGCTTTCTAGCCATCCAGCAAGTGGTGTTCCTCTGTGGTTCCTTCAAAGCATCAAAGCTACCCTGAAGACAGGAATCATTGTGAATGGAAAAGTGGCAAGACCCTCAAGAGTTCACATCAGAAACCATGCAAGCAGGGCCTGGAGGTATAGTCCCTGCTCCTACTTGGGAGGCTGAGGCAGGAGGATTACATTCAGAAGTTCTGTGCTGTCATGTCCTACACTGATTGGGTGTCCACACTAAGTTCGGCATCAACACAGTGACCTCCTGGGAGTAGGGGACCACCAGACTGCCTAACAAGAGGTTTATCTGCCCAGTGCTGACCAGAAATCACACAAAATGAAATCAACAACAAAGTTCAAGTATTTTCTCCCAGGAATGCAAGAGGAAGAAAGTAAGTGCCCAGTTCACACCTCAGACTCCCATCTTGGAACAAAAGAATTTCTGTGGTTGAGTAAGATGTTAACCTTAGGGGAGACCAGGTGAAGGACGCTCTTGAAATTTCTATTTCCTTTCTATTTCATTTGTGTCGTAAGTCTTCTATAAATAGACAATTATTGTTATGCTTTTAACTTTTGTGCGTATACATATGTATATATGTGCAGCTGTGTATGTTCAGGTGTGCAATGCATGTGTGTGTGTGTGTTCTTTTGGCTATGCCTACTGAGCTGTAAGCCCCAGCCAATGACACAAAACAAGAGAAGAAATAGGAAGCACGTCCACAAGGAGACACAGACCTCCACTTACAGATAACATGGCCATTTACATGGGGGGACAAAGCTGAGGGAAGCGCTAGCAAAACTGATAAAAGAGTTTCACAAGATCACGAGATACATCAGACACACACACACACACACACATACACACACACACACACAATCAGTGGCACTTAATATGTACATACCAGTGAGAAAGAATCAGAATTTTAAACAAACAAAAAATCAAATCAAATAAGCTAATAATAGTGCCAAATTTTAAATATTTAGATAAAAAATTTAAAAGGCGCCAGGATTGCAGGCCTGAAATGAAACACATTGCCAAGCACAGGTAGTAAATCCAAGGTCAGTCAGCTCCTTGTCTCAAAATGCAATGTGGATGAGTCCTGAGTAGCAGGAGATTGACCTCTGTCCTCCACATGGACATGCACCCATACACACACACATGCATGCATGTACACACCTGAACACACACACACACACACACACACACACACACACACACATGCATTGCACACCTGAACATACACAGCTGCACATATATACATATGTATACGCACAAAAGTTAAAAGCATAACAATAATTGTCTATTTATAGAAGACTTACGACACAAATGAAATAGAAAGGAAATAGAAATTTCAAGAGCGTCCTTCACCTGGTCTCCCCTAAGGTTAACATCTTACTCAACCACAGAAATTCTTTTGTTCCAAGATGGGAGTCCGAGGTGTGAACTGGGCACTTACGTTCTTCCTCAATTCCTGACCTCTCAGGATCATCACAGTTCAGAAGTTGCTCTGCAGTCGATCTCTGCCCCCTCTTGGATTAGCCCGCTGCTCCTGGCGTCAGCGGGCACGGCTACTGTTCTGTTGGGGAAAATGACAGCTAAGCTATATCCTCTTGGGCATTGGGGCAGGGCTTATCTAAGTGTGTGTGTGTGTGAGTATGGGTATGTTGTGTGAAAGTGCAGGTGTCTTTAGAGGCCAGAGGTATGGTATCTCTCAGAAGATGGAGTTTCAGGTAGTTGTAGGCTGCCTGACATATTGCTGGGAACTGAACCCAGGTCCTCTGCCAAAACAGTAAATTCCCTTAACTGCTGAGCCATCTCTCTATCCATGTTTAAAATAGTACTTAATGTGTTTTATCACTGTGGCATGGCTGGAGTCTGCAGGCATACTTTTTTTTGCAATCTACTTTTAATGAGGGTTCAAGCTCTCCTCTAGCCCAGCACCTAACAGAGGTAGTGGAAGAGAACTGTTATTAGGACATGGGAGAAGTGGATTTGTTCAGCAGCAGTTCTTTGGGGGTGAACACGATCTCCTTTCCCAGCAGTTCAGTCCCATAGGCAACATCGAATACAACTCAGCAGCTGCAGGCCAGTCCTCTAGGCAGGCAGACACCCCACATGAGCCAGCAGCTGCAGGCCAGTCCTTTCAGCCAGCAGACACCAGGCACAAACCAGCAGCTGTAGTTCAGTCCTGAGTAAACTGCAAGGCTTTACAACCAGCTTGAGGTGAGGCCATGGAAGCGGCAAGCTGCAGCAGGAACCTCACAAACAGTTCTTGGGCAAATTCCTCTCAGTGGCAGTGTTACCATAGGTTGAGCTCAGCAATGTTATGTAAGGCGAACTAATACACGTGTGTCTTTAGCGAAGAACAGCGAGGCGGAGCAAACCAAGCCAGTGCTCAGTGGTCATCTCCCACTGTCCGTGGGGTCATAGTTATCCTCCTCCATCACAGGTCCTTCCATGGGTTTGCTATACCCAAACATCCTTCCACCTCTGTCTACTTCAAGAAAACATTCTTTACTGTGTCTGCTTAAGCAAGACATTCTTGTACCTGTTTGTCCCAGCAAAACATCATTTGACATAACTAACTTTCCAGAGAAACTACAAGTTTCCACTTCAGGAGTCTGTCTCTTGTACTTTGCCTCTAACCTAGAACCACCCAACCAGGAGTGGCTTCCACAGTCTGGACCCCAGGACGAGCCAGTGCCGCTGGAATGGACCAAGTGGAGAATGCGGAAACACGATCATTCCCCTGGCCCCGTGAGCTAGTCTCCCAGAGGCCCCTCTGTGTGCCCTTTAACCTCCTCAAACCTCTCCCTTCTCTCCCTAGTGACTGATCTTTCAGCTTGTCTTTGGGAGCTGCCCTCTCCCCGCCCACAGTGTCTTCCTTGAAGCCACCAACCATGTGCTTCTACCTCAACTGAGAGGACAAGTAACCTAGGTGGGCCAATCAGAAACTGCCCTGGGGGTTTCTATGCAGATGCTGGAGAAAAGGGGTATCAGAAGCAGACTATGGACAGTTGCTGGCTACACCCTCCTGCCCTCATAGTGGGTGGGGCCCTGCTCCACACTGCAGTCACCACCTTAAGCCTTAAGAACTTGGGGTTCCCAGCAGACTGAACTCTGCTGTCTTCCTCCTGAGGGATGTAGGTTCATCAGCCCCGCACCTCTTGGCTCTGATCGCAGACCTCCCCTCCTGCCATCTCCTAGAGAAGCAGTCCAGCAAAGCAAAGCTCTGGGCCAGCCTGGGCCAAGCCTAAGGCCAGTGCACAGACAGGCCCAGATTGGCCCCTGCTCTTGGCAAGAGCTGCTAGAACATGGATGGACGCAGCTGTCTTCTTCCCCAGAGCCCCATCACCCCCTCCAGACCCCACTAATTGGGCCACATCTGGTCATTATACAGCCTCTTCCCTCTCTTCCACACAGGCTCCTACCATCTGCCTCTGGCGGGAGCCAATCAGGGCTGCACTCTTCCCTTCCCAGACTGCATCCTTTGTATGGCCGTGTGTGTGTGTGTGTGTGTGTGTGTGTGTGTGTGTGTGTGAGAGAGAGAGAGAGAGAGAGAGAGAGAGAGAGAGAGAGAGAGAGAGAGAGAGAAAGCACACTTGGTACTTCTGACCAGGTTTCACACCTACCTGGCCATAGTGACTGACCATGAGCCCCCAGCTTCTAGTCTTTCACACCCCTCCACCATCTTCACACCAGAACATGGTGCCAAGTGTGAACCTCGGGGCCACCTCAGGCCTGTGGCAACTGACCTGGAGAAGAAGAGATGCGGAAGACCCCTGTCCTCACCCTAGGCACGCATCACCCAAGGGAAAGGATAAAGGCCATCGCCAGCATCTTGTGGCCGTGTAGCCCATGATGGGCAAAGTGGGGAGCAAGCAGCCTGATGACTGTAACTCTGGGGCAGCAGGCCTTTGGGACTGAGAGATGTCAGGAAGGGACAGACAACTGGACTACAGAGCGACACAGGATCATTGACGGACCAATGTCCTCCTGTCTGGCTCCTGCAGGAAGACATGTCTCAGTGACCACTCGTGACAGCACAGTAACGTCAGCTAGCAGAGCTGAAGCCTGCCAGGGAGCCAGGATGGCTGGTAGGGGGTCTGGGTTTCACAGTACTTTCATTGGCTGGATAGACAGGCAAGAGATGGGGGAGGTCTGGGGCAATGAGTCTGGATGTTCCCTGGGCCTGCATTATGGTGGCTAGGGTGGTGGACAGGAGAACATTCCCTAGAGAGACTACAGCAGGCTGATTTTCAGGCCATATAGACACTCCTGGCTCAGTCCGGGCCATGAGAGCCTTGTGCTGATTCGTCCCCCCTGTCCAGCCCCTTCCCCACACACCAATACTCCCCAGTCCTCCAAAGTCGGTTCTCAGTGATAGTGCAGTTGCTATGGAAACAGCAATTCCAAATCCCTGGGTTGTTGGGACCAGAAGGGTGGTCCAGCCCATTGACAGAAACCCCTGTTTGGGAAGCCAGGCTGTCCCTGAGCCCTTCGGTGGTTTGGCCCCTATATAAGGCTGCCAGTGTGACAGGACCAAGATGCGTTTGAGGACTTAGGGTCTAAGACGCCTGTGGTGGTTGCCAACCAGGTACAGGAACTATCGACAGCTCTTCCGTGGGTCTCCAGCCTGTCCCTGCTGGAATCAGGCTGCCAGTATTCAGTCACAAATACCCACTCCAGACCCTTAGATGTCAAATCTGGTCAGGGTACAGAGTCACAGGTGGAAGAGGTTAACATTCTCATGGAACAATCTAGAGGGGCCACAGACAATACAGATGCAAGAATAGGATGTGAGGAGATAGCCCATGGTGGATGGAGAAGAGCTCCTCACTGCGACTGGACACTCAGGTCGCCTGTGTGTGAGACGACCCCTGGGAAGGACAGCACCTTGTGCAGTTTTGTGGGGAAGTGTAAGTTTTCCCTTGTGGAGGAGCTCCTAAGCCCCAGGTGTAGTATGGGTGTCATCAGCCTTCACGGAGGGCGGGAGGGGGGTCTTCTTGGATTGCACCCAGATTGGGTACAGAGCAGGAACTGTAAGGTCCTGTGGATGGACCATGGTGACCACAGCAGCACTGAGACTCAGAGACATGACCAAGGGCACACAAAGTCCCTTGTGGACCCAACCCTGTACAACATTGCTGCCATCTGGGTAGATCCCAGGGCTGCAGAGGTCCTAGGAGTTCTGGTCCAAGACAGACCCCCCAAATTCATGGCCAGAGGGGTTCCTGGGGGATTAAGCATGCAGACAGATGGCACCTAGTCACATCTAAGAGCCTCCCAAACTCACTTCCCCTTCCCAATTAGGGCCTCCTTGTAGGGGTCAGAACAGTAGTGGAGTACATGCGATTCCCTGCGGGACTGATGGATGAGGTCGTATAAAATGCAAGGTTCTGTTTTCCAGTGAAATCAAAATAAAAGAGATCGCGGCCTGTTTTAAGTGGTGCCCACTTTGCTTCATTTGAACTCTCTGCAGTGGCAAGCCCTGAGGTGGAATGTTTGCCCCTGACTGCCTCCTCCCCACCAACAGTGACCACCAAGACTTTGAATGAAGTTCAAAAGCCTGGACAGGCAGTTCTGGAGACCCCAGGAGGCATGTGTTTGACTTACTTGCTAAATGTCGCAAACTCCAGTTTCTTTTTCTTTTTCTTTTCTTTTTTAATTTTTTTTTTCAAGACAGGGTTTCTCTGTATAGCCCAGGCTGTCCTGGAACTCACTTTGTAAACCATGCTGGCCGCGAACTCAGAGATCCGCCTGCCTCTGCCTCCTGACTGTTGGAATCAAAGGTGTGCACCTCCACACCTGGCCCTAATTCTAGTCTCTCATTAAAATATAGGAACAGTCACTTAGAAGTTTTGTTTTCTCCAATCTCAATTAAATTTGAATATGAAAAATTACTCATTTCTCACCATAATTACATAATACAGAGGAAAGGCATCTTGCCTCCAAGTCCCTTGTCACTTGAGGCATTGCACAAACACTGTCCTTTTCTGTATGCCATGACGTGAGGGAGCCTGGCAGAACCTCACACGTGGTAAAGCGAGGAGGTCTGGGGGGGGGGACTGAGTTACGAGATGGGTTACTGAGCACTGAGGGGGTCTACAGTTGGGGCTGGGGACCAGGAGGGACTGTAGGAGCCAAGGCCCCGGTACTGGGCCCCATCTTGAGGGGTCTGACTGAACTCTGAGTCTGGAGCTTCCATAGAAGCAGGAGGGAGGATGTCTCAGGTGACAATGTGCAAGAGCAAAGTCTGATGTCCCTGAGGGCGGGAGGCCAGGCTGCAGACTCTTCCTCCCCTGGCGTTGGAACCCAGCGGCCCACAATGGAAGCGGAGACTCAGCTGAGGGCATTTCAGGAAACTTGTTGCTCCATGGCCCAGGGGCCCTGTGGTCATCCGGGTGACACTTAGCAGGGGAAGCTGGTGCCCCCGGGGGGCAATTGGACACTTCTGAGCACTTTGGAGGCATGACCCCCCACTCCAGAGACCTGCCCCCATTCTTGAGATGAGCTTCCCAGCGGGCTGAAGTAGAAAGTTTTGGCACCCAGGGTGCACAGCTGGGATGAGAGAAATTAGTCCGCACACATTAACACAAGGCCGTGTGAAGATAATGTGCTCTCAAGGAAAAGGGATCGATGCACCCGGCTCGGGCATGGGCCTTCCAAGGAAATCCAAGGCCAGTGCAGTTGCAGGGTTCGGACTGTCTACGAAGCTATGGGAGCCTCAAACACAGTGGTCACAGGAGCCTAGCCATGTCACCATCGCCAGTGGGGCACCTGGGCTTGGGCAAGCATTTTTTCCAAGCACCATTTCCTTCTGGGCCATCTAGCCTGCTTAAAGAGCCCTGGCAGATTCCCCTGAGCACTGACGCCCACTACCCTGCTGCTGCCTTCTGAGATGCCTCCCGCAGCATCCGGGCCACCAGGCCACCAGGCCCCCACCGGTGAGAAGTGCACCACTTGCAGTGTGCTGTGGATCCCAAGGGGCCAGCTGAGGTTGTGTGGGGAATGCAAACAAGACTGGCTGATGGTAGCCTGTGACCCACACGGGCTGTGCTTCCTTCCCAGGGTCCCATTCCATCCCACGACTGCCATATTCTGTCTGTGTTTCAGAGTGACTATAGCTCCCGGCTTCCAGTCCTGGGCTGGCCTGAAGCCGACCCGTCCCTCCTTACAATGGCCCCCACTGCGACCAGGCTCAGTGGGGAGGGACACGGAGAGCCTTCTACAAGTGGTTCTACAGAGCAAGCAAAGCTTGCCTAGAGTGCCCCTGCTGTGTGCAGAGGAAAGAGGGGTGGGGAGGAGAGGGCGGGCACAGGGAGGTCAGTTTCCCTGTGAGCCATCGGTCAGTCCATGCCAGCACATTCGATCAAAGCAGTCACGAGAAGTAGGGCAGTGTGATGACCACTGTTACAGCAGCCTGCATGCCACGCCAGCAGCCAGGGCAGCCATGGCAGAAAACAGGTGAGCCTGGGTATAGGGTAAGATAATGGTGGATAAGGCCGGGGTCTTGAGATGCGGGGGCTTGGCTGTTTCTCTGCAGCTCGGGACCAGGCAGACATGCCACAGGAGCGCAACATATTGGCTATGTCCTGGGGCTGAGCCAAGCGGACACGGCCAGGTCCTGAGACCGGCCTCACTCTGCCTGTGTCAGACCCTCCCTCATAACTAACTCCCCTAGGGCATCTTCCGCTGAGGTAAGGTACTGTGTACAAGGTGGTGGGGTCCCTGCACCTGACTTCCCACGAAAGGGAAGGGAAGAAACCAAACAAGCCATCAGCCATCGTAGCCCGGTGTGGGAGGAGCATGGTCGAGGAGCCATGAGCTTGGGCCCCTACACCAAGTGCTACTCGCTTGGGTCCGGGCCACACTCCATCCACCGTTGATGTTATTCAAGGGCGGGCAGGACCTCCTTCAGCCGTGACACAATGACAATGGTCTCTTCCCACTCTCAGGTGCTTCCCTCAGAACCCAGACAGACCTGGAACCTGTGGAGAGACAGCCGAGTAGTAATGGTTAAGTATCCTTTCTGCCATGTGCCTGTACCCACAGCTTGAAGAGGCAGGGTGGCTGGCACCATGCTGGCTGAGGGTATGCCCTAAACATGAAGCTACTAAGAATTTTATTAAATAACCCCTGTCTGTGCTGGGGGGTGATGGTGGCCTGAGCATCCCAGCACTCAAGAGGCAGAGGCAGGCAGGTCTCTGAGTTCGAGGCCAGCCTGTTCTACAGGTCTAGTTCCAGGATAGCCAGGGCTACACAGAGAAATCCTGTCTCTAAAAAAAGAAACAAAATATAACCACCATCTATGGGAGCAAGCTGTAACAGAAAAAGATCAAATGAAGGGTGACTGTCATACCTGCTAAGCCATCCAGTGGCTCCCCAAATCCTTGGCTTCCACGACAGGTCACAGCCCGCGTCTCCCCCTGGAATCATGATCGTTGGCATAGGCTGTTCTCTCCGCCTCTGTGATGCCTGTTCCTCTCCTCTGTTCTCCCGCAGTCTCCTTTCTCAGCTCAGCAGCTCTGTGCAGAGAGCTCGCTGCTGGAGTCAGCTGTACCCACCTCTGTAGAGGCTGTTGGGGCTCGAAGAGGCAGCGCTACAGATGTGAACAGCCATTGACCATTTAACTGGGCTTTTAACTAACATGAAGTTTGTTAAAAGTTAGCATTAGGTTGGGGCGATGGCTCCGTGGTTAAGAACTCTGGCTGCGGGGCTGGAGAGATGGCTCAGCGTTTAAGAGAACTGACTGGTCTTCCGAAGGTTCTGAGTTCAAATCCCAGCAACCACATGGTGTCTTACAACCATCTGTAATGAGACCTGATGTCCTTTTCTGGTGTGTCTGAAGATAGCTACAGTGTACTCACATATAATAATAGATCTTAAAAAAAAAAAAAAAAAAAAAAACACTGGCTGCACAGGGTTTGGTTCCTACCACCTTATTGATGACTCTCTGCTGTCTGTAACTTCAGCTCCAGGGAATCTGATGCCCTCTTCTGGCTCCCACAGGCACTGCATGCAGTACATGCAGGCAAGAGCTGGATGTGGTGGCACGCTCCTTCAATGCCAGCACTGGTATGGCAAAGTCAGGCATATCTCTGAGTTTGAATCTAGGTCTATGTAGCGAGTTACACACCAGCCAGGGATGCATACTGAGACCCTGTCTCAAAAAGCCGAAACAAAACGGGTATGCATGCACATGCGCACAAACCATATACAGGCAAAACTCCAAAACGCAGAAAATAAAAATAAAATAAATATATCTTAAAAGTTAACATTGAAGTTGCATATTCGAAAGGCGAGTCCTGCCTATTTGAAAGGGCCTCCTCTCCAAGCTCACTGGACCCGTGTCAGCCTCTCAAAATGAACACCGCATGCCCGAAGATGTGCTGGCACTCCACAGGCCAGATTAATTTGGCTCTTTAAATTGAGTTGATAAAAACAGTATTTTTAGAGGGCTTCTCTTCTCAAACTTCAAATGTCTGTCTGAGCATCCTTGCAGGCCTAGCGTGAAACTTCCCTAAGAAGCCGGGCAGTTCCTGAACAGTGAACATGGCGGCTGTCGGCAGCCACTGTTCCGCCTGTGATTTGATTTGAGTTCTGTTCTCTTTTAAGTCGCCATGACTCAGTGTTGCCTTTGAATACCATTCGATGCATCCCTTCATGGCTTCTAGGAAGTTTCTAAGCACTGAGATTGGATGGTTGCAGGTGGCAGGAAGTGTTGAAATTTGTCCAATGTCTCAGAGCATGGTGGCTTCTGCGTCCCTCTCTCACACGTGTCGGCTGCATGGCAGACTCTGAGTGGTGTCCGTAAACGTCTGTCATCAAGTGTGGTCCTGCCTTTGGGGTGTGGGAGTTGGAGGGATAAACACATAAGAGTTCAGCGTGAGCTTCTAGCCAGGGGAGCTATGCACGTGGAGTTCCGACCCAACGGTCACAAAGCCCCTCCCCCCTCCCATCTGAGAGTTCCTGAGTCCACAGACCTGAGACTTCGTGACAGAGCCACAAGCCTGCTGGTTCTATCAGCATGGATGAAATACCTTCTGTGTGAGCCCTGCGGAGAAAGCTGGGGTTGGTGGGTACCTCCCCTACAGACTGAGAGATGGGCCATGGAGGAAAGGAGACCACTGCTCTGAGAGTTTGTGTTGCCATGACTCGCTCTGTATGACCTGTCAACATGGTGGGCACTGGGATTTGAATGTGGAATTTCCCTCACAGGCTCATGGTTTTGACCTGTGTTCCCCAGCTGGGGGCGCTATGCTGGGAGGCTGTGGGGCCTTCAGAAGGTGGGGCTTACTTGGCAGAAGTAGTCACTAATGGCAAGTGATGGCCCACCCTAGGTCTCTCTCTCTCTCTCTCTCTCTCTCTCTCTCTGCTTTTTGGGTCTGTTGTGATACAAAACTGCCCTGCCCCCACACTCCTGTCATGGAATGGGCTGTGTCCTTGTGTTGGAGCCTGAGCCCCGTGAGACCATGGGCTCCAATAACCTTTCCCCCTTAAGATGTTTTTCTCGGCTTTCATAATCACAGTGACACAAAAGCTAATACAGAAAAGAATTCCGGAGAAGTGGGGTCTGCCATGGCTACACCAGCCATGTGGCTGTCTTAGCTTTTGGAAGGGGTTTGTGAGAGAGAATCGGCAAGTTCTGGAGATGCAGGCTAGAGAATGCTGGAAGTGGGGTTTAATGGAGGATTCTGGTAGATGCGCAGAAGAACAGAGCGCCAAGAGAATCGTGGGAGGCAGAGACCACCCTTAGAGAGCTCTGTGGTGAACAGAAACCTTGCTTGGCATTGGGTTAGAGGCCATTCATGTGGCAGTTGGACGGTTTCTCTGTGTGGTGTCCGTGTTCTAAGAACTTGAGTGATGCCGAGCTCCAAGTTTTGGTGGAAGAAATCTCAAGACCCCATAGCACGCAAGCTGTGAGTCACTGCGGGCTGCTTTTAGCCAGACTCATAGAGAAATTTGGAAGCATAAGGCAGGGCGAAAAGAGGTGAAAATCACACAGGAAAATGGGACGTTTAAAGCTTTTCTCGTTAAAGAGATCAACGCCATTAAAGAACAGCCAGGCTCTTGGTACCTGCCGATAAGAAAGGATCTGAGGGTATTTCAAGAACTGGAGAGGCCTCACCCATATACAGACACCTTGTCTTGGGTAAGAGGGGCTCCATGACACTCTGTTCAAGCAGGGCTGCCTAAGGACTTGTTTCTCCAGGCTCAGCTACTCAGACACCCAGAGGCCCTGCAGCCAGGGTCTCGGGGGCCCGACCGCTGCTGGAGCCAGCAGCAGAACTTGGCATCTTCCACGTGGTATTGTTCTTGTAGGTACTCAGGACGCAAGAGTAACAGATTATAGAGGCCCCTACCAAGATTCTTCAGGAAGAACTGTGGGATCAGGCAGCGTGAAGCTCAGATTCCCCATGGGGAGACCATAGTGGGCTGATGCAGGAACGTGTGAGCTGCAGTGAGATCCCAGGACACTCGAGGTGCCAGAACCTGGGTCATCCGCTAAGGAAAGTAGCAAGTTTGTCCAACCAAAGAAAGAATCTCTGGTAGCACAGCCCCTCAAAGCTGTGGGAGCCCACCGCACACCATACGGCTCAGATGCTGGACAGGGCCACTGGCTCTAACAACTGCCCTGCTGCGTTTCGGCATCCTCTGGTGCCCTCTCTCCTTTCTGTGCTTCATTCCTCTTTCTAGGATGGACGTGCTTACTCTGGGTCATTGGATCTGGGATGTGTGTAACTTTTTCTTTGCTTTAATGGGGGTGTAAAGTCTTGAGTCTCAGAGGATTTGAACTTTAGACTTCTGAACAGAATTGGGACTGTAAACATTTCAGGGAATTGGGGCTGGAGAGATGTCTCAGTGGTTAAAAGTCTTAGTGCTTTTGGCAGAGGACCAGTTTACTACCCGGTACCTACATCAGGCAGCTCAGAACCACCTGTACAACCCAGCTCCATGGGATCCAATGCCCTCTACTACTGGCCTCTGCTGGCATTGCAAGTGCGCGTGTGAACACACACACACACACACACACACACACACACTTAAACACATCTTTAAAAAACAGACTTTAGGAATTCTTGAGTTTGGAGCAAAGCACTTTGCTCTACAAAGTTACCTACGAAACTTTGGGCCATGGAAAAAATGTTCTGGTCCGAAACGTCTTCCATAGGTTCATGTTTTGAATATCTGATCCTCCCCTCATCATACTACTTTAGGAGGTATTGGAGGTCTGGGGCGGTGAGACCCAGCTGGAAGAAGTGATCACTGTGGACAAACCCTTGAAGGATATGCCTGAGCCTGGTTTCTCCCCTTCTCCATGCTTTCTGATCTGCTCTCATGTGAACAATCTGGACCATTTCTTCACCTGCCCCAAGCCGAGCTGCTCCGTCATGACTTCCCCACCATGGTGGACTGATCCCTCTAAAACCATGAGACAAAATAAATCACTCCCATAAACTGTGTCAGGTGTGGAGGTCAAAACTCTGCAAAATTAACCGGATGGCAGCTGTGGCCCTGCATGGCATTGTGGATAGTGGCCCCAAGAACAGTCTCAAAATGAAGCCACTTATTCAGTGCTGCTCTGACAGAAGGGATGCTTGTTCCCCAATGTAGAAAGGGGAAACTGAGGTTCAGAGGGAAGGGGAGAGTAAGGGTCCTGGTGGCTGAGATAGATGCAGGCAGAAAAAGGTTAGGGCAGAGAGGAGACTGTCGGGGTTAAGATTTCAGCTTTAGACTCTCAGAGCCCAATTAAAAACAACAAAACAGAATTCCAGACTTTCACCCAACCCTACTGTGACCTTCAGCTCCTCCATATTCCTGCTCTAAGCTCAAGACCCGCTTCTAGTAGCTGCCTGAGAGCTCCTGGCTCTCTCCTCAAGGCTGCTTCCCTCCTCTGGCCTCCCGGGGCCTTGGGCTATCATGCTCAGCAGGAACGAGCAAGCCGATTAATTGTTCCTGAAGCACTTAGACACTCTCAGGCGACAAGAGCCGGTCACAACAGCATTACTTCATTACTATCCCATGGAGACAGGGTCATCAGCCAGGCTTGAAAACAGGACTCAAAGCCAGCAGCCAGCGGCAGGAGCCTTTCTCACATGAGTGGTCCTGGGGGACAGTGGCAGTCACTTAGCGCCTTGCAAAACCCGCAGCCCTGGGGACATCCTAGAGAGTAGAGTTCCGGGCAGTCAACCTCTCCCGGGACTCCTGCTCTGGTCTGGCCTTGCGCTGCTGTGCTCTGAAGAGGGGCGTGGTGGCTGGCCCGATGTGCATGGGTGGGCTCTACGGCTTGAGACACATGACGCTGTGCGCGATGCCAGAGGATTTGTCAGACATGAAGTAGGCTGGCTTCCCTTGGTCTCACTAAGGACTAACAGCAAGTGTGTTGAATTCACAAATCCAGGACGCGGGCCAGGCACCGGGCAGACTGGGCAGTGGTGGCTTCCGGCACGCATTCATCCTTTCTCCCACCTTCCCACAAGTCTGCTGACCATTTGATGGTGATGGCTTCCTCTTTCCACTGTTTCCTCCTGCCAGCCGTGCCAGTGTCGAGGACACAGTCTGGTCCAGTAAAAAGCTATAGTGCCTGGCAATCCTCCGCTCACCGGAGCCCTGCTGTGGTTTGTGTCCTAACTTCTTCATCCCCACTGGCCCCTGAGTGCATGGGTGCAGACTTACCGTTTCTCTCACCTTTGTGTCATCCTGGGAGTCAACAGCACCCCCTAGCACCATTCCGCAGCACCGCCACCAGCAGCATCCCTCGTCACTGACACCCCACACTGCCTCCAGCACCACCAGAAGACCAAGCACTGACCCAGCACTCTCACGGGCTGAGTAGTGACCCAGCACCTCCTGCAGACTGAGCAATCTCCAAGAACCTGACATTCATTCACCAAGCATTCTCGGAGTCCCCTGGGTGCCAGCCGGCTGCACAGCACAAAGGGCACCACCTACCCTCTGGACACTGGCAGCTTCTTTGGGATCCTGTTGAGCGGATGTTGCTGTCATTCGGCTGACCCTAAACTGAGATGGGTGTAAGGGGAAATGTTTCCCCATACCTACTGTGGCCACTTCATCTTCAGAGGAGACCTGCGGAAAGCCTGAACTTTCGGGGCGTTCAAGCATCCCCAGCGGCCAACAGAAGGGGAGGTATTTAGACAGTTGTGTCCCTTTGTCCTTGTCAGGATCTCCCAACCCCCAGCTGACCATCCAGTTCATGCTGGTGTCCTGGGGGTGAGGGGAGTGACTGGGCTTGGCTTCCATTTGCACCCCGCAGCCCACACCCCACTGGAAGGATATAGGCATGATCTGTCCTGTGAGGCAGAAAGTGTTGGTGAACAGTGACTTAAGGGCTTAGACGAGATGTGAGCTCTTGTATGCCAGTGGGCCAGGAGCTATGGACTCAACAGCTGCGCACAGATACCTGTTAAACCCGTGTCTGTGAACCAGGCTGTACAAACTAACAGCCACAATCCGTGGTTTACACGAGACCAGCACCAAGGCCCTAAGTTGTTCTAGGGCTTTCTGGAGCCTCAGTGTCAGTTCCTGATTACCCAGTTCACAGACAGGATATTATATCACAGCCCGGTGGAGGAGCATAGGCCACGGGACAGAAACCAGGTGTGCCCTCCCAGAACCTCATCTGTGGCGTGCACCCCCTGTTTGCTGTCAACCCAAAGTCTGGGCACTCACCCCCAAGTGGAGCCAGGGCGGCTCAGCAGTCAGGCTCCTGAACAGGTCAGCTCTGAAGTCCGGCCCAGCATGGGGAAGGGAGAGGGTTGCTGATGGCTGTTTGGAGAGTAAGGCTGAGAGGGATAACAGGATCGGAAACCTTATGTAACAGAGCTGACTGCAACCATACATTGAGCCTACACAAGTGTTGCCTGGGCACACCATGACACACTGGGCTCCCGGGAGACCCCGCCCCACCCCTCTAACGTCCCATATCTGAGGAGATAAGCTCCCTTCCTTTGCAGCCACCCAGTCAGTCAGTAAATCCCACTGACGCTATCCCCAGTGGACACAGAGGAGGCCGCAGGGCCAACAGCCTGATCTGCAAGTCTCCTCAACCCCTGCTAAGCCCCTCGTGCCTTGGGTCCTGTAGGATGGAAAGGGTTACCCTCCCCCTATGAGTTCAGAGGACCTTTCACAAGCCACATTCACCTGGCACAGTGGATGAAGGATTTGTAGAGGCGACAGCTCCACCCTGCTCCCCTTTGCCGGGTGTGAGGGCACCAGCTTTGCCTCAACATGGCTGGCCTGTAGTCACCCGCATTCCTGCGCTGGACCTCATTCTTCTTATCCACACAGTAGGACCAAGCACAGTTCCTGCGATGCCTCGATCCTAGAACATTGTCCGGCATCCAGAACAGACCCTTCTCCTATCCTGGTCCTTCAGGACACTTTGCTTACACAGTCCTGCAGAGAGCAGAGCCAGGGCCCAGGAAGCATCTGGCCCTGTGGCACAGAAGCGCTTGGGAACAGTTGGGGCTGCGCCTCTAGCAGCTGGACCCGCCTCCTGGCAGCACAGGGCTGATAATTAAGAATCAGGTTTCCACTGTGCTCTATTACCAAGAGGGGTTGTAAATCAACTGATGACATTTTTATCGTAGGACAAAAATTAATTATTTAGTGTCGAACATGTTCGTGCTCACTTAACCGCCAGCAGGGGTGGTGGAGTGACAGCCAGACATCCCAGCTCAGGCAGCTATAGAAGTGGCCTTATAAAACCCTGGGATGAGGGGGAAACTGAGGCCCAGAAATGCAAAGGGCCTGTGCAGTGTTCAACTGCCCAAAAGGCAGCCCTCCAACAACTGTGCAGAATCCATGCCCTCTTGCCTCGTCTGTGATGTGCACACATTACTGGTGGCAGGTGGGGAGTGGGGACAATGTTCAGACAGGTAAGTAGGCAGGCAGGCCCTGATCCTTTGCTGGAGCAATAGCCATGCTGGTCACCAGCCACACCTCAACCTCACCCACCCTCCTCTCCGTTGTCCCCTGACCATGTGGAAAGTTCTGTCAAATTCGGAAAGCTATGTCCACATTGCCAAGAAGTGGAGGTGGGCCCTCAGAGACTCATGGACACAGAGGTATCCATTGGGAAGTTTTCAGTCTCCATGGGCTTTGAGCCTCTACCATTGAGACTTACAGTCCGGGTCCTCTCAGTCTGATGGTTTGTCTGACGAGAGAGGGGTTACTTAAGGATAGGACCCTAAATTCCACTGAAGGGTTATAGATGAGAAGGAACCTACTTTTGTATCAGTCATGTGACCAAAGGGACCCCTGGATACTCCCAGAAGAAAGGCCGTCCTATGGAGAAACAGTAGAAACTTGGCAGAAGTCACAACCGTGTGACAACTGCATGCCAAAGGACAGAGATCTTGTAGGTCCAACAGGGCCCAGACTGAAGGAGGATCCAGGGCAGGGGGGCTGGCCTGAATTCTGCCATCTCTGTTGTCATGGTGCTGATGGTGGTGGTGAGGCTGGGAAGCAGTGATGGTGATGGTTACTATGGTGATGAAAGTGAGAGGCTGGGAAGCGGTGATGGTGATGGTTACTATGGTGATGGTTTTGAGGATGGTGATGATGGTAATGTTGGTGGCAGTGATGGGGTGACAGAAGTGAAGGGTAACATTAGTGGTGATGGTGATGGTGATGGTGATGGTGATGGTGATGGTGATGGTTACTATGGTGATGGGGGCTGTCATGGTTAGCTTCAGTTGTCAGCTTGACACAAACCTGGAGCCTCCCGGGGAAGAGGAAACCTCAGCTGAAGACTTGCTCCCATCAGGTTGGACACTGGCCATGCCGTGAGGCATTTTCTTAATTGCTAATTGATGCATAAGTCCCCAGCCTACTATGGGGTAGTGCCACCCCCAGGCAGGTGAATCTGAACTGGCTAAGAAAGCTAGCTGAGCAAGCCTGATCAAGCAAACCAGTGCACAGCATCCCCCGCCCCCCACCTCCCTGTGGTCTCTGCTTCAGTTCCTGCCTCCGGGTTCCTGTCTTGAGTTCCTGCCTGGGCTCCCGTCAATGATGATCTGTAACCTGTAAGCCTGGTAAACCTTGTGCACTCCCAGGAGGGAAGCTGCTTGTGGCTCGTGTTTTATCACAGCCACATCCTAGGCAAGGAGCGATGCTAGGGTGGATGACGGCAATGGTCATGGCGGTGATATTGACGGGAGATGGTGGTGGGCGAGGATGGTACTTGTACTGGCTGCATTCCTGTTGCTGTGAATGACACACCATCACCAACAGCAGCTTAGGGGAGAGGCTTATTTTGGCTAACGGCTCCAGAGGGATAAATGTCCTTTGTGGCGGAAAAGCAGGACAGCAAGCAGCAGGCATACCGGATGGAGCAGGAAGCTGAGCTCTCACAGGAAGCTGAGCTCTCACATCAAAGCGAGCTGGAAGCAGCATGAGGCTTTAAACTCTCAGGGCCCTTGTCCAGCGACATGCTTCCTCCAGGAAGACTGAATCTTCTAAATCTCCCCCAAACCGCAGCACCAACTAGGACCAAGCATTGGAATACTGAAGCCAAAGAGGGACATTTCTCATTCTGACCGCCATGGTCCTGCAGTTGGTGGTGATGGTAATGGTGGTGACTGTGGTAGGCTAAAGTGAAGAGGAAGTGGGGAGGGGAGACCAGGCAGGGCTGGGGCTATGGGACACAATTCTGTAAACTGACATACCTACCCTTACCTTGAGCAGAGAGCCTCAATTTACATGTGTCTGCCCTGAAGATATCAGGAGTAGTGGGTGGAGGACAGATATCAGGAGTGGTGGGTGGAGGACAGTGACCACATGGGTATAAAACTGTGTATAAGAAGCTTTATATCAGTATATAGAGTACAACTGTACTGTGTGGCTTGAAGGTAGGGTTGACACCACCAGCCTGGTCCTGGTGATCTGAATGCAGTAAACTTCCTCAAAAAGGATCCAGTCCTTGGTAAATGACACTTTCCCACCTTGGCAGGTGCATGTGATATCATGAGACCAGGAGGATGTGAGAGCACCTCATTAGCAGGGTCTGGGGACATCAAAAAGGACCCCACTGCTCATTAGAGGTCCCAGTTATGAACATGTATTAATATTTCCAACACGGGTATTTACAAGGTTCCCCAGAGACAGCCCTGATGGGCTGCAGGGCCACATTGGGCTGAGGAGAGCATATTGATTTGGGGGAGAGGTCAGTGGATCCAGACCTGGATCTATAAGACACTGAAATCCATCATTCCAGTTCCCAGGCTGCAGGAGTGACACCCAACCCCACTGTGGTCTTCACAGCCTGGTCAATATGGCTCCATTAGGGCCACCATCCTAACCCCCCCCCAGGCTGTCACCTCTGTGCTGTCCAGATTAATATGTTTCTTGGCATTTCGTTCTGTGTCCATTAGTGTCACATTGCCAGATGACCGGTTCAGCCATCGATCCCAGGAAGGCCTCCTCAGTGGAGCTGAGCCCTGTGAGGTCAGCAGGGGACACAGTGACAGCTTCTCCTAGCCTGGGGGCAAAGGCCGCTGAGCTTCCCAGAGTCCCGTCTTCTGGGAACAGAGTCTGGTGTCCTGACTCCAGCTGCAGAGAACCAGAGTTCCTGTGTCCACTCCTGTTTAACCACCCTGTCTTGCCCAAAGGTGATCATGGCTGTTGAGTTCCATGCAAGCCCTGAGGAGTACTGTCACCGTGTTGAGGTTGTAAACCAAAGTGTCTGAGATTAGCTATCAGTTATCAGGCTCACAGTAGATGAGCAAGACAAGCTCGTAATCGAGGCCAGGTTCGTGTGGCCTCTCAACCACCAGGCACATTCTCCCCACCCTCCAATGGGTGCGAGACTAGAGCAGCAGAGCTGCAGGGTGGGTGTGAACCTTGGAGGGTATTGCAGGCAAAGAGCACCAGGCTGCCCCACGATGGAGCCCGGGTGATGGAGAGAAGTAGGCTGAGGGACAGACTTCTTATAGGGCTGCAGGGCAGAATGAGGAGCCAGGACCAGCTTGGGCACACATAGGAGCCTGGACCTCTGACCCAGGGCTGGGGAAGACAATAGACAGGAGAAGTAAAGGGTCAACAAAGACGCAGGTGACCCACCATGGGCCATCAGGCAGGAAGACTGGGCGAAGTGTCTCTGGCTTGTCTGGCCTCATCTGCACTTCTCTGTCCCAGATCCTGAGCTGCATGCTGGCTCCATTGGCTTGGAATCCCCAAATAACTAGATGGTGGCCATTGGAATTCCCATTGTACCGTGTGTCTTTCCATGACTACAGCATGGTCTCATGATAGAGACACAGTCTGGGGGTGGGAGGCAAAGCCGCCCAAACTCAGCCCCATGCTCCTTGACCAGCCACGAGTGGCCAAACTAGGTACTCAAAGGCCTTGGCTTGTGCGGAGCCGCGGTCCACAGCCCATCCCTAAGGATCAGTAGGGAATGTCTGTCCTTCTGTTCTCCCACTTGGCAGGTGGCTTTTCCCCCTGCTCCCTGGTGCAGCAGTTGGGGACTTCTGCTGAAAGACCGTATGGCAGCTGAGGTCCCCTTGACCCCAGGATGCCTGACATTTGTGACTGAGGATCAATGAGTCACCAAGCTGCCCCCTTCGGAGGGGCCCCTCTCTGGTTGCAGAATTAAAAGGCAAGCTCGTTGTTGGTGGTGTTAGGGGGCCTGTCACTGGCTCTGGTTACACAGGTCCGGGGTGAGAGAGCCCCTCCCAGCTGTCTGCAGAGTAAGTGGCACCCTCCTTCCTCCTGGAGGCTGGAAGCTCCCAGTATGGAGCAGTCCCAGTAGTTCCACTTCCAAGTGGGAAGTGAGAGGCCCAGGGGCAAGGCGGGGAGCGAGCCTCAGACACTGGCAAGTGTCTTACGGACTTCCCTCCAGCTCTAAAGAGCCTACACTTAGCACAGAGTCTTGATGCAAGAGTGATGGCCTCCCCCCTGACAAGTCACCCACTGTACACTGCCCCGTGGGAGATAAGGGCGGAGCTGCAATGACTGTCAGAGGATGCTGTCTCTCCCTCCCACCGTGTGTCAAAATGGAACCCTATGCATCAACCCCACAGAAGAATAATCACAGCCAGGATGCTGGGGGTGGGTGTAGGGGTGGTAACTGGTGATAAGTGATACAGAGACCCTGCCCATGCCCAGGGAGCATCCTGCAAAGAGGTGGCCAGTACTCAGAGCAGTGGGCCACCAGGACAACCTGCAGGCTCCTCCTGATGAGGATTCTCCAAGGATCCTGGTCACCACCGTGCTGCCCACATATACCTCAGCTAGAGTGCCATCCACAGAGGGAGGGATGGCTCTGCGAACAAGCTTTACTGGGTCCCTGTCACTGGCACACACAGGCACCTCAGGGCTAGAAGAGGACCCGTTGGGTCTTCTCTTCAAAGTTAGCTTGTGAGTGTCAGCAGGAAGGCAGTCTACCCCTGAGGGAGAGGCAGGCACTTGAAGCAATCTTGTGACACCTAAAGGAGGCATGCAGGCATGCAGGAGCTCACTAGCATGCTGCAATACATGCATACATGTTCCTGGGCCCAACCTCTGCATTCCTACGCATCCTCTGCAGGTATGGCAAAGGTCAGACTCCTATACTAATGTTCTCTGATGCTCACCGGTGACTTGCGTGGTGCCTCTGGGGGAGCTGGCTGGTATATGTTACCAGACAGCCCTCTGCAAGTGGGAAGCATCCCCGGAGGCTCCACTTTCTTAGTCCCACTTCATAGATGAGAACACTGAGGCCAGGCAGCTGCCACAAGCGGCCCGATATCAGTGGCCTTCTGATGTCTGTGATCCACGAGGAACCCATACACCCTCAGCCCAGATGCCAGACTCAAATGCCTTTCCCATCCTGCAGGCACCGCCAAGCTTTCAGCCCGTAAATGTCCCCCGTGAGCCAGGTCATCAGAGTGGAATTGTGGCCATCAGCAGGCCGGCCGCTGGCCTCCCATTATGGCCGAATGAATGATTCCGTTTAGAGAAGTTGTTCAGGGCAGTGTCGCAGACAATGACTGCTGTCAAAAGATTGACTGGAGCTTGCAGAGATGCGGTGGGAGGCGAGGCGGAGCCCCGTGGCCTGGGCTCAGCGTTTGCTCACTCACGCGGAAAGCAAGGATTGCAGCGCTGAGCGTTTTGCCGCTGAAATCTGTGCCTTTTGACCCCAGAGGGCGAGATAATCCTGAGCCTGTTTCCACTTGAGCCTGAAGCTGTGTAAACAGCTGGCTCTGACTGCAGCCTGGTGTGGGCCTGTGTGAGACAGTCGTCCCCTGTTGGAAACACCGCCTTCCTTCCTGGCTGCAGGCCTTCACTCTGTCCCCTAAGACAAGTCCTCCGCTGAAGAGGGTACTTGGTGCAACGTTCCCTAAAGGAACTCAAGAGCGCATGCTCCCTCCAGTCTCCTCCTGAAGGCTGGGAACTTGGCTGTGGTTTACTCTCTCCTTGGTTGTGAAGCGCAGAGGCCAAGAGAAGCTAAAGTGTGTCAGCAGGAAGGACAGTCCCTTTAGGTGACACCTATTTCATTGTATTTCTGCAGATTCTGTCTGGGCTTTATTATGTAATTTAATATGCCCTATACTACAGCAACTTTGAATCCTCTGCTGGAAAAGTCTATGTATGAGTAAAGAGATGACAAAGTTGACTGCAGAAACAAGGGACACAGGCCAGGGTCCGGTGACCTTCTCTCCTGAGGCTGACTTTGCTCTTGACAATCTGATAATGTGAAGGGCCCACATCCCACTCAAATACAATGTGTGTCCAACCAGTCCCGGTCAGCCTGAACCATGTGTCTGGTCACTGGTTCCCAAGTTTGTCCTTGGGGCCTTTCGGCTGGTTCTCTGCAGTAACAGCCTCTCTCAGGTGTCACCACAGCCCACAGCCAGTGCTGATTCCCCTGGTGCTCAGAGCTCAGGGGTGCCCATGGCTGAACCAGCACTGAACACGGAGGTGCGTTCTCTCCCATCAGGGGGAAGAGAGTGAGGGAGCTGGAGAGCAGGGGCCACTCCATGAGCTGCTGCTGCTGCTGCACCTCTCTTGGGAGTCTGTGGGAGAGACAGAGACCAACCTCGTGCTTGCCAACCTCTGCAGTCAGAGAGATGAGCGCAGAGCATTCAAGTAGAGGGCTGGAGGTTGCATGGTGAGTTGAAGGCAATAAGGATCTAAAAAAAACACACACACACATACATGCATACACACACATGCACATACTCACACACATTCACACACAGTCCCATACACTCACACACATTCACACACATGCTCTCACACACAGTCTCACACACACTCACACCACACATGTGCATACACATGCATATAGCACATACTTGTACATGCACACACATACACAATGCACACATGTGCATGCATGCACACTCACATACATGTGTATGCTCACATACAGTGAACACATGTTCATGCACACACACAATGCACACATGTGCACACATACATACAACACATGCATGTGCATGTGCACACACAATGCACACATGTGCAATACACATACAACATGCACATATGCATGCACACACATATGTATATGCAAACACATGCACACACACATCTTGAGTGACAGGATTCATAAACTACAGTCAAGAAGAAAAGTGTCATAAGGGCAGGTGGCATTGCTTCTCCCAACTCATCAAGTTCCCACACAGATGCCCCTGAGCATCATGGGAAGGTAGAAAGAAGCACCATCATGAGGAACCCAGCCCTGGGGGAAGGCCAACAGACCAGACTTCACAGTTCAAGGAGCAAGCCCGTGATTGCTGAGGCGAACCAATCCTCACTGCTGAGCCTCAGATCTTCCCAGCAGCCTCTTCTGCAGAAGCGGTCAGCCCCCCCTGACCCCACCTGAGAGGTGTGGCTTTAGGCCACCAAAATACACAGTCATGCCCTGCAGTGAATTGTTACTTTCCTTGTTGCTGGGACCAGGTAGCTGGGGAAGCAGCTTACGAGAGTCCTTCTTGTGGTACATGCTTTCCAGGAAGATGTAGTCAATCACAGAGGATAAGGCAGTGCTATACGGTCATGGTGGCAAGGCGCATGCCTCCAGAACCCATGACATGCTGGTGAACAGGAAGCAGAGAGCTCAGGTCACAGCAGAAGTGGGTGTATCCTCCACGCCCTGTCCCCAGTGACCCACCTCTGCATCTAAGCCTCTGCAGTCTCCACAAACAGTGACACTTTGGATCCAGCTCCACCTGGTACGTTCCTTGGCAAACAACCCCACCCCCTGCAAAGGAAAAAAAAATAAGGCTTCATCCTTACCACTTCACTCGCTGAAAAGTCTCTTGCGACCTCCCTGCAGAGAACCTGACCCTACTACACACTCTGGGCCTCACGGGATTTCCTGAGGAACTTCGGTGCAAACCTCCAGTTCCCATTCTCATCTGCCATGCCTCTAAAATAACGTAGGGTAGACAGTGCCGAGTAATGCTGTGTGCTCAAGAAGCATCTGTGTATCAGGCCATGGCTGCTGCCTCCTTCAAATGTCAGGGTAGACATAGCCCCCAGGTGGCCCATTCCAGCATCATGGCCTGGGGATCATCTCCGTGTTCAGGCACCGCTCTCAGACACACCTGAGTTCCCTTTTAAAGGAAAAACCTCTCTCAACTGAGCTTGATCTTTGACCCCTGGCGCTCTCCGTGGGAAGGCTCTCCTCACTGAGGCGTCTTTCTTTTGACCCCATCCCAGATTCGTGGTTGTTTCTGTTTAATGCCCTTATTCTCTTTGAAAGTAATCTCTTTGCCCAGGTGATTTTCCCTATCAATAACCTGAAACATATCCACATCTGTAGTTTTCACATCTTTTGTCTCTGCCCTTTTCTCTCCACACTGCCCATAACTTGGTTAAAAGTAGCCGATAATAATCATCCCACAGCCTGGATGTTATGCCATTTAGACTTTTCCTCCACCAAATAAACTAGTCGCAGCTTTTGGATTCAGCTGTATGGGCAGCCAGATGCTTTGGAAGGATGCAACCCAAATGTCCCCTAGTGCAGTCTTAGAGAGAGTCCTGACTGCCCTCTGAAATCTCCTGGACCCAGCCTCGGAACTGTGTGTTTCTGCCAGCACGTGCTCTGTCCTGTCACCAGCATGGCCCATTCCTCTCTGACTGTAGCACTTGGGGGCTTCTCTCGCCTTCAGATCCCTCCATGTTCTTCCTGCAAACCTGCTGCAGGCTTCCATGAATCACTGCTTACGTTATGGTGGCAGTACCTCCACTTCTGGCACCAGTTTTCTTTATCAGCTTCTCTTACTGTTACTGTGATCAAATACCTGACAGGAGCAGCTTAAAACAGGAAGGGTTTATTCTGTCTCATGTGTTCAGGGGAGTTGTGGTTTGTCAAGACAGGGGAGGCATAGCAGTAGAAATTGCTGTATCCATGGTGGTGGGAGCTGCTGGAAGTTTCTCCCAAGGCTTCTCACATGATGTCTAGGTTAGGAAGCAAAGAACAGGATGAGAAAGGGGCGAAGCTCTAACCCAGAGTATCTACTCTGTATCCTTTGTCCACCAGCTCAGTCCCATATCCCACAAGTTCCACACACTTCCCAAACAGTGCCATCAGATGGAGACTGAACCGGCAAACACATGAACTGGTGAGGGACAGTTCACTCTTAAACCATAATGCACGGCTGTAGGACAGAGACTCGAGATGTCCACATGGGCTACTGCTGTGACAGGCCCAAGCCTTCACCTTTGCCTTGGGTGGTGAGAAGAAGCTGATAAGCCTTGAAGAGGCAGGCAGTGAGGGCTAAGAGGCATGGGAGGAGACCTGGGGGCTGAGACTTCACCGACTCAGCTCAGGAAGTAAGAAGCATGCCGGCTTGCTAACTCATCGATGAGGACACGTCTGCAGAGGGCCACGTGACAAGTGCTTCAGATTTCTGTGAGCCAGTCTCTGCTGGGATGTCCCAAGTCTGCAGCTGTGGCTTGGAGCATCTTAGGACAGTATCTAAGCAAAGAACATGACTGGGCCACAGTGAAACTTTGTTACAAAGATCCGCAGTAGTGGATGAAGACGAGATGCTGGGAAGAATAAGACGTTTCCTCAGAGGAACAGGGAGCAAGCTGGCCTGCTGTCTAGAGAAAGCTGGGAGAAATGAGAGCTTGCTGGGTGAGGACGTTGATGGTGATGGTGGTGGTGATGATGGTGGTGGTGATAATGGTGATGGTTTGGGTGGTGGTGGTGATGATGATGATGGTGACATTGGTGATGAGGATGATGATTATGTTGATAATTATAATGATGATGGTGGTGATGGTGTTGGTGATGATGTTGGTGATGGTGGTGTTGGTGATGATGTTGGTGGAGATGGTGATCGTCCTGGTTGTGATTATGATAATGGTGGCGACAGTGCTAATGGTAGTTGTGATGATTGGGGGTGATGGTGTGACAATGGTGGCTGGGATGATGATTGTGATAACAGTGGTGGTGATGGCACTGGTGGCAATGGTGATGGTGGTGTTGTGATGACCATGATAGTGATTTAAAGATGAGGACACAGGGAAAGAGATGTCAGTATTATTCGTGGACCAGGCTAGCCACCTTTGATAAGTAGCTTCAGAATACTGAAGGCAGGATTAGATCCCTCCTACCTGAGATCTGCCACATATTGGAGCTTCCCTAACAGGAGTTACATCAGAATGCATGTTTACCAACCAGGCTATAAAGCGTTGATCCTGAAGTCAGTCACATGGTATGCACCCCACGAGTCAGCTGGATGGGGTTGTGGACCCCAGTCCATTTCAAAAGCCGTATGTCCACTGCCAAGCCAGGCTAGGCTGTCTCCAGTGGTTCAGTCTTCTTGTGCCCAGGTCAGGTGGAGGCCACTGTTAGACTCCACAATGCCAGCCCCCGCCACTTCACTACTCTGTCTTCCTCTGGGGAGGATCTCTGCCTCCTCCTGGAGCACCTGCCTTCTGACTTTGGCTCTGCACAAGCTCCTTGTCTTTCCCCAGCACCACAAACCAGCCAGGGGCTATCTTCTCTTTTCCATGGTCCGCCGCTCATCGATGCTGCCCACCCCAGCTTCACGAGTTCCAGAACCTTGGTATCCTCAGGCTGATAGGTGCACCTCTCCATCTCCACCTCCGAGCCTCATGACCTTTCCCCCAGGTCCCTGTGCCCTGTCCGAACCACCTACCCCTCAGCTTACTGATTCCAACTGTCCAATTCCCACTCAGACTCATCCCCTGAGGCTGATCTGACTCCGGAAAGACCAGGACAGTTTAGACAGCACAGCACCTCATGCTGAGTGTGATCAATAGTAGAGTCGCTTGACCATCTCAGCTTCCTACTCCAATGCGTTTGCCTTTTTTGGGGGGGGGGCAGAATCTTGTGCTTGTAGTTCAGGCTGACTTCAATCTCATGAACCTCCCGATTCAGCCCTCTGAGTTGGGGTTACAGGCATGAGCACTCACACACCTCCTATCCTATTCTTTATCTAAATAAAAAATTTGCTCTAAGTCTGTTGCTCGAGATGAAGCACTCCTGACAGACCTGGGTGCTCTCTATACGCCAGGCTTCCCAGCACAGCGTCATTTGGTGTCTCTCACAGTTACCTACAGCGGTCCAGCGGTTGTCAGGTGCTCTCACAGCATCTTCAGAGTCCCTTCCTCTCGAGGACCCTCTCCATGCTAAGAAGACCCTGTCCTCATCATTTCTGCCAATGGCTTCCCTCCAGTCCTTATCTGGCTCACCCAGCTGGCCCACCAGCCCTCTGGCCACATACCCCGGAAGCAGGCCTAGCCACGTTTCCCCAGCCTCAGTGGTCGTCTTGGTCCCTCGCTCCTTGGTGGCTCTCCTTTCTACTCACATCCTGCTACTCCGGCCCAGAAGCCTGCTGCTCTTCTCCAATGGCTATGCCATCTCTTCAGTGTCTCCCAACCACCTCTCCCTTAGGAGAGCAGCAGGTCCCAGGCTGTGGATGTGTCCAGCCCCAGACCTTATATGGACCAAGGCCAATGTTCCACGCAGAGGTGGGTTGAGTAAGGGAATGGGGTGCTTTGGGGCCTGTCAGGACTCATCCACCAAAAATGTATCTCTCATGAGGGAACTCCCTTATCTGTTTCTCCATCCAATTGGCCTTCAAAAGTAGAAAATGGCAGCAGGCTTTTCTGGAACCCAGCAGGGAACGTGAAGCTGCACAAGGTACTAAGACCAACAGTGGACCACGCATCCATCTCTACGTGCCTCTTTCTACTGTAACCTTGACCAATTGTTTCTGGTGCTTGGTTTTAATCTCTGAATAGGAAGTTGGTCTTTGGAAGTAACCTAGCGGTTTCCATTTAATGGGACAGTGGTTGTCCCTCCATAGGGACTCTGCGTCTGCCTTTCTCCTTTCATTTGCCTCAGACATCTTTATGCCACCTAATAAACACGGGCCTGGAGGATAGACCGGTAAAGTGATCATGCACACAGCAGGAAATCAAGCGCGGACTGAGCCCAGGTCTGCCTGGGGTGTACATGAGTCTTGTTGAGAGACTGATGTTGCCCTGAAGGTGGTATCATGATCTCTGGAGCTGTTCTTCACACACACACACACACACACACACACACACACACACTGCACCCGAGCAGTGTGCAGAAGCAGGAGTATGCTTCCATTGTACTGTCTCCCAGTGTCCAGCATGGGACCAGGATGAATACCAGCCTTTCCCTCATCACGGACTGACCACCTCCTTCTCATACTAGCAAGCACACAGATTCCAGGGCCTGTAACCTCAACCACGGTGCTAAATGCCGGTGGGGTGGTGCTCACAGGCTGAAAGGCGACCTGGCTGATTCATGAAGGCTTCCTGAACACTGAGCATACTGAGCAGAACCATTCAGAACGTAGCCGTCCCCACGGGTTCCCTGCTGTCTGCTGTAGGCTGCTCCCCAAAGCGCCCTCTGGTCAGATGGCAATCTCTCCTTCCTGCTTCCATTCTCATAGCCATGAATGCACGGAGACAGCACCTTCAAGCTGTCCCTTGCTGTAACTTGATCATGACAGGGAAGGATCTGGGCCACCAAGCCAAGAGACACCTTAATTAGTGGCTTTTCCGGAGCAGCAGAGCCCCCAAACATCCCATAACTTGTCTGGTGAGTCTGAGCCGGAAATCTAGGATTCCCCACATCTGTGGGACAAGCTGGTAGCTCGCCTAGGCAGCTCTGAGTGTCCTCTCCGCACGTGAGTCTGCAATGTGACAAGATGCTAGTCCGTTGGCCACAATGTCTAAAAACGTGTCTTGTAGCACACACCACCGTCCCTCCCTAAATTCTTCATTGAGTGCCAAATCCCCAGAGTGTCACAGAGACAACTGAACTCTTAACACCACCTCTCTCACAAGAGCCACCACTGGCAGCCTGGAAAACAAAGGTCAGACTGAGGCCAGCTCTGGCTGGAGACCCAGGTCAGGTACCTGCTACACGCCAGTCCTAGGTTTCTAAGCCAGTTTCTCATCTGCACAATGGAGCTGCCCCTGTGTGTGTGTCTCTTCTCCAGTGACAATTCTAACCAGGAACCCTACACCCTAAAACTGAACCTCCACTGGGCCAGGGTCTAGTCTTAACCACAACCCAGAGCCAGGAAAAGTGATTTCAAGAAGTCAGGGGAGTCAGGCGGTGGTGGCACACGCCTGTAATCCCAGCACTCTGGGAGGCAGAGGCAGGCGAATTTCTGAGTTTGAGGCCAGCCTGGTCTACAGAGTGAGTTCCAGGACAGCCAGAGCTATACAGAGAAACCTAGGCAGCTCTGATTGTCCTCTCTGCACGTGAGTCTGCAATGTGACAAGATGCTAGCCCGTTGGCCACAATGTCTAAACACGTGTCTTGCAGCACACACCGCCGTCCCTCCCTAAATTCTTCATTCAGGGCCAAATCCCCAGAGTGTCACAGAGACAACTGAACTCTTAACACCACCTCTATCACAAACAAACTTGAAACAAACAAACAAACAAACAAACAAAAAACCCCAAAAAGCAAAAAACAAAAAAACAAAAACAAGTCAGGGGAAAAAAATTGGGACAAAAGTCTCATGTCTACTGGCCAAACATATGCAGAAAAAGATTGTTGCCAGAAAGGAGGACCAGATAGGGTGGGCTTCGCTGAGCCTGGAAAGGTTTCCTGTCCTCAATGGGTGCTTGAGTGTTTTGTTTGTTTTGATTTTATTTTGTCTTTTTTTTAACCTAAGTAAAAATGTTTACTTTATTTTCAGTTATCTGTATGTGTATGTATGTATGCACACACCCCCGATGTGTGTGGGTGCCTGTGGAGACCAGAAGAGAATGTTGGGTCCCTTGCAGTTAGACTGACAGACAGTTGTGAGCCTCCCACTGTAGGTGCTAGGAACCGAACTCAAGTTCTCTCTAAGAGCAGTGCATGCTCTTAACAGCCGAGCCATCTCTCCAGCCATGGTTTTTGAAGTGGAGTCTTTGTAGCCAAGGCTGACCCAAAACTCATGGTAATTCTTCTGCCTCAACCTCTTGAGGGCTGGGATAAGAATGGGCCAGCTTTATTTTAATTAATTAGTTATTTGTCTGTTTAATTGGTGTTTTGAGAGAAATACCCCATATGTTTCCACTTAACCTCACACTTCAAGGATGGCTTTGAACTCCTGATCCTCCTGCCTCCACCTCCCAAATACTGAGATTAGAGATCTTCACCACCACTCCAACATCTGCAAGTTTTGTTTTTGAAACAGCAGAAGCACATGGATAAAGCAGCCTCACCACATGGCAGCATCCTTACCAGCAGGAACAACTGGAAATGCCTAGCAGGGAAGTTTGTCACCTTTGAAGTCACTTGCTGTGGCCAGTCCCCTGTGGTAGCATTCCTCATGGGCTCCACATTCTCTCCTGGGTCTGGCCTTGCTTCATGGGTCACCCTGGATGCCAGGGCATCTGCCTCACGGGGACCCTGAGGACGCATGCTGTAGGTTCATTCCCACGAGGTGACTGCTTGGGGGATGTGGCACTGGGATCTGGTAGTTGGTTGGTCACTCTGCTGGAGCCACCCTCCTCTCCATGAGGAGCAGGTGCAGGGAAGGGAAGGGAATTCTGGGATGGCAGCAGGAGACTCGTGGGGCCACTGGCTCAGTTCAAACAGCGAGTGTTCAGATGAGAGGCTGGTGGAGGCGACTAGGTCCCTGTAGCTAACATGTGGCTGGACTTCGCCTTAGTGCCGCTGAGGAAGAGGGTCTCATGGGTTTGGGTGGTGACAGCTGGAGACAAAGCTGCCCCTTGAACCCTCAACAGGTCCCGGAGGGCCTCACCTCGCCCACAGTGACATCTGAGATCCCACCTAACCAGCATGGCTGCACCCAGGACTCGTGGGATCTGTTAGGAGTGCTGAGGTCAGGACCCTTGCCCTGTCCAGATGGGCTTGGGCTGCCTCTGTCCATACCAGCAAAGGACAATGGCCCCTGTTGTCAGCCAGCCGCCCTCGGCCATGTATTTCAGAGACCTAGTGACCCTGAACAGCACTGTGAAGAGGTCCCTGCTGACTCAGGCACATGTCTCCTCACTAATGAAGGGCTGTTAGTGAGGGCATTGACCTTGGTCAGCAGGCAGGAGCTCTCCATCCGGGGACCCCAGCAAGGACCAGGAGGGAAGAGAATGTTCTGGCCTCCCTGCCCAGAGAACTTACTCAAAAACCCCAGACACAACTGACCAGGGGTCAGCTGGGGTCAGAAACATGTGCATGCTGTCCTTGCTGATAAATGAAGCGGGGACAACCGTGCAGTGCCATCGGACCTGTGCCCAGGGATGCTCTGGGTGTCATGGAGAGATGGAGTGGCTCCTAAGCCGGGGGGAGTCCAAAGAGGCAGCTGGGAGGAGCTGGACCGGGTCTCATTGGATGGGCAGAAATCACAGAGGGTACAGGTTCCAGACAGGAACGTCAGGAGTAAAAGATAGTGAGGTGTCAACTCCTTTCCTAACTGCAGCAAGTGACTGCTGGGATGGGAGATGCCGGGCCCTGGAGAGGCAGGCAGAGGCACCTGGCCGCAAACCATCAAGAGGAGTCTGGGGAGGCCAGACACGCCCTCCAGAACTGGAGCATCTACAGATTGTTTCAGCCAACAACAGCAACATATGTTTCTGTCACAGGGACCATCACCAAGATAGAACCCATTCTCAGCCCTAAAACGTCCCTTAGCAAGTGTAAGGCGTTAGGCAGGTCTGCTCTTAGGGCAAGACACACATCCCTGCCGAGGCCCAGGGGACACCGATGGGGAATCAGACTGAGAGCTGTGAGGGAAGCGGCCGGGACCAGCTGAGACTGTGACTTCAACCACTCAGTGTCTGCGAAGGCAGCAGCGAAACAGCGGTGGTTGCCAGGGGCTCAGGGGTAGAAGGGAAAGCGACAAGCAGGACTCCCCTGTGGGACACTTTCAAGGGGGTGCATACCATCCCCATCTGAGCTTCAAAGAGGCTCAATACTGAGGGTGAGCCCAAAGGTGGATCACAGATTCTGGGGTGATAGTTGCTCTCTACAACGCACCCTCTGTCACAGGAATGCTGCTCCGTGAGGTGCGATAACAGGCTGGTAGGGAGAGGCAGTCTCTGTACGGACCTTCTGCTCTGCTTTGCTGTGAACCTAAAGTGGATATAAACAATACAGTCTACCCGAACCAAGCAGAAAATAATGGTTAAGTCAATGTGAGTCGGTGAGATGACACAGAGGCAGAGGACTCGGAGCTGTGAAACAGGACCTGGATGGCATCCGGAACACAAACGTCCAGGGAAGAAAGTCGTCATCCACAGGACTTCCACACTTGATGCTCTACACTAGAGAAAAAGAAATCAAACCCCTACTTCACAGAACACACAGAAGCCAATTCACAGTGGGCAAAAAGAACCTCAAAGAAAATAAAAATGAGACCTTTATGATCCCACAGCAGGAGGACTTGTAAGAAGTGATGGGGTGGTGAGGAGAGGAAGGGAGGGGGTGCATACACTTGCATGGAAATGATCTTATACAGCTCTGTATAATAAAATAAATATGGGTGTTTTTAAAAAATGGAATTCTGAACCCTGCGATTTCCTTATAAAGCTGGCCCTGCTGAGCCTCCTGGGAAGCCCCGTCGGTGCTTTGGTGTGCATACTCGCTTCCCGCGCCCTCTCCCTCAGTGTCTGTGCTTAAATCTCTGCCGAAACCTTTTCTTGATGGGCTATGACTTGAGCAACAAGGTGAGGACCTGCCTGCGAAAAAGGAGAGGGTGGAGGGGAATAAGGGACAAAAGGAAGAAAAGAGGGAGGGGGCAAAACAGGGGAGGGAGAGAGACACAGACATACGGAGAGAGGGAGACACACACACATACACACACACACACACACACACACAGAGAGAGAGAGAGAGAGAGAGAGAGAGAGAGAGAGAGAGAGAGCCTACAGAGGTGCTCATTGTTCATGGGCAGGAAGGCTCGCTGAGCTATCATCTTCCCCCCAATTGACCTAAAGCCCTAATGCAATCTCAATCAAAACCCCAGGAAGCTATTTCATGGCCACCAACAACGGAGTATAAAGTTCATACCAAGAGAAAAAACCAGAATAGCCCATACACTACTGAAGGACTCCCAACTACACTGAAGGATATGACAGGGCCTCTGGGTGTGGCCGGCAACTAAGGGGATCATGTGCTGCGTCATCCTGCCATAGCACGATGACAAATCACGGCCTGCAGCCTGCAGGTGTGAGGCCGGCCACACCCAGGGCTGAGGCTACTGCAAAGTCCTGAGGCCAAGGTGCCCCCTACGGAGAAAGATGGAGAGCACTGGGCATTGCTAGGCCTCAGGCTCGTAAAGAGATGTGGTTGAGCAGAGCCAAGCCCAGCTACCTGCAGAGAGCCTGGGCGACCGGAAGCAGAGAGCCTCTTGCTGTGAACGCCGCTCTCCTCACACCTAATTTGGACTTACTTCCCAAAGTTTTTGATGTGACTGAGCTCAGTAGAACGGGAAACTAAAACAATGGGAAACATGGAAGACACCTGTACACACTTCAATGGCCACACTGTGCCCATCTGTCCCTGGCATGCAGCTGTTTGGGAGAATAACCTGGGCGCCAAGATCAAAGGAAGCAGTCGGGGGTCACTTTTGATGTGACCGGTGTCTTCAAGAACAGTTTCCTAGACAGCCAGAGGGAGCTGGGAAGCTGGAGCTTCCTGCATCCGTGCAGGAACACTGACATCTGAGCCCCGACGCGGGTTCGTGCTGCAGCGGGGCACTCCCTAACGATGGACGGTGCTGGAAGCGCGTGGGTGGCAGCGGCATTGTGGGGTGCAGGCGCCACTGTGGAGCTCACAAGCCGAAGGGGCCCCAGTGACCTGGAAGCCATGTACACAGCATGTACACAGCTCTCTGGCAGTCCCTCCACTGGTTCCTGCCTTCCCCTGGTTGCCTATACCAGAAGCATGGGAGCTGTCATGTTTGCTGGCCCAGGTTACCCCAAGGCACCAAGCACCCCATCACCCCTCTCCTACAAATCTGACACTGCTGTTACTGACTGCTGGGACCACAGAGACTCTTCCCTGATCACCTGTCCCCAACTCAGGCCCTCAGCCTTCAAATTCTGGGAGAGAGCTGCACAGAAGGAAATGATCAGGTCCCTATTTTTCTTCATTCCTGCTTGCTCCAGACTTTTGGAACTGGGTCTTGAAGGCCCACACAATCCTCTCCATCCAAACCTCTGACCAGCTCTCCTCCCACTGGGATCGTGGGCCACCGGAGCCACCCACAGGTCTGAGGGACGTAAGAGTCCAGCTCTCTGGTTCTGATTCCCACTGCCCCAGGCTCCTGCACATCTAGCAAGCTCCAGTTTACAATTCAGAGTCTCTGTAGTGACACCTCCTCCAAGCAGTCTTCCCAGAAGCACCAAACAGTTGACCTCCCACTTTTTAGGCTGTAGCGACAGCCCCTACTACAGTTTCCTAGTCGTGTGTAGGTTAGACATGGCCTTGGGTGGTGTAGGTGCAAGACCTACTCAACAGAGCACACAGAAGCAGGTGATGAAATGAGGGTTGTTTAAAATCTGCCTGGCTCCTTACAAGTTTCATGGAAGCCAGAGCTGCCGCCGCCACATCAAGCTTGGAGGACGGTCCAGCACAGGGAGAGGGTGAGCATGGAGCCACTCACATCTCAGAGCTTGGAGGTCTGAGTACTTGCAGCCTAGCAGGTCTGGGCAGGGCGGCTGAACTGATAGGCCCTCGGGTGCCTTCCTACCTTATCAGGGCATCTGACCACGCTGCAAACTACCAGACTGTCCCTGTGTGGTGAATTCATGTGACACAGAGAGGGCTGCTGAGTCTTCCCAATTTATGGCCTTAAAGCCCCCCCACCTCTACCTGGTTCTGCGCCCACCCCACCACTACCCACACCAAGGCTACAGACAATCCACCCCTGCTCCCAGACCACTGGGCTAATGGGAATGTGGGGAGATGAAACAGGGATGGCAGAGACAGAATCACTGTGTTGGGGAGGGGTGTCGCCCCCTGGAGGGTGCGACCTCCACAGTACCACCAGGCGCTCTTTGTCTAATAAACATGGGGCAGACCCTGGTGTCCTTGGGGCCACCGCTGTTTCTGTGGCTATGGCAGCCAGGCAGAGTCATACAGGCTGCTGGTTTTACAGGTGAGGCAGGGGCTGGGGAGACCCTCACAGTCCCAGGACCCAAGACCAGGGATGAACGATGTCCTCATCCTGTCTCACCAACCCCACCTTCCTCCCCAGGCAGGGCTCTGAGTGCTACCAGCACCCTCAGCACCAACAGCTGGAGGCGAGGACTCACAAACTCAAGCCTGGTGGTTATGAGATCACAGAATCACTACTCTGATCCGCCCAAGGTGTTTTGAGCCTTGTCCTCAATTTGCCCAGGTGTCTTGCAGTGTGGCAGGAACATGATGGTGTCCCCCCTCCCCTGGGGTCCATGAAAGTGAGATCTGAGTTAAGGAAACAGACAGACAAGCTGCCCAGAGCGTGAAACCAGAGCCTGGAAGGGCAAGGTTCCGAGCTGCGCCTTCCGCCGGCCTGACACCGGGCGAAGCGGAAGAGGACCCGGATTAATCCAGGTCCTCAATTATCTCAATTGCCTCTCGGCTTCTCCGCTTGGCACTCCCTCTCCCTCGGCTCCCTGCCAGGAGGGTATTGTGTTCCAAGAGAAAATACTTTTCATTTTTCTACAATTTCCGTTTAAAAAGTTCCAAATGTTCAGCCACATGATGTGAAACCAAACTTCAAGAAACTCCTATGGGGTTTTTGCCGGTGAAGAAAACATGGGGTCTGACCCACATTGACCCCCCCCTCCCAAGGCGGTGAGGATCCAGCTTCAAGTCAAGTCTTTCTTCTCCAGGTCCTTCCTAGGCACTCCCAAGGAGGCAGCACCAGGCCTCCTTCTCCAGGATGGGAAGCTGCCCGTGGGGCAGAGCCTGCTTGGGCTCCCTCCTCAGGTACCTGTCCTGTGCAGATTGTCCAGGGACGTGCAGGGAAGCGAGAACTGGGTGACATGGGGTTTGGTTCAATTCTGTCAGCTCTGCGACTGGGCAGCGTCAGTTCTCTCAGCTTCCTGATTGACTTAGCCAGCTTCCTAAGATTCCTAGCAGAAAGCTCTTTGCAGTTTGTGTATGGTTAAACTATGACCCAGAGAGTTGAACATGAGCTGCCCTGGCCACAGAAAGGCAGGTGTACAGCTGGATTCCTGTGATGAGAATCTGTAACACTTATTGGCCAATAGGTGACCCCTCGGTGTGAGGAATCCTGACCCCTCTATAGACCCAGCTGAGAAACACCAACTTTCTGTAGATAAACGCTCCTTCTGAGCCAGCAGGAAGGAAACAGAGGATCAGACTGGGTCCTCCTGCCAACTGCCTTCATCCTTAGGGTGAGGGCTCCCTGCTCTCTGCCTGGTGCAGCCTACAGG
Organism: Apodemus agrarius; assembly: GCA_964023405.1. NCBI lineage: Eukaryota > Metazoa > Chordata > Mammalia > Rodentia > Muridae > Apodemus > Apodemus agrarius. The sequence goes on from OZ030016.1 coordinate 72,634,828, forward strand.
TCTAGCCCCTGGCATGGGAATGGGTTCAAAGCACAGCCACACACCTATCTCAAATCGCTTGTGTGGGAATAGCTAGTGGTCCGTAAAGATGTTCAAAAGCAAGGGCTGGAGAGATGTCTCAGGGGCTAAGATGACTCTTCTGGAGCATCCGGGTTCAATTGCTAGCACCAACATGGTGGCCTACAAGCATCTAAAAACTTGAGACCCAGGTGAGCCAGCACCCTCTTCTGGTCTTCTGGGATCTCTTGAGGCAGGAGGATTTCAAATTCAAGGGCAGTCTGAGCTATACATCAAGATCCTGTCTCAAAAGAGAGAGAGAGAGAAAAAAAAAAAGAGGGCTTCAGAGCGGCTGTGCATCTTGTGAGCTACTGTAATCACCTGCCAGGCAAGGTGTGCATCACTGTTGCAGGGATAGCCAGCCCCTTTCTGATTGGGTTTGATGCTTCACAGGAGAGAATTCAAGGCTGGTCATATAAACCTGGTCAAAGTTCCATGGCTAGGGATGCCACAGGCCCCCTGATGTCAAGCTGCCCTCTAAATACTCAGTTTTTCCCCATGGATTAGCGCTGTGCTCTGCCTTCATCAGAAGCATCTTTCTGCAGTGAGCAGTGCTTTGCACAGAAATCCACAACTAGCCAAAATGCTGGGGAGAAATGGTGGTGGGCCTGGCTCTAACGGGGACCAGCTCTGAGAACCTTGTGGATGAGGGGGTAGGAGGAGACAGCGTGAGAGCCAGAGGATGGGCGACGAGCAGCAAAAGATGCCTTCTGGACACTCGGTACCACTGCACTCACTGCGTTGAAGTGCAGCAGTTCCCTGCACAGACCTGTTCCGTGCCTGGGTGGGCCTCTTATCACTCCCTCACCGGTAAGGAATTGTCTGTGAGGAAGCCACTCCTACCTGAGGGACAGCTTATGGCTGTCAGAGAGGGCATCACTCTCCTCATTGGTGGAGCTGCTTGCAAGTCACACTTGTCCCAGTCAACAATCTCTCCCCTATGCCAGGCAAGTGACTCTAATTGAACCCAGAGGATCATTGTGGTGGTTTGTATAGGCTTGGCCCAGGGAATGGCACCAGTTGGAGGCGTGGCCTTGTTGGAGTAGGTGTGGCCTTGTTGGAGGAAGTGTGTTACTATGGGAGTGGGCTTTAAGACCCTCTAGTCTTCTACTGCCTTCAGAACAAGATGCAGAACTCTCAGGTCCTCCAGGATTGCCTGGGCGCTGCTGCCATGCTCCCGCCTTGACGATAATGAACTGAACCCCTGAAACTGTAAGCCAGCCCCAATTAAATGTTTTTCTTATAAGAGTTGCCTTGATTGTAGTGTCTGCTCACAGAAGTAAAACCCTAAGACAGTCACATACGAGAAGGTGACATGGCAGTGGGGGAGGGGACTCTCTTGGAAAAAGGATTCCATTTGGAGAAGGAGCTGTGAAAACTCATTATATAAATGTATCAAATAATTATGAAGGTATTTGATTGGGGGGTTCTGGTAGAGCTCTGTGGTGAGGTACTAACCTAACACAAAAGGCCTTGGCTTTCATCACAAGCACTACCAAAAGAAAGGAGGAAGAAAAGCAAGCAGCACCAAGCATCGTGTGGATGGTGTAGGTTAGACCAGGTTCAAAGCCCACAGAGAACAGTGGGCGGTGTAGGTTAGACCAGGCTCAAAGCCCACAGAGAACAGCTTGTCTTCCAGAGGAGAGGCTGGTCAGGATCACCACCCTGCTGAAGCCCCACCCAGGGGAGGTGCTGGCTGCCGCTCAGTCTGAGCAGTGAATGATGTCATCAGGTTACATCACCTGCTACAGCCAGGTTGGACTGGGGCTGGGGATGCAGCTTGTTCGGTCGGGTGTTTGCCCAGCAGTTCCATCCGCAGCAGAGAAGCAGGCCTGGGACTGTATGCGCTGCAATGGGATGGATCCAGGCATGTAGCTTGGATGGCCGTGGTACAGGTTACTAGCTGGGCTTGTGCATGCCATCTTTGTCTGAAATTATGCTGCAGTATTTGTTCCCAGGGCCCCTAAGCCTTGTCTGGATTCTCTGGGGGCCCCAGAGCAGGTGGGCCACCCCACTGCCTCTCATCTGGCTGAAGTCTGGGCTCCAGTGACTCTGTTCATCAAGGGTCAGGTTCCTGTTCAGCAGAGCATGCGGGCTAGAGTCAGGTTTGCCCCAAATGCGGCTATAATTCAGAGCAGGCCTGAGGGCTGGACTCACTGGAGAGCCCCAAGCAGTCTTGAGGCCTGCATCAAATGAGCATGCCCCCGGCACTGGGCCCTGGCAGACAAAAGAAATTCCAGACTCTGGGTGGGTTTCAAAGCTTCTAACCACCCATCCCACCCACTGCTACCATATGAACAGGAGCCGCCACACCACGGAGAAGCATGCCTTCCTGAACAGGGAGTTAGAGCTCGCTGCCTCACAGAACTATCATGTCGGCTGTCACCTCCAAACCTCCTAAAATTCGGGTAAAAAAAATGACTTTCTCGGGCAGTGCCCAGCACCTGCTCAGAGACGCATCCACCAGGACACGTGTTAATGGCCCCAAGGTGTGATATCCCTTTCCCTTAGAGAGCCACAGCCTGGCTTCTGCCACTGTCTCATTCTGTGCGAGGGAGGGACCCAGGTAACCCAGAAATCAGTCTCAACTCCTGAGTGACTTCCAGGCTTCCAGAGAGGTTGGTGAACTGCCCCTCTATGGAGGGGGGAAGGTCAGATCCAACTCTGACCTCATTCTCATCCCCCACCCCCAAGTCATTGCCACCCCACAGGGCCTTCGAGCTGGAGAGCCGCCTCAGAAGGTGAACAGCGGCTGGCCAAGGTGCATGGAGCAGGTGCGTACCCAGCTGCTCTCGGCAGGCCGAAGCCTTGGGACCACCTGCTCTGTTCAGAAAGCGTCAGATCTTCCTTCAGCAGCGTGTGCTGGCTGGAGCCGGGCCTACGTCAAAGGTGGCCAAAATTCAGAGCAGGCCGGAGTGCTGGACTCTCGCTAGAGAGCCCCAGGCTGATGCTCCTGTTTGGAATGGAAGAACAAACGAACTCCCATTCTGTAAAGGCAGACAGGACGCTCCTGCTGTGGCAGATATCTACGCGCCCTAACTGCCAACAGCCAGGAACCTCTGCCTAGGGACTTGTTATTTCCAGTGTCCAGCTTCATGTGCGTTCAAGGTAGGCAGCCACGAGCAATAGGAATTTCAGAGCTCTTCTACCTGGAGGCAACCTTTGCCCTGGGATGGACAGGCCTGGCTGTGAAGCCAGGACAGAGCAGTCCCCAGAGCTCTAAGAGACACAGCCCCGGCAGCACACACCGCTGAGCTCTCACGGACCCTTCTGCTCCCGACACTCCTCACCTCCCTCGGTTTCCGGCGTGGGCTTCCTGAGAAGCCTGCCCCTTCATCTCAGCATCAGCGGCTGAGACCTGAAGCCACGAGAGAACCTACCCACCGCTCCCCTGCGTCTGGAGGCCCTTACGCCTGTCTGCCTTATGCACTCTAGAAAACACTCTGGGGTCTTCTTCATTTGTTCAAGGTGAGAAGAACTTGACCCAAAACGGTTTGAATATGCTGGGATTGTTCAGTGGACTTATAGCTGGTTCTGGGACATCTCTTGACGGTGGCATTTAAAAAGACAAAAACGCGGCAATAATCCTTGGTGTGAGTGCGTGTCTGTGACCCCGACTGAACCAGAGAGGTGACCTGGAATGCTGGCTTCTGGACTGTGTGGCAGCAAAGACCAGAAGTATCGGGGACCAGGCCACACCCAGGGTCAGAGACAGACCCAAGGTCCAGGGAGCTGAGGCAGTCACGTGGTTTTCACAGGCCTCAGTTTCCTCATAGGCATGTGGTAACAGTTATAGCACAAGGTCTGTCACGAGGTCTGCCGCCTCAAATGTGCTCAACAGACAGAAGGCACGGACCCACCAGCTCCCGCTGCCAGAGCGACTGAGGTCTGAGAGAAGATCAGCAATAAGCCAGAGCAAGGCATTTGCTGCGACCTGACCGAGGACCACAGGGCAAATGGTCCGCAGCACACAGTAAACGTGGACATCGGTGAGCCACAAACTCCATTTTAATAAGCACCTACTATGTGCAGGGCACTGTGCCCACTAGGGGTCCCACATCACCCAGCTGCCTGTTCTCGGCTGACACCTCCCCTGGAGCACCTGCCAGAAAGGATTAAGAAGTTGACTCAGGAAGGCCCAGCTTAGTTCTGGAATGTTCCCCCAGCCGAGAAGGAGAGGCCAAAGAAGGAGAGAAGGACCAATTATGTGCTGCTGCTGTGCCAAGATGAAAAGCGCCTTCTGGGGCTGCCCTCTGTCCTGTTTGGGCTGTCAGCAGCAATTTGACGAGGAAGGCTGCTGCCCTGACCTGCTTTTTAGGACTTCAGGATGTCCTCAGCCAGGAGGTGACCAGCCAGCATCTTCTTCAGGACAGTCCCCAGTTGAACCTCACCCCTGAAACTAGGAGTACTGACTGGAACAAAATTCAGGGCCGTCTCCCACTAATGGCGTCTGAGCTCGGAGTGGTGGCGAGTTAGCGTGGCTTTAATCTGCTGCTGGCCGTGGCCATCCTCGCTGAATGGTTGATTGTTACTAAATTCTAATTGGTTCTGGGTCACTCCCTTCCAAACAGCCGCTGCGTCCTGTTCATTTTTTCAATTAAATCTTAACAATTCACATCTGACAAAACTCAAAAATCTTGTCAAAAATGGTTCTGATTTGTGTGCTAAAAAGCACACAGGCAAGCTGTGCCGGAGCACAGCAGGAGCGCAGCAGGCCAGCACAGAGGGCTGTAGCCGGCTGTCGACGGGACCCGGAGTCGTTCCTTAGCCCGTTAAGGCACCTTGACTGTCAGTTTGCACACGAGTGCTTTTTCCTGAGCTGTGACTGTTCAAACCTTTTCACCTTTCATCTCTGATTGAAAGCTGCATTTTACCCCTCTCCATATATATACATATACATACATACATACAACATACATACACACACATACATAGACACACAAATATATGTGAGCTAATATAGAAACAAACAAACAAAAAACAAACAAACAAAAGCAAAGGCCTGGGGAGTGGCTCAGAGGGGTGGGTACCCGAGCCTGAGGTTGCGGCCATGAGGATGACGCTGCAGAGACTTCTTCCTCTCTGCCTTCCTCGAGTCTTCCAGTTCAGGGTTCATTGCCCACCCCCATCCCAGTCAGGGATTCCCTCTGTGTCCCCACAGCCCCACCCACCCCTTAGTCAGAGCCTCCCTTGGACTCCCCCATGCTAACAAGCAGGGGTCATCCCATAGACCGTGGTGCATGCTTGTTAGGGTACACAGGGCATCTGGGTCAGCACTATCGGGGCTGCATGAGTGGCTGCCCCCGAGACTGTGGGTCGGGTTGTGTGTGCACTGCTCTAAGTGCCTGGCCAAGGTTTGGGGATGGAGGGTTGGACCAACTCTGCTCACCATGTCCTGGGGGCTCTCACAGGAGCTTTGGCCATGAGTTGCCTCCTCCTTCTCTGTCCCTACCACCACGACTTGCACCTTGCACCCAATACAAGGCCCCCCAACCCGTGATTGCCTTTGTGTGTACAAAGCCCTTCCCCAGCCCTCGCCCTGCCTCTCAGGGGACAGGGAAACTGTGGGCAGGCATCCCCACTTCCCCCCCCACCCCGCCCCCAGAACACGGTTCCCTTCCCTACACAGCAGCATGCTACTCCGCTGTTTTCATCAGTGGTCACTGCCAGGTGCCTGCAAATGCTGTAGTGCCAGCCTTGTGCCCTGCATGTGCAAAGGTAGTAGAGGGACCCCAGGATCCGGAGACAATTGGGTTCTTATCTCAAATGTGCTGGCAGTTCACGGGCACAGTGAGACTCCCCTAAGCATCTGAGCCACGTCAAGGCTCAGAGAAGTCCTGCAATTAAAAAGGACAGAAAGCACTCTCGTGTCCTGAGAAGCTCTGACCAGTGTCTCTGTTCACATCAGGAGGAGCAAGTCCTTCTGGATCTAAGGCTTAGGAAACCCTCTAAGGCAGTGCATATCTGTGAATAGCTTCTGCATCCAGCCCACTCCTTGGGACCCACTGAGCCCTGTGCCTTCTGCTCTAGTCCAGGGAGACCTACAGGAGCCAGCCACAGAGCCAGCCAGCTGCACAGTCCCCTTGTTCTCAGTAGGCCTCACTGATCAGGGACAAGGCAGGGGACACAGGTGACAATCAGAATCCTGAGATGTGATAGCCTCTGAACTTCCATCTTTGCCTGGGTCTTTCTAGAATATGCTACACCCTGTACACAGCTGGTAATCCATAACTGCTTTCTGAACCCAAGAAGAAAGAACAAGTATTATGAAGACAGAGGCACGAGAGGAATAGCCTCAGGTGGGGCTCCCAGAGGACCTGGGGTGACTTAGAAAGGAACCCCTGGGATCCAGATGGAACTGTGACTGAAGGAGCCATGATGAGGATGGGATACTCGCAGTCATTCCAAAGCAGCCACGTGGATGCACAGAAAGAGCCCCCAGCAGTTCCAAAGCCACACCAACGCCTGGGCTCTCTGCTGAAGCTCACTGACGCAGGACCAGGCCCAACTCAACCCAGCAAGGAAGCTCGGTACTGCCATCTGTGAGATGCAGTGTGACCCCAAGGTGTACTTCCTCATACGAGCTGGAGAGTCAAGAGCCCTGAAAGGCTTAACAGTGGTGGCTGTTAGGGGCTATGTCCCCAAATCAGCTTAAAGTCACAACCCTTAGCCTCTCAGCTTGTTTTGAAACAGCCCTTATAGAGGTGGCCAAGTGTTGGTGGTGGTGGCTCTCGATTGTAATCTTAGCACTAGGGAACCAGAGGCAGGGGCAATGCTGTGAGTGTAAGATCAGCCTAGGCTACACTGTACTACCTTATCTCAACAAAACAAAAACTACAATAACCCAGAAGTGACTAAGGGACAAGGGAGCCCACGCTGGGCAGGCCCTCTGACAGACCCAGACCCCTCAGGAAGGGGACAGGAAGACAGAATACCCGAGGAAGCCAGGGAAACAGGGCCAGCTTCATTCCAAGGAACCTGTCTGCAACTGTTTCAATCCCAGTCACTCCAAGACACTCAGCAGATGTCACCTTGTCTCCTGAGACTCCCACTCCAGGATTCTACTCTCATTGTTCATTGCTGACCCGCCCCTAGGAGATTTTCTTGGATTTCCCAACTTCTAACTTCCTCGGGGCTCTGGCTTTCCTGGGTGAGGACAGGAAGATGTGGGAGACCCCGACAAGGGCACCCTGGGCATGACAGCTCCTTTGTGTGAGCCATTCAGGATGTGGCCTGTAGCTCATCACAGCCTGGCTCTCAGCTGGTTGCCAGATGAGGTACCTGCCCCTGTTTCCTACCCCATGGGCCAATGGGAGAGATAGATGGGAGGCCACTTATGTGTTCCCCAACTCTTGTAGATCCCTGGTCTTGCTGGGCCTCCTTAATCTAGAGTCCACCCTCCCTCCTTCTGAAGTCCCACATCAGGTCTGGACATGGTGAGGGTCTCCTGAATGACTGGATAGATACAGAGTTGCTTGCTTGAGGATAGAAGCCCCACCATGTCTGTTGAGAGGCAGGGTTCCTTGGGGCTCTGTTTGCTAGTTCTGGCTTCATTTGGAGCCAGGCTCAACAATGTACCCCAAGACCTCACACCTCAGCCCACCAGGTCACTCTGCTTGCCCACACCTATCTGGAGCCTCCGTGCACCTTTTCCTGGGCACACCAGTTATGAATCATATAAGCTCCCGGTCAGGGTTTTCTTAGACCTTGGCCTAATCTTCAGGGCCCTACTGAGGCCACCACCTTTGGGCAGAGGACCAACACTGCCCCTTTTCTAAGCCCTAGGATGCCCTAGGATGAATCCACATTCCTGAAAAGTTGACCCAAGCTGCCCTCCCTCAGGCTGGTGGCTGTGCTCTACACCCAGCCCAGCCTTCAAACTCCAAGGCCCCACCCATGGTCACTTCTACCAGGCTCACATTCCCTGAGCCTGAGCTTGGTCCTCTCACTGGCCTGGGACCTTCCTCAGATCCCTACCCATCTAGGTGATCCCACCGTCTCCCGTCCACCATTGGCATACTCCCGTCACCCACGCCTGTCTCCGTTCTCCTCCAGACTTACTTGGGCTCCTGGATCTCCATCTCTCCTGCCAGGCAGGGCTCTGAGCCAGTGGCTGAAGTGGAAAGTGCCCACAGGTAACAGGTACCTCAGAAGGTTGGTCACACCAGAAGTCCAGGTTCCAGGGCCTCTTGGGCGGAAAGAACTCTCCTAACTCCCAATTCCGAGCCCAGTGCAAGCCCCAAGGTCTCAGATGAAGAAACTGAGGCTTTTATCAGCTGGTCCAGCAATGGAGGAGCCAGTATTACGAAGCAGAATGCAGCTCTGGAGTCTGCCCCCAGCTCACCCCTGCCTGTGAGAAGGACAGGGCTGGATCTGAAGGGGGATGGGCCCTAGTAGAAAAACACTGAGAACTATGAAGGCTGGGCTCCTTCCCTACCCAGGCTCCTCCCCCAGCCCTATTCCCTGAGCCGGGGAGGCTGGCTCCAGCGGGTCACACCACACCCATTATCTGTGGTCCACTGGGCTTGGGGTCCTGTGGCATCAGCCTTGCTCTTTGGTTACAGCTGTCCACACAGCAGCCAGCCGCCCTGATCCCCAGACTCCACCTGCAGACCCTGCAGACCCTCCGGACCAAGGCCTGCAGCATCAGTGTGGCTTTGGTGGGTCCTTTCTGTGGCTGTGGAACAGGGCTCAGCACTGGGACCCTGGTTCCTGGTTGGAGAGGATCTAGTGCCCCCTGGGAACCAGCTCCAGGATACACATATCACAGGCAGAGTGACCCAGGTTCTCCGAAGCTCTTTGAAGGTTGCCTGGACCTCTGGTGAGGACTCCAGGAGAGAAAGGGAGCCCTAGGGCTCTGGCTCATTGTGAGGCTGCAGTGGCCTGGGCTATCTCAGAGTTCCTAAGTCTGAAGTGAGCTAAGGGGACTGAGTGTCATCATCTAGGCTAGGACCCTGCAGCTGCTTAGCAACGGGCATCTCTCAGATGCTGGGCAGAACACCTGTGTGTATTGTGGATCTATGCATGTGCAGACACATGGTCTTTTGTGAACACACACATGTACATGCACATGATCTTCTGCTGGTCTTCTGGACATACATGTGCATGTGCACACAGTCTTTTGTGGGCACACACATATAGATCCATGCAGTCCCCAGTGGATATATGTGTGCTCACACAGAGAGGGTTTTTGCTTATTTCCTGAGGCTGGGCAGTAGTAAGGTATCTGGGAGCTGGCAGGGGCGGGTGGGGGGGTGACACTCAAAAATGCACCACACAGAGTCTATGGGGACAGAGGTGGTCCGAGGTAGCTCCTCCCTGGCACTCCAGTGTAGATTCATCACAGTCAGGGAGCCCTCCTGGTCTCATCTGCCTGGTTCCTTCTTCAAGCTCTGGGTCTGGCCCTAAGGAGCTGTGGATAGATACAACAGGGCAACCCCATGTGTGTCAGGTAGCCTTAAGTTAACTGATAGAGTGAGGATCTCTAAAGGAAGTTAGCAGATGGACTACCCAGCAGTGTGTGTGTGTGTGTGTGTGTGTGTGTGTGTGTAGGGACTTCAGGGAAGTTTGCCCTCCTGACCAAGTGCCACAGAGCAACTGTGCTGACAGGCTGGGTCCTTCCAGTATCTGCTCTGTTCTGTGGTGAAGAGACACTTGCTGGGCTACCCTCTTTCAATGCCCTCCACTGTATCAGTCACATGACATGGGAGAAACCACCTATCCAACCACACTCAAGGAGCCTTGAGTGACTAACACGCTTGCTCTTGCACATGCACACATACCCTTCAGAAGCTCTTAAGTCTGGGCACAGCACTGACCTGGGCAGCATGTGCGTTTTTTTCAGTTGAGGGCAGGTGCCTGGATACCTGCAGTGGTTGATGCTCTACACGGATGCAGTTGGGCCATAGTCCTCAAGTGTCTAGATGTTGCTGGGAAGGGGCTCTTTGAAATGTGACAAACGTTTAAATGAGACACTGGGTAAAACCAAATGGCTCCCACAGTACAGTGGGCTTCTTACCAGTTCTTCCAAGCCAAAGTGGAGATTATCTGAGGGGAAGGGATTCTCCTAGTGATTGCAAAAGAGAACTCTGTCTAGGTTTCTAGTCCAATCATGAGATTTATACATACAGGACAGCATCAATCCTTGTTTGAATTTCTAGCATGTCTATCTGCCCATGAAGTTTCTCACTTGCCTGTCCAGTGCATCCCAGAGTTCTACTTTCCTTGGAGAATCCTGACTGGCACTTAGCAGCAGAGTTCCAGCACCAAGCACTTTCGTCCACATCTGTCAGCAGGAAGTGTGCATTCTACACTTTATGTCCTGAGGAAAGACAAGCTCAGTAACCACTGCCACCACCACCCCCACCACAGCTTGGACACCTCCTCCTGCGGAGATACCAGGTGAAGGATTCCTGGGGCTCACAGGCTGGGTACAGTCGGACCACAAGTCAAGATCTTTGCTTATCCCTTAAGGCTGTGAGCTAAAAGTGCAGTGTTTTAGCCACTGAGTCTCTGAGACAGAAGGGCTAGAGACAGGCCATCCCTGATGCCCTAGTTGGGGGAGGGGGTGGTTGGAGATGAGAACTGGGAAGGTAGCTTCCGAGAGACAGCTTGCCTGTAGAGAACCCTGGGGTTTGAGGGTTTCCGGAGGGAGGGAGCGGGAGATGCAGTTGGGACCCGAAACAGCCCCAGTATGTTCCAACTTCACTAGTCCACCTGGATGGAGGGATCCTCTGGGTGCCACACTCTGTGTGAGAGCTTGGGGAGAGATAAATAAGGAACCTAGAAAAGCAACCCTTCAGGGCAGGAGTTAGTGCTAAAGCAGCCAGGTTCACAGCCAGCCATGAAGTACAAGCATGGTGTGTGTGTGTGTGTGTGTGTGTGTGTGTGTGTGTGTGTATTATGTGGCTGGGTTCCAGGTAAAAATGATGGACTGGTGACAGATTTCTTAAAAACCATAAAAACAAACAAGCAAACACCCTGAAATGACAAAAGAGCATTGGGGGGGGGGTGCTGAGGAGGAGCCGAGGTAGAACCTGCTTGCCTGGTGTGCGAGAGAGGGACCCTGCCCAGTAAGAGAGCAGAAGAGCAAAGGCAGGGTGGGGAGAGAGGGTCCGGGTACCTCAGGGTTGCAGGAAGAAGCCAAGAAGCAAGCTAAGTTCGCGGAGGTACTGGATCTTGATGGTAGTTTTTTTCTGCTCTTTTGCAAGTGGAGAACATTTGACATCGTAGGCATTACGATTTTACACGCAGGACACATTAATAGCTTTGATAAAACTGAATGGACCGGGTGGAGGAATCGGGAACCCGAGCCATGAGGACATACTGGGTTTTTATTCGTGCCCCACCTGGAAAGTTCAAATCCCCAGTCTGGGGGTCTCTCGGGTTTAAACCTTCACCGAAAAACGATCTTTTTTTTTTTTCTTCAAGGATTTGGCGAGAGGTTCCACAACCTGCAAGTGGATTCCATACTCTAGAGAACTTCTGGGCTTGTAAGCCTCTGGTGGGGTCTATAAAGCCAGCATTTAGGCAGTGAGTGAGGTTAGGAGAGCCAGGAGCTGGAAGCTAGCTTGAGTTGCAAGGCAGACCTTATCTCAAAAATAATAATAACGACCATAATGAGGAGACCCGTCAGTCTGGAGTGAGTTCTCATCTTGAAGGCCTGAAGAGAGCTTTTCTTCCAGCCTGCTTGATCACGCCTTTCATTTTTCTGCTCTTACAATACATTTCCCATTTGCAAACAAACAAACGAACGGCCCAGTGAAAGCTCAGGCCCTGGATTTCATCGCCAGCTCCTCAAAAAACTAAAAATATATTAAAAACAAAATAAAACTCAGCCAGGATTGGTGGCAGCAAACCTTTAATCTCAACGGAAGCAGATGGACCTTTTAGTTCGAAGTCAGACTGTCTACATGAGAAAACAACCAACCAACAACAACAACAAATTTAAAGAAAGAAAAAACTCGGTTATCAGTGGGTAACTGGATTTGGGAAGCCGTGTGTGTGTGTGTGTGTGTGTGTGTGTGTGTGTGTTTAATTTTCTATAACGAACACCGCTCCTCTGCGCAGCTAGGGACCTGCAGGACTGATTGCCTGGGCCGTGCTCGCCCCGCCCCGGCAGAAGGCCGGAAGCAAGGGTCCGGGTCCCAGCGCAGGGCCCCAGCGGTCGCTGTGCTTCAGAGCTGCTGCCCTAACTCGGCTCCAGTCTGAGTCGGATGGTTTGAGGGTCTGACTCCTGACATCTCTGAAGCTCTAGTCTAAGGTGAGCGCCAGGTTCCCCGCGGACCACGGCTACATCCCGCCGCCCTGCGGGCCTCGCCGGCTCCAGAGCGCGTCGCCTCCCTGCAGGCTGCGGGTCCCAGGGGCGAGGTCCTTGGCGCGGCTGAGGGTGGAGGGCCGAGGGGCGGCTCTTAAGGAAAAGAAGTTGAATCATCAGAGAAACCATTAGGCTAATGTGATGTGCTATAAGGCGCGGGATCAATGCGGCCAGGCCACTGTGGGGGGCGCAGGCGTCCGCGCATGCGAGGCTCCTGCCCATTTGGGGAAAATGGATTTTAGAAATTTCAGAAAGAAAACTCAATCCAAACCTAGAGAAACCTTGATGTAAAGGTGCTGTGGTTGCCAAGCTTCCAGAGCGACTCAGAGAGAACTTCGTGTCGTAGAGACAGTGACCTCGGTGGGGTGAAGGCAAGATCAGGTGGGAACAGTGACCTCGGTGGGAGAAGCCAAGACTGAGGTTCTAAAGAAAAGAGAGCTCAGACTCTGGACGAGGGATGAGAGAGCTACTGGGGAAGTGCCGGTGGCTCCTCAGCTGGGGATTTTGGAACCTTAGATTCCCGGAGCCCTCAGACACTGGCTTCTACTCCATGTTAGGGCAGAGAGATTTGGATGCAGATACCCAAAACTGTGCAGAGCCCACTCTGAGCACAAGACCCGAGGCTTCGGGGCACGATGCTCTCCCAACTAGTCCTATGTTGCTATGAGGGACATCGGAGCTCCCAGTAACGGCAGGGCTTGGCCCTGGATTGTAGCCTGGGCACTGGGCTCCACCAGGATGTTAAGGTGGGTGACTAGAGGCCCCAGAAGAGAATGAGCTTCCTCAAAACTTGAACAGCTTCCCCATTTTGTCCTCTCTCTCTCCCCCAAAGCACCCCCCTTACTGGCCCAAAGTATTATTCCCTTCTAGAGAAAAGAGGAGGGGCATGGCCTGTGACCCGTCTTGGGGCCACAATAGACTTGTACAAACAATGATCTGGTAAGATTGGGCCTGGAGGTGGCTGGGGAAGCAGGATGCTCAGAGGCAAGCGTCCACCCACACCCCGTTCTACCTGGCCGCCCCTAGGAGGTAAAGGGGATCAGGGATGGGGCGTCTTTTCTCCAGCCCCAAGGGCACATAGCACCATTCTGCGTGCTTGTTTCTCATTGTTTGCCGGCCTGCACAGCCTGGAGGTCTGAGGGAGCCCAGTTAGGCTCCGGGTGACTCCTAGCTACTGTCTCCACGCTTTTAAAAAGGAAACGGAATGAATTCCAGTAGGTCCTCAGACCTACTCCCTGGTGTGGAGAATTCTCTGGAAGGAGTGGGGGATCTTGTGAGGCTCTCCCACTTCTGGCCCCCTCATTTGCCCAGTTGAAAAGAAATCCCAACATTGCCCTGTCTCCACAGATCACAGGATGCATGAGCCTTGGAGTCAGGCTGGAACAGATTATTTTTTCCTGCACACAACTAAGATAGCACCCGTCTGTTGTGGGGACAAGGTGCATCTGTGAGGCTCAGCTCGCAGTCCTAAGAAGGGAGCATCTCTACTAGTAAGCGCGGGGGGGGGGGAGGGGGGCAACCCAGCCACCAGGATCCAGAAAAGATGCAGAGTGTAGTGAGCTCCCCGCCCCCCCCCCCGGCCCGCGCTGTGTGTGTGTGTGTGGGGGGGGTGTCTGTGTCCAGGGGCCAAGCTGGGTTCGTACCACTAGGTGGGTCCACCCCTAGGCCATTGCGGGCCTCGACTCCACCCGCACCCGCATTCATTTTGCGTCCCCACCTCCCGATGCCTTCCGAACTCTGGCGTCCCCACTTCCATCTCTTGCCCTCAGCTGGGAAAGGGACCTTTACTAAGTGACGCTGGGCACCTGGCCCGCGTAGGGACACGCAGAGTGAGGGGGGTGGGAGACGAGAGGTGAGGACGGAGGGGAGGGTGTGTAGACCGCAGCAGACTGCGAGACGCCAGGTGAGCGGCCTAGGCGGGATCGGAGGGGCGCCGCTGGCCGGGCGGGGCTGGACCCGGCGCGGGGGCGGGGCGGGGCCGCGAGCCACTGTGCCCCTTGAGACAGCTCTGAGCGCCTAAACCCAGCAAGGCCGGAGGGGGGGCGCCGTCTCTTCCCCGGCTCCGCAGTACGCACCACCACCACCCCCACCACCACCCCCCGCCCCAAGTCTCTCACTCCTACCTGATGGCGAAACAGGGCCTCGTGGCACCGGCGGAAAGGTGCTGACGCGGAATCCGCAGCCGGGTCGTCAGTCGGCTGGGTCGAAGCGTGCGGAGTCTGGGACCTGTAAGGGGAGGCGCGACCAAAAAAGCCAAGTGTCCGTCGCAGGGAAGGAGTCACGTCCCGCACGGCAGGACGCGTGCGAAGGATCGCAGCCACTGGGGAGAGTCGAGCGGAGAATAACCTCGCCGCGTCGCGGCGAGCCAAGAGAACCAGCAGGCGAAGGGCGGGGAAGGGAGACCTTCCCGGGCGAGTGCAGAACCGTGGCTAGCAGGCTCCCGGGCAGGCAGAGGTGGTGTCCCTGCAATTCCGAATTGCGCAGAGCCCGCGGGGTGCTTGGTCTGTTTAGCCATCTCGGCCCCCGAGCTACGCAGCGGTCTGGATGCAGCCCCTGTCCATCCGCCCTTCGCGCGTGTCGCCTGTGGGCTCCCAGCCTCCTTCCTGCACTCTGCACCGCCGATCCAACAGCCTCCTTCGCGCACTCTGCGCCACAGATCCGTGGTGAGCCAAAAACAGAAGACCTAGATCCCAGACCAGAGAGGCGGCGCCGGGCACTACCCCACGCTGCGTTGCAAGGTCGCGACCTTTAAGCCCTTTTGCCCCCTCCCAGGCGCCCGTACCCTGGGTGAGAAGCCCGGAGCGGTCGCCGTGACCAGAATGAGGGGGGTGAAACCCCGGAAAGCTGCGTGGGGGAAAAAAAGGAGGACGTTTGCGACCAAAATAACTGTAAAGCTAAATATATGAGCCTTAACGGTCAGTTTCTGACTAAGCCGTGAGGAAGCACAGCTTTTAAAAAGCTGAGTTTTAAGTAAACCCAGGTGAGACTCGGATTGGGTGAAAATAAAGTTGAACCTTACAGCAGCTTCTCTGGTGGGGAGTCACCCTTCCCCCGCCCCCCACAAGCACATATCCTCCGTCTGGTTAAACAGATTTACTTAGGTTTATTTTCAAGCCTGCCCCTGGACCTTCCGGAAAATATGGACTCCTAATCAAGTGCCTCTCTTTCATTCTCCTTTTAATTTTGCTGCTTATTTTAGGTAAACCAACATCACATCGTTTCATTGATAAACTTAGAAATTTATGAATTTATGCAATTTATTTTAAAATGCACTTTAATTTTTTTGGTTTTGTTTTTAAGGTAACCGTCTGGCTAAAAAACATAGTCCCAATAAATTCTTAGTCTGGCTTTGATGGATGGATGGATGGATGGTGGCAGGACACACAATTTTGTTGTTTTTCGTTTGTTTGTTTGTTTTTCTGTTCTGGTTTTTACTGAACTGGCCGGATAAGAATACCTACAAAAACCTTTATGATAATAAAAACACCACACAACAAAACAAACAAACCCAGCTGCTGCAGGAGGCTGTCCTTCCCTGCTGAAGCCCTAGCCTGTCCCCAATTCCCCTCATCCTGGAGCCTGTGGGCAACAGCCTGAGAGTGAACACACACTATGAGGATAGATGTGCCACGGGGACAGCCACCTCTCCTTTTTCCTTCCAGGGCAACCAGACACCCAGGAAGTGGCTCCAGGCTAGCTGACTAGTGGGGTTCCCTGGGACCCCATTCTCCCAAGTGCTTTCCCCACAGCGTTTTGGTGAATGTCTGCTCTGGTAGCTGAGCAAGTTCATCAAGCAAAGGGACCTCCCTTGGTTCATCAGCACTGCCCAGTCCTAGAGACCCTGCCGTGGCTGCTACCTGGCCGGCGAAGCTTACAGAGAGGGAGGGGCCTCAGCCATGCTAGTCTCGGAGCCTCCCCGCGGCTTTCCTGGCCCAGAGTCCAGGCTACAGCAAAGCGCGCTGCTTTCATTTTCCAACGTGTTGCTTGGCAGGGAGTGGGGTGGTGCAGAAGGCGGGCAATAGAGAGAAAGAGAAAATAAGGATCCTGGCTTGGCTTACCTGGCCAGTGCCCAGCCCCCTTGGTCTCACCCGAGCTGGGCTGTTTTCTGGCTGAGGGCAGAGCCAGGGCTCTGGGGGGGCTCCCTCCCCGCACAGTCAGATGTGTGATTGTGTGTGAGAGAGTTGTCTGTACTGCAGCTTTTCTGCAGCTGTTAGGGAAGGGGTGCAGTTCTTCAGGAAGACTTCATTGTTCCAATGCCTACTGTTGTTTGCTCTGATTTGGTCTCTGAGCCACTACCCCACCCCGCCCAGTACAAATGAGCTAGTCTAAGGACGCTTCCATACTCCTGATAGAAACTAAGTTGGACTAGGAATATTGCTGACTGGCTGGTCACCTCCCATGCCCTGCTCCAGCATGGACACTGTTGGTTCCACATAGAGAATGAAGAGTTATATGCCAAATGGCTTGTGATGGGGGAACTGGGGCTCGTAAACAGGGCTTGGCCACGGGACTTCTCCTGCACTATTTGCATCTCACGAGCAGGAGCCTTGGCAGTCCAGAGTGATGGCAGCTGGACCTCACTTAGCTGCCGGTGATGCTGGGCCGGGAACCAGTGAGAGAGATTCACCTGGCAGAGACAGATCGAAATCATTCATCTTCTGCCAGAAACGATCAATGCAACAAGGTGTGCCTGCAATCGATGCCAGGATCCCGAACTCACTAAGGCCCCTGGCCAGGCCTGGCACCCTCTAGGACTTGAGTGTTGAGGGCTTGGATATCGCCTGTTGAATTGGAATCAGGTCTCTCCGAGTCGGGCTGCCTTCCTACACTGCACCCCAGAACCTGGTGGATACTAATGGGGCATGGCAAGCTGCCGGAGTCTGGCGAGCTGAACCAATTGAGGAGCTTTCCCCTGTGTCACTGCCACTGTCGCTGTGTCCAGTTCCTAGCTCCAGGGGACACCACGCCCCTGCTGAGTGACCAAAGACCTCCATGGGAGGCTAGAGGGTGATTAGGGAGGTGGAAAGCTCTCCTACCCAGTGGCGCTGATTCTTTTATATATATATATATATTGTGTGTGTGTATATGTATATACATATACATATACATATACATATATATATATATATATAATATATATATTCTACTTCCCCAATTGATGGAGTAAGGCTCCATTGCAGGTGCCCATAGGATTCTGTCCCCTGTGGCTCATTGTGGCAAGTGACTCCCCTAGGGTATTTCACTATTTAAGACATTCTGATGAGGTCTCACAATGCTCTCCTCGTCCTGGGTTTAACTGTGCATTTTGAAAGGACTGAGAAGTGAGTGTGGCCAATGACTGGAGCCCCCTGAGACCTTGACGGGGGTGGGGGCATTTCCACCTGGACCGCTGGGGTGTGGGTTGTGCAGGGATAGAGTGGTGCCACGGGAGGCACCCGTTGTGTATATAGGAAAAGAGACAAAGCCATCACTGCTGTGGAACCTGTCCTGCGAAGTGCCCCTGGCTGCACCCGATCCTTTCCAGGATGGGCAGACATTTATCCTGAGAATAGTACAACAGCCACAAAGCCATGGGCACCAAAGTCTGGCAATGGCACAATGGAGAGGCAAGGAGGAGAGGGAGAGGTAGGCTTGCGCATTCTGTCTGGGAACAGCCTGTAGCCTGAGTGGCTGCTGACTGGGGCCCAAGGCTTTTGAAAACTCCATTGGGGGAGGGGGAACTCATTGAAGTGTATTGTAGTCTCTCCCAGACAAAGCCTGGTAAAAGCTGGTTTACTCCTAGCAAAGCAGTTTAGTGTCCCAAGGCAGGAAGAATGCCCAGGCTCCAAACTCTGATTGGCTGACTGATATAGAAGGCTGACCCAGAGATGGAACTGCTGGTCAAGGACCAATGTAGCAGCAGCAGATAGAGGAGGTGCTCCATGGAGCACTACCACCTAGGTCTCCAGACTGGAAATTCACTTTTTGTAACAGGGTGGGGTCGGGAAAACACCATACACACACACACACACACACACACACACACACACACTCCTAAGACAGACCGACTCCCCCAGGCCCCTGGCGCCTTCTCCTAGGCTGTCTGGCGCCACCTTGGGCGCCCCTGGCCCTGTGTGGGCTTATGGCTGCACATTTCCTCTGTGGGGTGTCTGCTTCCAGGTAGAGCACAGAGGAAGTCAGGCTTTCCAAGGTCCTCTGTTAAGACTGGGAGTGACCTGATCCCTTCCAATTTGAAATGTCCTCCACCAATTAGGCTCAAAAGCACCCCAAATAAAGTACCACTCCACACCTGTAGGAAGGAGGAGTCAGTCTGAGGACAATGGAGATGTGTGTGATCCAGGTGGTCCACATTGTTCAAGCAACTTCCCCTCAGAGCAGACAGAGGGGACCAATGACCAGGGGAGGCAGGAGCAAGCACTCCAGCGCCCGTGCTGACGAGCCAGAGCTTTGTTTAGATCAAAGAATTTCTACACACATCCTGCTGCGTGCCCCAAGTGCAGGTAAGGGCAGTGGCCACACAGCCTCATAAACCCCCATGACCAACTTGGTGGCTGAGAGCCAGCCAGCCCCACCATGCCTTTGGTTTCAGTCCCCAAACTCTACAACAGTCATCTTTACACCTCTATTGCTTACTCCTGGACCCCGAAGCCTTCCACGGAAGTGTAGCTGGGCCTCCCTGTTACAAGAAGAGTAAAATTTAGGACCACAGACCAGGAGAGTGGCTCCAGCCTAACTTGCCCACTTACCCCAGGGCAGCCTTCCCAAAGTCTCTGGCTAGCTTTGGGAGAGAAATACCCACTCACTCAGGCCTGCTACAAGAAGCGGCTCTGCCCTAGCGACCACACAGCTGCGAGTCCATCCAGAAAACGTCCCTTTTTATTCCATATGCAAAGAAGTAGATTTATCACAGAAAAAAAAAAAAAAAAAGAGTCTTCATCAAGCCAAGAGAACCAAGGCAGCCCAAGAGAGAAGCCCTCTTCGGAAGAGAGGCCCAAGATGAGTTTGTCCCAAGACCCGCGGCTCTCTGAACTGTCCCTTGGAAGTCTGGATTCCTGCGAGGTCCCTCCCGAGAAAAGGACTTTCTGAGTTAGGGGAAGGATGCCTCGGGGACAGTTGCCGTGCGGTTCCTTGGCTAGCCCATTCCAAGTGTCCGTTTGCTGCCGCGGAGCCGGCATCTGCTCAGCACTCGGTGCAGGCGAGAGCTAGCGCATCGCCACCGCTTTCCAACCGAACGGGTCTCCAGTCCTGCAGCTGGCTGCGAGTCCCCGCTGCCGCCGTCCGGTACACTCTGGAGCAGCTGCCCACGGAGACGGCTGCCCGAGGGACTGCGAGGCGCGCAGCGCCTTGCCCCCACCGCCTGCTCCCGGCGCCCCTACACGGAGGGCGCCGGCTCACACTAGCCCCGGCATCTGTGCGCGAAGGAACGGCACCGAGGCAGCGGCGGGGAAGGCTGCGAGCGGGTAGGCAAGAGCGCCCGAGAAACCGAGCAACGGCGGCGGCGGCGCGGGTGCGGGCGGAGCCAGCGGGAAGGGCAGCGCGGGCCCCGCGGCGGCCGGGGGATTCTCGTGGTAGAGCACCGGCACGCGGACCAGGCGCTGCGCGCCGGGCGGGGACAGGCTGGCCGCCTCCAGCTCCGCCGCCAGCTGCCGCTTCCACTTGTTGCGGCGGTTCTGAAACCAGATCTTGACCTGCGTCTCCGTGAGCTGCAGCGAGGCGGCGAGGCCTGCGCGCTCCGCGCTGCTCAGGTAGCGCTTCAGATCGAAAGTGGACTCGAGCTGGAAGACCTGGCTGCGCGAGAAGACCGTGCGCGTCTTCTTCCTGCGGCCGCCGCGCGCCTCCCCTGCCGCCGCCGTCGCCACCGCCGGAGCCTCTACCAACTCGGCCGCCTCCTCCCCGCCGGTCGCGGGGCCCTGCGTCGTCACCTCCCGCGGAACGGTTCCCGGCCCGGGGCACTGCGGCCAGGCGCTCTCTGCGCGGCCCATCTCCTCGCCGGTCTCCGGAGAGTCCCGGTCGCTTGCTGCAGGGGAGAAACGGTCATAGTGGTAGGTTCTAAAGGTCTGCCCTAGAAAGAGTCACTGAGACTGGCTTCTTCCCATCTTTTAATGCTCCTCACTCACAATGCTACAAGCTGGGAAATATTACTCGCCTAGGGGTTTGGGGAAAATACGCCACTGCGAGGTGGGTGGATGGGTGGGGATAATGGTTGGGTCAGGAAAGTAGCAGGGGCCGAAGGTGAAAGCCCGGGACCTGGGCTGCAGCAAACGCGTGCCAGAGAAAGAATTCTCGAAAGAAAAAGGCTAACAAAAAATAAGCTGACATCTGAGACTGCCCCTGATTCAGCTGTACCTCAGTCCCCCTCCCGCCCCAGTCCAACTCACAAAAGGCTGGCAGAGGCCTGGGACAAAAGAAACCATGTCCTTCAAAGTTCCGTACACACAGAGACTGACATGCAACCTTGCAGCCAGGGACCAAGACCTCCCCATCACACATGTGGGACAAACAGAGGAAACAACTCTTAGGAGACACAAACTCACATTCCCCAGAGAAATCCCACCGGGTGACATTGACTCAACCCTGACTCAGACACCCCCAGAGACAGGCCCTCCGCAGTAGCAAAATGTGCTCCGAGAGACTGTGGAGTAAGGCTGTTCTACCAACCAGAGCATCCCCACCCTGCCCCAAGCAGCCCCTACACTTGCTTGGGTCTTGCCCACGGAGGACCTGTGGGCTCATGCTCCAAGTCCCAAACTCAGGGCTGACAAGGGATGTCACCAGGTGAAATAAGTTCCCATGGGCTCCTGGTTCTCCTCTAGACATCTGGATCCATGAAACCAATTCGGGCAGCCTGTCCCCGTGCCCAACTAATGATCAGAGGTCAAGGTGGGTTTTGGCCAGGGCTATATGCCTCAGCACCGCTTGCGTGTACAGCTCAACTCTACCACGTTTCCTTGAAAGCACTCCAGTTGTGCCCCTGCCCAGGCTCCACGTTCTGTGCTCTGAGTGCGCCCCCCACCCCGTAGTCACCTAGCAGGATGGTATGTAAGCAGCCAGAACATTGAGGAGGTCCCACAAAGACACCCAAAGCCCCTAAACTCACAGAGGTCCAGTGTCGCTATAAAGTGCCAATCTGACTCACCTGCTCGCTCCCTCGCTCGCACTCACCGGGAACAGAGAACTCTAACCCGGATGGCACGAAATAAAGAGAAGTCGCCTCTGTAGGGGGTGACCACTGGGACTACAGGTGAGGATGGCCCAACTGGGAGGGAGAATAAAATGTGCCCTGCGAGAGTCTTGTCACTGGCCTTTAGGATACTACTAGCCCCCGTTGAAGTTTACTTAAAGAAAGCAGGCATCCCAAACCTGGGCTGGGTGACCTGTCCTACCATCCCAGGAAGGGGATGGGGACCTCACAGAAAAGAACGGCCCCAGGCCACCTTCTACCCTAATGCTTACACACAGATGGCTCCCAGAGCCTCCGTGGGCACTCTTTAGTTTATAATCTTTATAAGGCTGTGTGTGTTTAGGGGCAGGTTGGCAAAAGGGGGTGGGGTGAAGAAGGTTGAAATATCCTTCTAGTCTTAAGGGTTGCTCTCTAAAGAGCAGCTCCTAAGAGAGGTGAGGTCCCGACCCCTCTGGAGACAGGCAGTCAGAGTCAGGAGGTCCAGGCCAGAGGGGTAAGTGTTTTCTGGGATTGAGAAGCCCCCACCCCCATTCTCTGAGCCCTTTGCAGGAAAACAAAGGCCAACGAGGGGGAGGGGGCAAGAAAAGAAGAGAGGGGTGGGATGGACCCTGCAGAGTGGGCTCCTACCAGCCCCAGCCTCAGCCTCTGGGCCTGAGAAGACCCAAAGGAAGGCCCAGCCCCAGCCCAGGCTTTTACTGCAGCGGGGAGAGCAAAGGGTACTTTGGGACTACAATGGTTCTAGAAGAAGGTCACCCATCCAGTCCCCACAGCTGTGGTCTCAGTTCAGTCCCCTTTTATGTTGGTGCTTGAGCCCACGGTCTCCCCTCCCGTGCCACCCTTCCTCTTCCTTCACTTCTCTTTCACCTTCCCCGTTCCTCTCAACACACTCCCTTCCCCTCTCACACCTTTCCGAGGCCTATTTCCCTTCCCTCTCTCCTGTCTGAAATTCTGTGTTCTCGGGCCTAATCCGCGCCTTAGTAGCTTCCCACATGCAGTGCCACCCCCGGTCTCCAACAATTGCCCATGCTCATACCACCCAGGCCTGGGTACACAGGAAGACTAGGGGCTCACTAAGCTCGAAGTCACCAAAAGAATGCGCAGGGAGGGAGCAGAGCCCTGACCATTGCCCACCCCTTCCCTGCAACCTCACTCACTGTCAGGACTCAGACCACCTCCGTAGCCGCCGTGCACCCGTGGGTACCACCGCGTCGTGCCTCCGCAGCCGAGCGCGAAGGGCGGCCCGGGCCCAGGAGGCGGCCGGGGCCCTAGGCCCAGCGCTCGGGCCCTCGCCTCCCCGCCAGGCCCGCTGCCCGCGCGCTGCTGTCGCCGCCGCTGTAGTCGTCGTCGGCGCGCTTGCTCCAGATCCTCGTCCTCGGGGTCGTCGTCGTCGTCGTCCTCTTCCTCGCGGATGCCATCGCTCTGGGCTGCGCGTCCCGCACCCTTGGCCTCGGCTGCCAGCAGGTTCTCGATGAGGAAGGAGGAGGCGCGAGCCGGCGTGGCGCGCCCGGGCTCGGTCAGCTCATCCGGCATCGCGGCCGCGGGCCCGTCGGGCAAGGCTGGGATCCTGGGGGTCCCTGATTGCCCGGGGCGCAGCCGATCTTCCCGGCCCTGCTGGGATTGTGGCGAGCGGCCGCCTAGCGCACGCGCAGCCCGGCCCTGGAGAGCCGATGCCCGGAGCGAGGGCGTCGGGCTCCACGAGGCGGGCGTCGGCTTCTATGCCGCGCTGGGCTGGGCGGGAGCGGGCGCGCGCGGACGGCCGTTCCCGCAGCAGCCTCGCTCGCCTTTCTCGGAGCGGTTCAGGTCGCCGCCCCGGCCGGCCTCACGGGGGCGGGGGGGGGTAGGGGGCGTGGCTGGGGCGTGGCGGCGCGGGTTCCGTAGGCTCAGCCCCAAGAACCCGCTGCAGCCCGGAGAGAAGCCATTGCGGGAGACGTCTCCGGCCGGACTCCGCGCAGGCGGCGGCGCGGCCCAGGGCAGGCGGCCCGGTGGTCGAGCGGGGACGACCCCGCCAGATGCGTCCCGGCGCCCCCCCCCACCCCCTCCCCAGAGCCGGAGAGTGGGAGAGGGCGGGGCCTCGGCTGGGAGGTCAACTATTGGCTACAGGGTCGCTGTGAGGCCTAGGCTGGCCAATTGCATCCGAGGAGAGCCTTGCTCACCCGCCGGGAGCGTGTCGGAACCCGCAGATCGCGCGGTTTGTGCGTGAGTCCCTGTGACTGTGTATTTGCGCGCGTGTAAGAACAACTGCCGACTGGGCCGCAGTCTGTTTTTTTTTTTAAGACCTCGCGTGTAATTTAAAAGGGGGATTCTGCCAAAACAAGTTTGTAGAAATGCAGCACGTTTTAACACTTAACGCGTAACGAAATATGTTCTTGGTGCCATCGCGTTGCGATGGAATGCTCTCTCTTCCCGGGCTCAGTTTCGGTGTGTAAAGAGTCAAGCCCAAAGGTGCCCCATGGTGTTACACTGAGTAGGAACAGATTACATCCGCGCAGGCAATTCCATGGTCTCTCTCTCTCTCTCTCTCTCTCTCTCTCTCTCTCTCTCAGGCTGGTGAGAACTTCGTGCCTAGCCACTGGGGTGGTACTGCAGGTCTTGAGGGACAATTCCTCTTTCTGCCTCTGTTTCTTGCCCTACACAAAGTGAATTGTCTCCCACCTCCGCCCCCACCCCGCGCTTCAGGAGCAAGGCCGCAGAGGGTAACCCCAACCTCGCTGAGAACCACAGAGCTGTGACCCACTTCTGACAAGAACAGGGGGGCAGCCTGGAGTCACTGAGAGGAGAGCTTCACTTGATGCGGGTTATCACAGAAAGGCCCATCAGTACGGGTCACAGACAGTGCCCAACAAAGTGTGTCCCACTTTCCGGAGAAGGCAATTGCAGGCCGGGCCAGGAGCCCACTTTGCTTAATCTTCCCAACAGGCGAAATGGAGGGAGCATCAAAGGGGAAAACTAATGTGAACCAAGAGTCCTTTCCCCTCCCTCCCGCGGTAAGTGGCTCTCAAGACTTGGAGCCCAAGGCTTGCCCTGAATGGATGAGCAGCCAGGCTGTGGAACCTCTGGGGTCTGCACCCTGGCTGGAAACCTGGATGGGAGGTGGGCTTTGTGCACGCTAGGACTTGATTTTGGAGCTGTATTGGGCAAGGTGAGAAGATCCCTGGCAAGCGGCCGGCCGCATTTCACAGATGAGGGCTCTGAGTCAAAGTTGGGTGTCTCCAGGAAACGGGTTACTCTCCCAAGTGCTACTTCCTTGGTGTCCCAGCTCAGACATACTCGGGACCTGGGTGGGAGGCGCAGAGGGAGAAATTAGCACTGAAATTCGTTTGTAGGAATCAGGCACAACCCCTGGGCAGGCCGGCAGGCCAATCGAGGTTGGTTTTGGTGTTTGTTTGTTTGGTTTTGTTTTGATATGTTTTTTGGCTTTTCAACAAACACCGCACCATTGCGTTTGAGAGCCTGGGTATGTGGATATGTGATAGATATCGGCCCTCTTTACATACAGATTCCCCATCCTCAGATTCAACCAGACAAAGGGCCAAGCTATTTTTAAATGGATTTTATTCTTAGCATCAGAAAAAAAAAAATGAAAGGAAAATTTGCATCTATCCCATGTTGGGCACAGATCCTTTGGTCATGACCCCCTAAATGCTGCAAGGTTGCTACCTCACAGCACCCACATCTTAGTAGGTCTATCGGACGTCTAGAGGCAGCTGAAGCACACAGTAGGATGTGGGTGCAAATGCTACTGGATGTGGAAGCAACTGGATGTGGTGGTGCAAGCTTCAAGTGCCAGCAATGGGGAGGTGGGGGCGGGAGCATTATCTAGAACACAGGGCTAGCCTGAGCTATCTAGACACCTGCAGATTTTGACATCTGAGGGGGTCCTAGATTCAACCATATAGCGGTGATTACCTTTGAAAATAAGCTGTACATTATTATTATGAGAATGTGTACTTGGAGTGTTGGTTTTTGTCAATCAAAACCCAAGAGTAGGCAGGCACCTGTGTTGTGTAGGGGCTGGCGTGGGAAGAAATAGGGTCTGGCGAGGGAAGAAATAGGGTCTGGCGAGGGACGAAGGAAGCAAAAATACGGCAATTAAAAAAATTAAAATGGACATCTTGTCAACTTTTTCCAAATGAAAAGGTTTGGCAAAAAGGTTTGAGGTGGCCCTGCAGCTGGCCACTCAGATCTGAGTTGCACCATAGATCCAGTTGATCAGATTTAGGGGACATCTGTGCTGGACAGCCTCCCTCCGGGCCAGGCAGACTCTGCTAAGGCCTGGCAGGTTTGCTGACAGATCTCAGTACACAGGAAAGGTGAGACAGAAAGGATGCACCAGGACATAGTGGGGGAGAGATGTCCACAGCCTGCAGAGCCACTGTACGTGGACATGGATGGGTGTGGCCTGGGCGGGGACAGTCCTCCAGCCCTAGACCGCTGTGGGGGGATATACGGGCCTCTGGCAACGCAGCCCCAGAAGTTGTTGCTCAGGTTAGTGCTTGGCTGCCTTACCTGACTTCTTCAGTCAAACTGGCCTTGAATTGGGACAAACTCGCCTCTCTGGCCTAGACACTGGGCAGCATCAGAGCTACACTTATAGCAGCGAGGATTCAGGCAGTACCTCTCTGCTCTCCACCGTGTAGGCTGCGCTTGTGGGCCCCAGGACCCAGGTGAGCACCCACTGGGCTAACGTGGGAGTTCCTGACACATGGCATCCTGTTCCTGAGTGGCACCACCAGCCCACTTGTAGTAGGTAGGATGGGGGGGCGGGGGAGGGCAGGTAGCATGGATGTCACCCTCTCTCTAGTGCTCCCAAGCCAGTGCCTGGAGAGGTGGGTGCCCTTTCCCCACCCCTGACCACCATCCCTTGCTGGTCTAGTGCCGAGGCGCCACTCTGATGTGCGGCTCCAGAGGGAGTGCTGGGTAAGATGCAGGCACCAGGCCTGGCAGGACTCCGCTCAGTGGAGTGTGGTAGCAGCACTTAGCCACAGTGTACCTGCGAGGGGCCAGATCCCTAGGGCCGAGGGAGTTACAACCCTGGTGCCTGAGAAGCCTGACCTGGCTCCCCCACCCAGACAGCAGAGAAATGAAACGGAAACCACAGCACCCACCCAACAGGCTTGTGGTTTTACCAGCAGGAAGGTACTGCTCACAGGAGAGCCTGGAACTTGCAGAAGTTGGACCTTTCTCCCCATTTTTAGCAGGGCTCTCTTCTTTTTTTTTTTTTTTTTTTTTTTTTTTTGGTTTTTTTGGAGACAGGGTTTCTCTGTGTAGTCCTGGCTGTCCTGGAGCTCACTCTGAAGACCAGGCTGGCCTCGAACTCAGAAATCCGCCTGCCTCTGCCTCCCAAGTGCTGGGATTAAAGGCGTGCGCCACCAACGCCCGGCTCAGGGCTCTCTTCTGATCTCTGTTTTTTCTTCCCTTAAAAAACAACCTGGAGCCCTGCAGTGATGACAGGCGCCTTTAATCCCAGCACTCAGGAGGCAGGGGCAAGAGGATCTCTGAAATCCCAGGCCAGCCTGGTCTACAGAATGAGTTCTAGGACAACTAGGGCTAACACAGAAACCCTACCTCCAGCCACAAACACAGCCTTTTTATTTTTATTTATGGGGTGGGGGGTACTAGGGTGCTAGGGAGTCCCAGCAGAGCCTAAGAAGCTGTGCCCTGTCCTGTTACGCCATCTGTGTCCACTATGCACTATGTCATTATTATCCACCGTGTCATTTGTAGCCAGCCATTTCCAAACCCGAAGTTCTGTCACGTGGCATGCTTCCCAAGCCCTGAACTAAATGGCAGGCGGTTCTTCAGAGCACTCAGGACTCAACGACTCTCTCACGTGTGGGGAGTCTTCAATTCATGAGCTGTGGGACAGCCAAGTGCGAGTGAGAGCCCGCCTCCAGGCAGTTCATTTTCCCTCAGGGGAGGGATTCCTACAGAGGACCTCAGGGTGCCAGGCAGAACCTAGCCTGGGAACCACATCCATTGTAGAGGAGGAGGAGCTGTCATAGGTTCTAAAAGAAATCAGTGGGAGGGAATCCACCTTACCCTTCTGCAGAGGCAGTTGAAGAGAGCCTCTTCCCCCCCCTTTTTTTGCACAGTAAGGTGAGAGTCAGGAAAAGACACGTGCTGAAGGGACCCCTCCCTTCCCTGCAGTGGATGTGCCTCCTGGGAGACTTGGGGTGCCTCCCTTTCTGTGATTAAACAGATGCTGGGGCGAGCAGACAACACAGGTACTTCCAAGTCCCTGCAGACCCCTCTGTTTTTCCCCACCTCCTCCCAGCACAGGGTTCATCTCCCCTGTCTAGGTATCTGAGGCAAGCAAGCGTTCTCTGACCCAGGCCTGAATGAGTTAAGGAGCTGGAGTCAGGTCCTGGAAAGACAGCTGCCAAGAAAGAGAGAGGCCAGTAGGTCCTTTGCAGGGCCATAGGACTCTTAATTTGAAAAGCAAGAGGGGAGCCACTGAAGGCAGTTAAACTAGAAACTGTTCAAATTAGGAGAATGCTGGACTGCGCTGACACACCTTTGATTCCAGCACTTGGGAGGCAAAGGAGAGCGGATCTCTGAGTTGGAGGCCAGCCTGGTCTACAGAGTGATATCCAGGGCTACACAGAGAAACCCTATCTGGAAAAACTAACCAATCAGCCAACCAAACTAACAACCTGGAGGAGTAATCTGAAGCCCTTCGGCACCAGAGGAGGTCCTGCTGCTGTCCGTTGTCCCTAGGACTTGCAGTGAAGGGCTGTGGCCCTTCCTCTGCTGCCCAGCTGGCTTTGGCTGTGGACACACCTGCAGCAGTAGTCTAGCTGTGCCTTCTCTCCTCTACCCTCTTGGCTCAGTGCTCAGCAGTCCGTCTCCAGGAACTTGATGACAGCCACACAACCCCTTCCACATCACAGCCAGCAGGGAACAGTCTCATCCTCAGAGTTGGCAGATTTGAACCAGGCCCCTGTGCTCTGTGTCTTCACTGGTCACCTCAGCATCTTCAATTGCAAAAGGGATTTAAGATACCCACCATCCACTGAGTCGGACACACTTTGTTGTATATTAAAAAAATCACTTTTTTTTTTTTAAGATCCCATGTTGGGGGGAAAGGGTTTGTTTGCTTGTTTGTTGTTTTTGAGACTGAGTCTCACATAATCTAGGCTGGCCCTAAACTCACTATGTAGCTGAGGATGACCCCAGCACAGAGGTAGGAATGTCCAGCAGTTCAAGGTCATCCTCAGCCACCACCATCTATGGTGGTTTCTGGTGAGAAAGGCAGGTCCTCACTCTACAAATGGAGCCCTTGGCTGCATTTAGGAGTCTAGTTATTTCTGACCCTGTGAAAGTCTCCCTTTACAACGGAAAAGAGGAAAGATGGATTCTCTGTACTTAGGGACCAGGAGGCTGGAAGAGAAAGGAAGGGGGGATAAGGAGGGAGGGAGGGGAGCAGGAGGGGAGGGTAAAGGAGGCGCAGAGGAGTGGGGTCTGGAAGCTGAGATGGGACAGAGCGGAGAGCAGGGGAACCAGGTGGGGAGGGACAAACACTGCCCTGGTGTCTGCCCTGCTCCGCAGTGGACGCTGGGTAGGTTTTGTCCTGAACAGGACTCTAAGAACCTAAAGCTGAGGCAACCTGTCAGCTCGTGGCTCTGTTGCACTTCTCAATCCCTCCATGTTTGTATGTGCACGTGTGTAGCTTGGACCTTTCCCAAGCCTGCAGAAAAGCCGTTCTGCCCTGCCCAGTCTCCAGGAACAGAGTTGCCCTACCCGATCCGGGGAAGGCAGCACAGAGGACAGCACCTGCCCTCTGAGTGGGGACTCTGGAGAGGACAAAGCTATGGCGGAAAGAAGCAAAGCAGCACCCTAGTTCAGGAAGCTTCAGTGCCTTGTGCCAGAGGAACAGATAGACCCTGATGGTGTCAGCTTGTCTTTACCCTGTGTAGCCTGTGATCGCCCCTTAGGGCAGGAGAACATCTGAATGTTTCAAACCTACAGAAGTGGGCTGAATACCATCTTCCTCAGCATTGGCTCTCCTGGCTATCCCACTGGCCCACTCATTTCACCCTCCAGTCAAATGCTCCTCTTGTGACCCCCCCCCGCCCTAGGTCCCACCATGGCAGTCTGCTGTTATAGTCTGGGGCGGGGGCGTTGCTTTGATGGTTTTCCTGGAGACAGGATGCTATATCATGAAGAGCTGGAAATGCATGGACCTGTGTTCCAGCTCTGCCCGCCAACCAGCAGAGACCCCAAACATGTCTTCCACTCTGCGCAGGTGGTCATTACGCTCCCCGTGCTTGTGGCTGAGGGGCTTCAGGAGAGTGGGGGGAGGGAGCAAAGAGAGAAAGGCGGTAAGAAGAAATCATCTGAGATGGATGACGGACAGCCAGATGGACGGATGCTTAGCAGGGGGCTGCCTTTCTCCTGGAACCTGCCTGGCGCTGCCTGCCTAGTCCGGCTCTCCGGATCCCCATCTCCCCCAGCTGTGGTCACTTCAACACTGGCCGGATGTCTGGTTTTAATGTGAGGAGCACCTCGAAATAGGGGCAGGTTTGGTTTCCACAATGGAGCACAGATTTCTGCTGGACTTATCCAAGACCCAGGGGATCGTTAGACAGCTCTGGCTGCCCATGACCCTGATTGGAAGTGACTTGAGGTTGGGGAAGGAGGTTGGACCAAAAGGTCATGATGCATGGAAACGTTTCCTAAAGACTCAGAGAGTCTGAGTCTTCTGAAAAGCAAAACCTGAGACTGAGCAGCAGGGAAACCTGAAGGTGTTGAGGACTCCCCCTTCACCTAGGAGAGGATGCCTGTGGCATCTGAGCAGGGTAAGCTTGGCAAGGGGTTGTGCCATCTTGGGAAAACCTGCAGACTTAGTTATCATCCCACTTGATGGCCAGGGTGGTGAGGGATTGATCTGGAACAAGCTCTTCCCCTCAGTTTCTAAGAGTTAACAGCTTCTGGTGAATACTCAGATCCCACAAAGCCATAGGAGAGATTTGATGATGGCTCAGTCATGTACTGTCCATGCACCATGCATTCATCCATGCATGTATTCATGCATCAACCATCCATACATCCATCCATCCATCCATCCACCCATCATCCATGCCTCCATCCATGCCTCCATGCATGCATCCATCCATCCATTCATTTATCTATTCTTGCATTCATCTGCTCTCAGGCATGGGGTTAGCACCTCATAAAGTTGTTTGAAAGAGTGGGTCCACATCCCTTTTTCCACCAAGAGAGGTCACTGACAGGTACCATCTTAGAGGCAGAGGGCCACCATCCTCAGCCTCTGAACCTGCTGGCACCTCAGTCTTCGGCTCCAGGGTTGCAGAGCTATAGAAGTAAATCTTGATCCCTTAGCAAGCGCCCAGCCTGAAGTGCCTTTCCTGTAAAATGCAGCCACCGAGGGAGGATGCGGTGGCATGTTCATTTCTCTTCTAGTGTTGTGACACAATACCCCAGGGAAGCAAGGGAGGGAAACACAGTTCACTTCGGCTCTGGGCTTTACAAGTTTCAGCTCGTGACCGGCTGTCCCCATTGGTTTAAGCTGTGGTAAGAGAGAGTGTTCCACAGAAGGACACGGTGGAACAGGTAGAGCACATGCTCACTTCATGGCAACCAATCAGGACACAAAGACAGAGTCAGAAAGTGGCTGAGGCAAGACAGCTGAGTTAGTCCTTCCTCCGTGTAGGCTCCACTGCTAAGCTTTCCGAGCCACCCAGAGGCATCATTCACAACATGCATAGTTCAGAGGCCCCACAACCCAGCCACTACACCATGTCTGCGATTCAGGAACCCCAGGTAGATCTGCAATATCTGAACCTACCAGCTGGGGCCCAAGAGCCCAGTAAAACCATAGCACAGCCCCCGAAGCTGAGGTGAGCGTGACTGCACCATGCCTCATTCGGAAGCAGACTAGAGCCCCTTGAGAAGGATTTCAGGACCTGGCAAGGTCCGGAAAGTAGGATTCCCTTAGCAGGGAGGTGAGTGCCAGCCATCAGAAGTGCTCCACAAAGTCTGGGGCCAGCCCTTCTAACAGCCACACCTGAGGCACAGTGGGCTGTGGGGAGTCATGCTCCCAGAATTCACAGCAACTTTGGTGACATGCTCCCGTAAGAAGATCATCACTGCACAGAGTCACACCTCTCCTCCACAAAGGGCCCAGACCTACACGTCCCACCAGGTTAGAGTTCTTCAGGGACAAATGGTGTGTCTCTCTCTACCCAGGGTGGGTCATTAGGTTTACTATGCATGGGACTGATGGAGTTTTATTTTGTACCCCAACTTATCTCAGCACCTCACAAAGCGTAAGTAAGCCTGGTGGGAGGAAGGGATGGTCTCTCTTGCTTGCCAAAGAAGGGAAATAACACAGGGGACAGTTTGTGAGATGGAACCTTGCTCTCAGCACTGAGATAGAGATTAGAAAGATAGCAGAGTTAATAACTTTTGAGTAAACGTGTCCACAAAGAGCCTCCAGATCACCCAGCATTGCCCTCTTGGGACCAGGGGAGGATGCGCTAAGTTCAGAAACAGCTTCTTGAATCAGACCCTTCCAAACAGAAACCACTGACAGACGCCTGTTCATGAGTCAGTCTTCTCTGGAACCCCCCCCCCCAAAAGCACACATTTCTACAAAGTAGAGAGGAGCCATCTTCGAAAATCTGATTTTTTTTTCCTGGAAACTTTGAGAAGTCAAAGCAGGAACCAGAGCCCACGGGTGCCACCTGCAGGAGGTTTGTGGAACTGACCCTAGAACTGCTAAGAACTATGGAAATAAACATTTCCTTGCATCCGGCATTCCTTCCCAGACAGGTGGCACCGTACACAGGACATCTTAAAGAGTCTCTAAGGTTGGTTTTTCATCTTCCTTGGTGTGGAGCCAAAGTGAGAGAAACTCTCCATTCCCACAGCGCTTATTGGACTGGGGGTTTTACAGCCCAGCCCGAGGTGCTGGAAAGTAGAACCTAAGGGCGTGCATCAGCGGACCAGGCGGACAGAGACCACACACCAGACAGAGCCTTCATCTTCCTCCTGGATTCAGGCCACGTCACTTCTGCTGTGTCACTTGCCTTTAACGGGCTACTGCTCTGGGCCTGACCCCAGGGGTCTGCATGTTAGGCTAACCACACGTCACGTCTAAGTACAGAGAAATGGTTGCCCTGGTAGAAGTGTGGGGAGTGGAACGAGCCCCGTCTCGCACATCTCCTTGCAGCTCACGCGTGATAGTCCTGTTCAGCGAGAAGATGGAGGGTCCCGGCCCCCTAGGAATTAGTGTCCCTTTACAATCCAACACAACGTTCTTATCACCACTCAGGCCTATTTTTAAGTGCAGCACCCAGAGGTCTGCTTCAGGAAATTTGACTCACCCTCTTTCCTGATCTTAGGAAAAGATGCCAGCAGGGGCAGTCTGTCCCCAGCTCAGTGGCTCTCAACCTTCCTAATGCTGTGGCCCTTAATACAGTTCCTCACGATCCCCAACCATAAAGTTATTTCATTGCTACTTTTTGTCTTTAGAGACTGGGCTTCTCTGTGTAATAGACCCGTCTGTCCTGGAACTTGCTTTTAAGACCAGGCTAGCCCCCAACTCACCTGCATCTGCCTCCTGAGTGCGGGGATTAAAGGCGTGCACCACCACTACTAGGCTAGTCTAATGTTCTTAAAACAGGAAACCAACACCGAAACTGGAGAATTGACTGTCGATCCTGCCAGGAACAGCTTCATGAACCCTACAGGGCCAGCTCGGGGTCCTCACACTAAGCACAGTGACAGCTGACTAGGCGTGGTCAATGGCTGCTTGGACACTTAGACGTTGCCCTTCCTGGTCCTAGTGCAGAAAGGGCATGCTGGGTGACCAGAGAGGTGGTCGGTAGCACCCTTGGAGGGACATGGACAGACAGGAAGAATTAGTCCTAAACTAAAATGGTTCACATAAAGGTTTTAACGTCAGGTGCCTTGACTGGATTAAACTTTGTGTACAATTCCAGGCTAGGAGATCTGATCAGAATTCCGAGCCTTGGGCATTATCTTTGGTCAAGTCTGAGTCACTGGGCAAGGGAGATCTATGTGTCTGTGTGGGGTAAAGAGGGTTCATTTTGCCTCCTTTTGGATGGAGGCAAGATGCTCCTCCAGGAAGTCTTTGGGGATGGCTCTGTTCATCGTCACAGCTCAGTGGAGAGAGGGGATATGAACGCCTTGCCTAAGCTCTGGCCTCTGTCCAAACTACAGTTTTCTTAACAAACACAACGAAGCCAAACTTACAAGGGTAACAGCCAGCAGCCAGGTCCTGACAGGGTCGCAGATGGTCCATGTTCACAGGCACACTTCTGCTCTGGCAGCTCTGGTCCCTCTTACCAGAGGCTACACTGCCATGGTGGACTCCGTGGAGATGTTTCTTGATGAGAGAGCCCCCTCCCCTCTCGAATCCTAGAGGGAGCAAGCAGAAGAAGCTGGAGCCTCCTGTGCAGGAGAGAGTGCTGTGCAGGAGAGAGTGCTGTGCAGGAGAGAGTGTTGCCCTGCTTGCAACATGGAGCTAAGGCACCAGGCTGATCCTGTGATGCAGGAGAAGCGGTTCTCCGGCTCCACTGATGCATGAAACAAGGGATCTTTGCCTTGTTCAGCTGGAGTGTTACTTGACCCAGGCGACTGGGTCTGATTGACTGGAGCTGCTCCACATCAGAACTACATTTCAAAGAGTCCAGCCTGGCTGTGGGAGGGAGCCAGGACCCCAGCAGACAACAGACACAAATCTCTCTCTCAAAAAAAAAAAAAAAAAAATGAGAGCCTCGGGTCATTCTCCTGAGACTGCAAGCACGCATACCTAGGGTCCCTATTAACACCATTTTTACTAAGACAGAAATGGAGGCTTTGAGATCCTGGCCTTTGGGGATCTCAGAGTTGTGGGGCGCACAGAACTCTGGTGCTGAGGATTGGTGCGGGGCAGAGAGGGCAGAATGCGGTCATAGCAACTGGACTTCTGTATGAGCAAACACCCCACAGAAGCGGCTCCAGGGATGAACTGGAAGGAGACGTGGAGAGCTCCTGGGCGGGCAGATGCTAATGAGGGAGCGGGAGGTGCGCCCTGGCTCCCGCATGGGGGCGGAGGTGTTCTGATTTGGGGGCCACCACAGGCAGCTCTGCAACAGACCTATCGGGTCTTTGGACATCTGAGTCTCTTTTGCAGGTTTCTCTGAGGGTTTGGTGGGCAGAGTACACCTAGGTTGCTCTTCAACCCACCCCAGTCTGCCCTTGTGCTTCCCCTCCCCTCCCCTCTGCTACCCTCCCCTCCTCTCCCCTCTTCCCCCTCCCCTCATCTCCCTCCTTCCCCTCCCCGAACATGGGAGACTTGGGAAGTGCCTCTCCGCCCCCCCCCCATTGCCAGTGGCACCTGGGCCATTAGCGGATTGGGTTCCACCCACCTTTGGAAGTCCTTCCTAGAGTCCTGTTGGCAAATCCCTGGAAGATCTACCTCAAGCCACCTGGTTGGGAGAGAAATTAGAGTTTGTTGCCTAGAAACGTCCCACCTTGCCCTGTAGGGCAGTCTCCAGAGCGTAGACTCTACCCTTACCCTTTGGAGCATTAATTGCCAGGTGCTTCGAAGCCATCCCGTGGGGGACTATCCCAGCCAACTGTCCCAAACTCCTTCTGCAACTGGTTCAAGAATCAACTGGGCCTCAAGAATCCAGGCAAACTTGCCTAGAGATTCTGTTTGAGCTTATTACCTCCTAACTGCCCATCCCCCACATCCCAGTGGGTGTCACTGATGGCCCAGACCAGGAGGGAGTCCAGGTAACAGGATGGCTCCCTCCCACAACCTGCAGAGGGCGCCCAGACCTCTAGCCTGGAGCCTAGAACAAGCATACAGTCAAGCAAGGTGTGTGTTTGGTGGTGGGGTGGACCACATGGAGGAGCCTCTCTGCCCTGGGAGAACCTGGGCTAACCTTTGACTATCTCAAGTCAGCACTTGCTGTGGAATCCTGTGTTCCATTCTTGGTAATAAGCCCTTTTCAGAGCTGGAGAAATAGGTACACCTCCTCCCCACAACACACACACACACACACACACACACACACACACACACACACACATGCATGGATCCACATATGCACAGACACATGCACGCATGCACTGATGCACACACACACTCAGAGAACTTTGTCTGCCTCGTCCATTTCTGCATTTACCTGGGGGTCACTTGACCAGCAGGAAC
Organism: Apodemus agrarius; assembly: GCA_964023405.1. NCBI lineage: Eukaryota > Metazoa > Chordata > Mammalia > Rodentia > Muridae > Apodemus > Apodemus agrarius. The sequence continues at coordinate 72,670,570 of OZ030016.1, forward strand.
CCACAGTTTTGAAGGAGCCCAGAGCCTCAGTTTCCATAACTGGATGAGAAAGAGCATGGCTTTCTTCTAGCTTTGGTTGGCCAGGCACGAGATAAACCAGTCCTGAGAGACAATGTCCTGAGCCCTCAGAGGAAAGGCAGATAGGTGTGTTTCCCTGGGTCCCCACCCCGTACCTGGCTAGATGCAGCTCTAAGGCAGCTTGGGTTATGCAGCTCCTGAAAGGGCCTATGGGTCTGCGATGGTTCCGGAATACATGCTGGCAGGTCTTCTAACACGTGGTTACTTCTAGAGACCACTTAGCTCAGGCTCCTGGCCTGCCCTGGCCTGGCTCCTCGGGCTCCCTGCTAGTTAGGCTGCGACCCAGGGCCACCTCAGTCCTGTCTGTAGAGTGTGAGACAGGAGCCTTGACCTGGATCTGAAAGCAGCTGGGGCCACATGATTCTCCACCTCACAAACCATGTGTCAGGTTCACGGGATGGAGGATCCTGGCGAGCTGTGTCTGTGTGTGTCTTCCCACTCTGCGGCTGGAGGTGCAAAGTGAGCTCTGGAGACGTTTCTCTGTAGCCCGCTGAGTTCTCCCAAAATCCGGTGTGGTAGCAGACCAGCCTCCCTTGGCTGAAGAGGGAACAGAGAGGTTAGGGAGCCCATTTAAGGCAAGACAGCCACAGGAAGCGATGACATTTGAATTCAGGTCATCAGGCACCCTGGGTCACCCCACCCGGCACTCACAGACGTGTGTGTACGCGCTCACAGGCATGGAACCAGTGATTAAAACGCAGAGGGTTTTAGAGAAATGCCCGCCTCTGAAGATGAGAACACAAATCCATTTTCTTCATACTTTGATTGATTTCTCTTCAAGAGCTCTTGCATTATGGAAGGCTTGGCTCTGAAGGTCAGCTGGTTTAAATAGAAATAAGTCCGGGAAAAACACGTCAACACCACCCCAAGTTCAATGCCCCGGAAAAGCGCATCTCGGGCTGCCAGTCACTTGAGGAACGATGAGGACACTGTTCTAGCAGCTTGGCAAAGCTGCAGACTATCCCCCATAGACCGTCCCCTGGGCTGCTCCTCTGGACCATCCCCCAGAGACCACCCCCAGAGACCACCCCCAAGAGACCACTCCCCAGAGACCATCCCCAGAGACCATTTCCAGAGACCATCCCCAGAGACCATCCCCCAGAGACCATCCCCCAGAGACCATCCCCAGAGACCATTCCCAGAGACCATCCCCAGAGACCATCCCCCAGAGACCATCCCCCAGAGACCATCCCCCAGAGACCATCCCCAGAGACCATTCCCCAGAGATCCCCAGAGACCATCCCCAGAGACCACCCACCAGAGACCACCCCCCAGAGAGCATCCCCAGAGACCATTCCCCAGAGACCATTTCCCAGAGATCCCCAGAGACCATCCCCAGAGACCATCCCCCAGAGACCATCCGCTGGGCTGTTCCTCTGGACAATCTCTAATAGATAATTAATTCCCTGAGCTGTTTTCTCTGGATAATCTCCCATGGACTGTCCCCTGGGTCTCAGCTCTGGGAAAGGCTGGTCCCTAGGCATGGGCTTTCCATTCTGAAGGAAATTTAAGAGTCACAGGGGAGTTCCTAAGGGTACCACTTCCCAGAACTCTGGTTTTTCAGGTGCTCACTTTTGAGGATGGTCCCTCCAGAAGCTGAGACTTTGGACACTCGGGTGGTGTCTGGACAGCTGTGCTGCCTGGGCCTGAGTGGGCATTCCACTTCCTCCCTTCTTGTCCTCGTCCTCTTTCCTTCCTTCCTTCCTCTCCCTCCCTCCCTCCTTCCATCTATCCCTTTCTTCTTCTTCTTCTTCTTCTTCTTCTTCTTCTTCTTCTTCTTCTTCTTCTTCCTTCTTCTTCCTCTTCCTCTTCCTCCTCATTCTTCTTTCTTTTCTTCCTCCTCTTCTTCCTCCTCTTCCTTCTCCTTTTCCTCCTCTTCTTCCTCCTCTTCCTTCTCCTTTTCCTCCTCTTCCTCCTCCTCCTTTCTCTCCCTCCTCCCTTCCCCTTTTTTTATCCCTTCCCCCCAAAATCTTGACTGAGTTCCTTGACTACTTTCTGGAAACAACAGCGTCATGTCATTTACTCACCCAGATGGCATATGAGGCCGCAACCCCATCTTCACTTGAGAAATATAGAAGCTGAGTCCCAGAGAGGTGTAGTAACTTGCCTGAGGATGTCCAGCAAACAGGTGGGTGATCAGTCTGTCACTGGCATCTCCCACCAGTCCTTTCCTTCTGTGGTGGTCAGTTTTTGTCACCTTGATACAAACCTAGACGGATAGGGGACGAGTGAATCTTAAATGAGACAATTCCTCCATAAGGCTAGCCTGTAGGCAAGTCTGTGGGATATTGGATTGATTCGTGATTGGTGTAGGAGGGCCCAGCTCATTGCTGGTGGCGCAGCCCCTGTGCAGGTGGTCCTGGGTGGTAAAAGAAATCAGGCTGAGCAAGTCCTAGAGGAGCAAGTCAGTACGCAGCACCCCCACCCCACCCCCCCACCCCCCTGCCCACCCCACCCCCGCCCCGTGGCCTCTGTTTCAGTTCCTGCCTCCAGGCTCCTACCTTGAGTTCTTGCTTCCTTTGATGGTAGCCTGTGACCTAAGAGTTGTAAGCAAGAACAAACCCTCTCTTCCCCAAGTTGCTTTTGGTAATGGTGTTTACCGCAGCAATAGTGACCCTCACTAAGATGTTCTCCACACCCCATACGTTTGCAGGTCCAGAGCTGGGCAGAGCTGGATCATACCCTGCTGCTTTTACACCTACAATTTTGTCCTTTGCCAACAAGCCTTCCCCCAAGCCCAGGAAGGCCACCCATGGTCAGGCCACCCCTTCAATCATCACAAAGAATTGACCATCCTGTGTGGAGAGTCTCTGACTTCCTTGGGACAAATTCTCCTTGAATAACAGGTCCCTCACTCCTACCCACTGCACCCAGTGTTGGCCTAATGTGACATTGGGCCCCACCCACAGCATGGAGCCAGGCTTCCGTGTCCTTGCAAACGTCCCCTCGCCTGGAAAGTGTGTGATCTGGGTGGAATGGAGGAGTGGGAGGGAGAGAGGAGACATGTTTGGCGTGTTGTAGACCTGGGATGACAGGATCAGAAGGACAGACAGGGCTGCCAGGAGCAGCGAACCCTTCGTTGGAAGGGGGCAGCCATACAGGCCTGGCTAGCATCACGGACATCAGCTCCAGTGTGTTAGGTTGTGCTTTCAGTGACATGACTCAGAGGCAGGGCTGTGGGGCAGCACAGTGTGGAAGCTAACGGGACCCCAGCAGCAGGGGTTTCAGACCAAGGCTTGAGCCAGGAGAATGGAATCCGGTCTACATTTCCTCCACCCCTCGGGGACTCCATCAGCACAGGCTGTCAGAGCGCCTTCCTGGACAAGAATTCCATAATGGTGCAGTTGGGTAAAGGGGTCTGAATGGCGAGGTCCTGAGCCACTGAGGATGCAAGCTCCAGTAGAAGAACAAGAGGAAGACAGGGTATGATGTCATCACACACAGGGTGCAGCAGACCCACACCCAAACCTCATTGACCTGTTCCACAGCCCTAAGGGCAGACGGCTTGGCAGACAGAACACCCCGCTGCAGGCTCCCGGTGTCAGTGAATTACACTTGGCAGGCTTTAAGAAAAGTAATCCAGTCTGTGTGCACAGGCACATGTGTGCACACCTGTGGAGGCCAGAGATAACTTTTGGGAGTTGGTTCTCTCCTTCTGCTATGAGTCCTAGGGATGAAACTCAGGTTGTCAGCCTTGGGTGCAGGTGCCTCTACCAGCTGAGCCATCTTGCCAGACCTCGGCTTTAAAACACATTACTGAGTCCTGTCAGTGAACACTTACCTCTCTTTGTCTTGTTGATTTCAAGAATCCACCATAAAGACACCCAGGCAAAGACACATCAGGTGGACAAGGCTGGTCATCGCAGTTCATCCTGCATGTGCTCGCACTGGGATTGCTGTCTGCGACTGGAAAGTCATACGTGGATACTGCGTTGCATCTGACCATCGGGACCAGGACTGGGAAGTGTCTGCCACTGGTGAGAGTGACCATACAGTTTCCTTCCCTTTCCTTTCCTTCCCTTCCCTTCCCTTCCCTTCCCTTCCCTTCCCTTCCCTTCCCTTCCCTTCCCTTCCCTTCCCTTCCCTTCCCTTCCCTTCCCTTCCCTCCCCTTCCCCTTCCTTTCCCTCCCCTTCCCCTTCCTTTCCCTTCCTTTCCTTTTCCTTTTCTCTAAGACAGGGTCTCATTACATAGCTCTGGCTGTTCTGCAACTCACTAAGTAGACCAGACTGGCCTTGAATTCACAGAGATCCATTGTTTCTGTCTCCTAAGTGCTTGGATTAAAGGTGTGTGCTACACACAGCTTCATATTTCTTTCTCATTTGTGTAATTAATAAGGATTTCTCAGGAAGGTGCTTTGGAGTACCATAAATACCCCATTGGGGTCCCATGAATACCCCATTAACCATCATCCTTCTGATGAACTGTTTACTGATTTATAAAGTGAGTTTCCCATGCTACTCAGTAGGTTAATCCGTGACTACCATTGTTTACCACCATCCTCAAATTCAGACTACACCCTCTTCCCTCACGGTTGCCTCTGTGTCCCTGGGTCAAGTCCCTCTCATTCCTGGACCACATCCTGACTCTCTGGGTGTCTAGCTACAGGCCCTTTGGCTGTTTTCCATGGTTTTGTTAAGGATTAGAAAGTTCTCCACATATGGAGAAGAGTCATCAGAAGTCAAAACCAAGGGAGGGACTGAGTATGCCGGTTTTGATGCTGGTTTTGTTGGTTTAGATGTCTGCCTGGTAGAGCTGGGGCCAGCCAGCAGTGTCTACTCTTGTAAATTCAGACACACACACACACACACACACACACACACTGCACCAAGGAAGCAAGTCATCTGTGGCCCAGGAGGAGTTCCACTTTACAGCCAGTTAACTGTCACAGCAACTTTTCTCATTGCTTTGACCAAATCACACAGGAACAATTTGGAGGATCAGTTTTATTTTGGCTCCTGGCTCTGGAAGGCTCCATGCATGGTTGTCTGGCCCCCTGTACGTGGGCTGAGGTAATGGTGGCAGGGGTATGTGGCAGAGAGGCATCTCAGCTAGTGGAGGGCAGGAAGCAGGAAGAGAAATAGGAAAGGGCCAGGGCAAGGCACTTCCGAGGACCAGAGATCCAACTCCTCCAGCCAGGCATCACTTCCGAGAACTCCCAGAACCATCAGGATTAGCAGCACAGGCCCAGGACCCTTTCCCAAGCAACCTACACACTACGGTCACAACTGTCGCCTGTCCTTGGCTCCAGAGAGCGTCCGTGTCAGGAGTGCCAAGGCTAGCATATCCTTTTCGGGCAAATAGAGAAAGTATGGTGGTATGAATGGCATTGTCCCCATAGGCTCTTATATTTGAATTCCTAGTCATCAGAGAGTGGCACTATTTGAGAAGGATTAGGAGGTGTGGCCTTGTTGAGGGAGTATGTCACTTAGGGTGGGCTTTGAGTTTTCAAAAGCCCACGCCAGGCCCAGGCGCTTTCTCTTCTGCTGCCTGCAGATCAGGATGTAACTTTTCAGCTCCTTCTCTAGCACCATGCCTGCCTACACGCTGCCATGCTTCCTACCATGATGGCGGTGGACTAAACCTCTAAAACAATAAGCCGGCCCCAGTGAAGTGCTTTGTTTTATAGGAGTGCCTTGGTTCTGGTGTCTTTTCACAACACAATCACAGAACAGTGACTACAGCAGAGATTTGATATTGGGCAGGTTGAGGTTCTGAAATCCAGAGACCACAGGGGCCTAGGAAGCCCTGGCAGGCCCATTTTCCCTTCAGGTCCCCACCTTAGCCAGACAGAGGGCAGAGATACTTCTGTAGGAAGCAGGACCCAGGGATGGGGAGGATGGACACGCTCCACTATCCCCGGTCCTGTAGCACAGGTGGGCCATCTTGCACCCACATGTGCCGGGCTGACCTGCAGGCACTTCCCTGTGTTTGAAGGCCTCCCTCTTCAGTGAGGTCGAGGCCTAGGCCGACATGCTCTGAAGCACCTGGAGTCTGCAGTCTGTCTCTGATGAGTTGTGTTTGTTCTTCATCTGATACTGAAAGGGGCTTGGGGTGAGGCTTTGGGGCCCCTGCCTTGTGCTACACACCTGAGGGGCTGCTGGCTAATTGTTCCCACATCTTGTGATCTGTGCCAGAAAAAGTAACAGCGGCTTGAAAGGAGGCTGCTGGGACTGGGCAGGCGGGTCTGCACTGGGCAGTACTGCCCCCTCCTGGAGCAGACACTTGCTGGGTGCCCATATGTGCTGGCCCCAGGCACAGTCGGGTTTTCGTCTGAGAATCCTTCCCAGCGTGCACCAATTCCTGCTCCCACCTCCTTCCTGCTATGGTTTGTGTGAATGCCTCTTGCCTGTCACAGGGTGATATATATAAGCTGCTCGACCTCAACACTGAAGGCTCGCAAGAAAAGCAGGTCGCAAGCCCTGTCTGTCGCTGTTGGGCCACCACCACTGTGGGTGTCCCTGGGTGCTTCTCAGGGAGAAGGCAAGAGGTCGCTTGCCCTCACCTTAGCTGTTCGGTGGTCACCGCCTCTCTTCTTCCCACTGCTCACAGCCTGTTTCTGCTTCATCTGCCCTTACCCTTCCTAGCTTCTGACTGCACCAGCATGCGAAGGCTGTTCCTTCTAACATCCCTGTGAACAGTGCTTTCTGCTCCCCCGTAACACCTCAGGACTATCGGCCCCCACCCAGGACAGTACCACGTCACGAGTCTAAACTTCATTCCCACAAAACCCCCTTTGCTGCGGCAGAGGATGCTTGCACAGTTGCAGGCGAGGTGTATTTCAGCTGCCACAGGTAAACATAAAGGTGGTTGAGTGGATGGGGCTGGGCGGGGAGGGGTCTGGTCCCCCCTTTGCCATGCTGGGAGCCTGGCTGTGAACCAGGGATGCTCACGAGAACCAAGTGTTCAGGTGACCGTGTCTTGCCAGGCTGCTGGACATCTTCTCGTCTGGTAGACTGCCCGGGCCCCTCTCTGATGTGCAGGACAGCCCTGGCTGGAGAGGGTGCGAGCTTGAGCCTCGGCCAGGGGCCTTCCGGCTCACTGAGAAACTGAGCAGCGCCACTGATTGCAGCATCTTCAAGCGATTATCTGAGGAATGGCGTGCAGCTGGTGCTGGCCCACTCGCCACCAGGAGGGAGCATCTGCCTGTGCCTCTGAGCTGGCACTCCGTGCTCCTTGCAAGGACTTTAGGACTCCTAACAACAGCCTCCAGTTTACAGCCAATGCTTCCTGACCTCCCTTTGACCCAACATCCCACCATGATTTACTCAGTGATGCCAGAGGCTCTGGGGTTCTGCCTTGCCAGGGCCAACTCCTAACTTTACATCGCCAGAGAGAACAGAGAAGTTGAGTAACATGTTTTGGGTTGCTCAGAAGGATGCCACTACATCGTGCTTAGAGCTTCGACCCTCCTGATTAGAGAAGCCTAGTTCCTCCTGCAAGGGGTTTCGCCAGGACGCAGGACCCTGCTCCAGTCCCTTCCCTCATCGACACACAGAGACCGCCTGGTCCATCCATATCCCAGGGTGGGAAAGAGGGATTGAGGGGTTGAGGGTAAAGCTAAGACTGGTACCAGGTATCCCGGGTTGGCCCAGTGCAGATAGAATAACGACAGTGACTCCCACCATACAGGAAGTAGCCAAGGATCATCTACGCTTTGCCAATGAAAGAAACTGCCTGTTTTCCTTAGCAAATTGGCACTGCTGTGGGTCACCCGGTTGGTGAGGGACCAGTGGTGTCAAGGAATCAGGGACAAAAATGGAAACCTTAGAAAGATTAATATGTGGATGAGGGGCCGGAGAAGGTGCTGGGCCTGGGTGTTGAACAGAAGTGAGCGACCCTGTGCTATTGGGATACAGAAGCCCACCAGGTCCTTCTGTCATGTCAAGGGTATGGAGCCCCAGTGCCAGGACTGTTGAGGCTGCAGGGATGAGTGTGAATGCAGAGGCCTGGAGGAGCTGGATGCTCTTGAGAGAGTTGACAAGGCTCCAAGGTGCCGTGAGAACTGTAATTTGCTAAGACAGTTCAGAGTGCTTCAGTAAAGCGAGTGAGAAAGCACAGACTCCCGGCTTGGCTCACATCAAAGATACCACACTGTCAACTTTAAATTTATCTCTTAAAGAGCTGAGAGAGAGAAAAAATTAGGTAAAATGGCCGGAATGTGCAAGAAAGCCAGCCACTGCACAGTGAAGCCAAGAACGGCCGTCCCAAGGAGCGAGGAAAATAGGTCTCAGATCTACGCCAGGCTCATTTCAGAGAGGAGGTGTCATGCAGATGCTGGGAGGAGTGGCTCTTGGATTGATAGCCCCGTTAAGAGTGGGTCCAGGGAGCGCGATGGGGAAACACAAGCTTTATTCCTGCCTTTGGCATTGTCATGAGCTCTGAAGCTAAAAGCAAAAACAAAACAAAACAAATTGTTTTTCTTTTCCTTTGACAAAGAAAAAAAAACCCAACAGTAATCAAAACCAAATTTACATCAGGCTCCGGGGGGGGGGGAGGCAACCTTGCTTGTCTCTGTATAGAAAATGATATCGCAGGCTCGTCACGGGAAAGGGCGGCTCAGGATCAGACAGACAGAAAGGCAGCAAAGAAAACACAAGTCCCATTTTTATTACCTGCCAGACTGCTAATAAAAATCACATGTTATTTTTTCCGGGTTTTCTCCCTCCAATATCCGTACTATTTGTCAACTGTAAGGAATGTGTCAATTCTGTGATTCTCTCCGCTTGTAAGCAAATATGCACCTTTGTTCTCAGGTTTCACTCGCACTGCCCCGGTTATCCCTTAAAGGGACCCCATGTGCCTCTGAGTGAGGCCCAGGCATCGGGTGTCTGCAGACCGACTTGGGACTTCTCTGAGCATCAGGTAGTCAACAGGGCTAAGCGCCCTTCAGTGCACCCAGCAACCCCAGCCCCCGACAGTGATTCTCACAGCGTTCCCAGTGGACTTTGGGTGGGACCTTGCTTGGAGGTCTCTGAGGGTGGTGAGCTCCTTCAACAGGTGGATGGACAAGTCTGCCTTACCCAGGCTGCCCACACCAGCCTGTGCCCATGGACTTTGGCCCTTTAAGGTTTGAAGGCACCATGGCTTTTGATTAGCCTTTCTTCCTCACTACGCTCTGGTTCCATTCATGTTGGAGAAGCAGAGATGCTGGCCGTCTGGGTGGAGGGTCAGCGTCAAGCAAGAGAGCCCTGTCCCTTCCAGTGCTGCTCGCCAGGGTCCGAGGATCCTCCACCTCGGGGAGTAAAGGATGACAGAGAGTCAGTCCCCCAGGGCCCGAGCAGGGCTACACAGTCATGAACACAATCCTCACGTCACCTGCCCAGAGTCCTGCTGTGCGACATAATTCAGATGTGACAGGGCACCCCGAGAATCAAAATCGGTTCCTTGCGGGGTCTCGTTTACTCGGCTGAGTGGATAAGTCTGAGCAGTAAATGCCGTAAAAGAATCACTTTTCTATTTCTGAGCATGGCTGTCAGCGTGATGGGGTTTTAAGTGGTTTGCTGGACCTGCCCCGTGCACAGGAGAGAAAGCCACATGCTTGTGGGGCATCGATTCCCTTTCTCCTTCCCCGTCTCCCCAGAAGAAACCTCGCCCACTGCACGGAATCGGCAGCTTTTCCTGCCAAGACCTTCTCTCCTGGCCATTAGTAAGCCACCTCCCATCACTGGCAGAAGCCACCAAAAAGAGCCCCGCCCTTCCCCGCCCTGCCCATAGCAGATCACAAGAAAGGAGTCTCCTTGGCATGCTAATGCTCAACACCCCAACCCCCAGCACACAAAATGTTTGGAAAGCAGGATTTCTGTGGCAGGTGTTGTATCTCAGATGCAGTCACACTGGAACAGCATAGCCCAAACCCAACACAACTGGTATATGCGCACGCACGCACGCACGCACGCACGCACACAACTGAAGCAAGGCCAAGGGGAAGCGAGTCTAGCCAGGGAGCCAGGCTCAACCCATAGCGTGAGCCTGGACACCAGGTCACTTGTTCCGATTGCTCCAGGAATCTGACACACATTGCTTTTGCGCAGGACTAAAAGCTGGGTGACTAGCGTTAACAGCCCAGACAGACATAAACAGAGGCCACCTTCCATAGAGTTCTTAAAGCAGCAGCACTTCATGCTGGCAGAAGCATGGGCCGCCTGGAGCTCAGTGCCTGAGGCCCCTTTGAGCAGCATTTGGACCCAGGTATCCAGTGCCTTGAAGTGTTTACCCCGTGGCTGTTGCTGTATGCTGAGAATTCCTCCTGTGGAAAGGTCCAGGGAGCCAGGCCCTTGGAGGTCACCTGTGTGGAGATAATACATGCATGACAACGTGTCTGACAAGGACCTTCGAGCTGTAGGATGATGCATCCCCTGAGGACCCTCTTCCTGGGCAGCCACCCATAACAGCAGCCACGCTTCAGCCGAATCAGTGGAAACGCTGGCCCTAGGACAGGGACCCGGAGCAGGTTTTGTCTGGAGACACTCAAATGCCCCTCTGTGCCACAGTGTGACAACTGTTCCCTGCATCGAGAGCATGAGGCAGTCCCCACAGTTGGTCCAGGGTGTCTCATGACCGGGGCCTTTATTAATTCCTCCTGTGGCACTGGTGACCATAGCCATGAGTCCTCAAGACAGCTGGCCCCTTCTCTCGGCTCCACTCCAATCAGTACCTTTTCAAGGACAGAGTCCCCATCCCTCTCTGGGGCTCTGTGGGATACCCCTGCCATTCCGTGCCTTCTACAGACATGTCCTTCCTGTCTATGCTTGTGTCTTGCCTCCTCCAAGGGCTCCAGCAAGGTTTGATCTCCTTCCTGGCTTCAAATCCCACTGGTTCCGAGAACCCCAGATTTCCCCAGGCTGCGGACCCGTGGCTGGCGCCTCCTCACCCTCAGCTGTCACATTGTTTGTTACAAAACAGCCTTTGACTTTATATCCCGTGATGATTCATGCTTTTCACCAGTTAATGGAAACCAGGCCTCACCTCATTTGACATCTTTCTGCGGGGGGTGGTGTCCTGGGAGGGAGGGGCTTGGAGGGTCCCAAAGAACCAAGGGACAGGAACTGGGGTGCTGTGGTCAACAGCAGACGATCACGATCAGACCAGCGGTCAAAAATCAACTCTGCCATTCACCAGTCTGGGACCTCCAAAAAACCACCTGACATACTGGCCAACTCAGCTGTAAAGGGGGGACACTGGATTCATCTCAGATCCTAGACAGGACCAAAGAGGTGGCACTCAGAAGATTCCAGACAGGTCAAAGGACCAAACGGAGAATTTACAGGTGGGGTATGACAGATCACAGGCAGGCCCAAAGGCAGAGTGTAGACAGATAGAGAACAGCAGATTCCAGACAAGTACGGGGAAGCCATGTGCCAGGGTCAGCCGAGGCAGGGTAGAGAGGGACAGGACTGTCCCCGGAACCGTGCAGCTTTGTATAGTATCTCTTTGCAGTCCCTCAGGGTGTTGCTGTGGTGAGAAAGAAGACCCTGGAAAACATGGGCAGGGCATCCTAAGATGCTCCATCTGGTCCCCACAGGAGCAACAGGGTCACTCACCTTAGCAGGAGTTTTACCAAGGAGGCCGATGGAAGTCTCACATAGAATGAACTATGAGGAGGAAGCTAGTGGCTTGCTGGGCTTTCATGGCTTTGGCCGGAAGTGGGATTTAGATGTGTAGCCTGGAAGAGCTCTGGGGACCCAGAGAAGGTAGACGTGGAAGAGCTGGGCTGAGGCAGTGTACAGAGTGGTGAATGCCCAGGACATATAAGTGACTCCATGTTGGTAAGCCCCCAGGCACCGTTTGGGGACCACACTAAATGCATGCGTGGTGGCTGCCTCTGGAAACCTTATATCCATCAAGTCCCGTGCCCAAGACCTTCAGCTCAGGATGAGGCTGGGGGATGCTTATAGGATGGAGAGTCAACCTGCCTCACCCCAGACACTTACCTTGAGATCCTACTGCTGTCTTCGTCTCTCCTTGCTGCAAAATGACTTCTACCAGGGTGGGACCTGGCAGGGTGGGGCAGCAGCAGCACAGCTGTTAGCCTGGGAAAGCATCTTCCAGGGGACCCAGAGCGGTGGCTGCGTGGGAAAGGACAAGGCCTGCATGTCCTGGTACAAGAGTCAGGAACCCCAACCTTCAGTATCCATCTGCATGGTGGGTGCTCTGGGGGCTGTGGGGAAAGGGCCAGCCGTGCTGTGCTGGGGTCTAAGAACCAAGCGTCTTGACCTTGGATTGGCTCTGCCCTGAGTTCCTAACCACCACCTCTGCCCTACTTAGAACATGAATGAAAGCAAGGCCTCCCTCCAGTTTGCCCTGTCTGTGTTATTCATGTCAGCTCCAGAACTCCCAGATCCAGTTTACCTTTAAGAAAATGGGTAAAGCCAGGTGTGGTGGCACACGCCTCTAATCCCACCCAGCACTAGGGAGGCAGAGGCATCTCTGAGTTTGAGGCCAGCCTGGTTCACAGAGCTAATTCCAGGACAGCAAGGGCCACACAGGGAAACCCTGTCTCAAACAAACAAACAATAAAACAAAACCAAAAATCCACAAAGAAATGAAATATAACAGGTAGTTAACACAGGCAGTTAAGGCAGCAGTGACTTGGACCAGCTGGAAGATGACCAGGCACGTATGACTCGGACAGGAGTGGTGGGAATCAGGGCCTCCTGGCTGGGCAGGCCAAGGAGCTTGGCGGGGGCTCCTGCCTGCTGACATCCGTGCACAGCGCTTCACAGCAGGTGGAAGGCCCGATACTTAGCTCTCTGCGCCTGGCCCGAGGAGGGCCAGACTGGTGATGGCTGAGAGGAAATCTTGAACGGTCATATCCCAGGCCTTCCTGTGCATGACAGGAGCTATGTCCGCGTTTGGGATTCTGTCTGCCCACACTAAGATGGCAGACAGAACCCGTTCACTTACCGACTTGTAAGCCTCCCTACGAGACCCCCAAGTTCCTGGTCCTCTGTGCCAAGTGGGCTCAAGCCCAATCTCCCACAAAGGCTGTGGGCTGTTTGCCTTATTTCGGCTCTGACTCAGGGCGGGGCTTGAATTCACTCAGCAGGCCCCTTCAGGGGCTCTCAGGTTCCACAGAGGTAAGAGCTACAGACACCAGGGAATGAAGCTGAGCCAGGGACAAAGACCCCCAGGCTATAGACAGGGAGATAGACTCAGGAGCAAGATGGGCAAAGGATGTCTCGTCTCATCTTAGCTTCTTGGGCCCCCAACCTGCTCCAGGAGGGCTCCAGCATCCTGGGTTCATCCCTGCCTAGGAAGCTCAGGTACAGGCCTGGTTCTTCAGGATAGCTGCTTTTCCCACAGTGGACTAAGTCCAGATGAGGGCCTTCGATTCCAGACTTGTCCCCTTTCCAGCAGTCAACAGGATTCTCAGTAGGCATATGTGACACAATGGTGCCACCCAGTGGCCACCTCCAAATTGCAACCATGGACCGTAGGCAGGAAACTCAGAAGTGGGCAGGCGCCCCCTGCTGGCCAGCAGACTCATCGACCGGCTTTCACTGTACTTTCGCAGGGAATGAGGTGGGTGAAGGAAGGGCTGGCACCTGTAACCTGTTCCTCCCAGAACAGACAGATTTAGTAAATAAAATCACAGGCCCTGACTTAGTTTCTTTTCCTGTTTTGTAATGAAATACCAGACAAAAGCAATTTAGGGGAGGGTTGGTTTTTGCTCCATCATGCGGTGCAAGTCTCGGTGGCAGCTGGTCACTTCACATTCAGTCGGGGGACAGGGGGATGCGTGCTGTTCCTCAGCGCCCTTCCTTGTTTTTATGCCACCAAAGGACTCAAGCTCAGAGAATGGAGCCACCCATATTAGGGCGGGTCTTCCCAGCTCAATCTAATCAAGGTAATCCCACAAGCGTGCTAGGATGCCAGCTCATCCCTGGCAGGCATGACTGAGGGTCTGTCTCCTAGGTGATATCAGATCTTGTCAAGTTTGACAGTTGACATTAACCGTCACACAGACTCACCTCAGATGGGGAGGCGTGAGGTCCCATTCAGCAGGGCCTGAAACCACACCTCGGAAGACAGAGGACATTTTTTAGAGGGAGAAATCCTGTGTGTGTAGGCTACAAAGTGGGGACTCTCCCCAGGAATTCTCCGGAAAGAATGCACGCAGACCGGCCAAGGAAGCTGGTCATCTGGCCTGTGCGCTGAGAGCCCATGGCTGGGGATGGACGGGGGAGAGAAGTCAGAAGGTCCGTGGTGTTTCCAGCGGGGCCACGGGGAGCATGGTCAAGGGCCGGGTGGCAGTGCAGGAACAGAAACAGTGGGAACCAGAGGAGAGACTTCGGGGAGAGGCAGGGGCGCTATGGATGGGGCCCAGGCAGGTAGAAAGGAGGAGAGTGGAACAGCTGGGGCTCCTGTCAGTCTGGTGCGGTCAGGTGGTGGAAGGAACAGGAGCCCCAGAGGATGCCTGGGCGAGTCTGACAGAGTGCAGATGGGGGTGCCTGGGGCAGGCGGAGTGAGGGGTGCTCTCAGGCACACCTCACAGGAGGCTGGCAAAGAAGCCATGTTATTTGAAGCTGTCTATGGGGGAGAGCTGGGCTTGGAGAGGTAAGCTTGGACTGTGTGATAGCATTAAGGGAGGTCTGCTAGCGGCTGAGATTCCCCAACACTCCAGTCCCACTGGGTCCCACTGGGTAAAGCCAGTGTGGCCAGGCTGGTGCCTTTTCCGGTGCAGAGGCTGCTGTGTCCCATGGCTCACAGCTGTCTTCCTCATGCCGCTGGCACTGGCCTCTCACTGTCAGGCCCACGCCCTAAGACAGGACACTCTCCATGGTTGGGGACAGCTGGCCAGCACCCAAGAGTCCCCTTTGCTGAGGTTAAGACATCCACAAGTTCATAGGCTCTGGGAGGGATTAGGACTCTGTTGAGAAGAGGCTGGGCCCTGCCCTGAATTATTCCTATTGAATACCACAGTGTGGTATTGGGGAGAGGAGGAAGGGGTTGTGCCCTACTCTGTGAGACTCCATTTTATAAGCAACATTTGGTTCTGCTGTGAGAATGGAGGATGATGGCGTGTCTGGGTGGGCATGTGGCCAGCACCCCATGTATCAGCACAGACAGACAGAAGGCTTAGATCCGAGTGGTAAGGGATCCACCCTATACATGCACTGGGATGACCGGAGACTGTGGGCCCACAAGGGTGTAAAACATCACATAGAGGAACCAGAGCCAAGAGCGTATTGGATACACAAGACCAAGACCCTGGACCCCAGCATGGCTATGACAGTGTTCCCATCAGCCTGGCCTTCCAGATGGACTCTTCAGCTTGGTTTGGTAATGCATATTGCTGCAGCCCACTTATGGGCTGTCAGCCCATTCTCCTGATCACCTGTTTGGCCCATGGTTCATGTGTTCTCTCCATCTAGACCCTGGTTCTGTCCCTTTGCCCCTGCAGTTCCCTCAAGTCCATCCATGTCGTCATCCCCCGTGCCCCACCCACCCCCATCTCCCCACTCCCCATCCCCCTTCCCATCCCCCATCCACATGTTCAGTCCATGTCCCACCCCATTCATAGCCGCAGCTTCTCTGCAGATGGTTTGGTTCCTTATCTCATCCATACCGACTCCATTTACATTTCTATCAACTTTGAAATCTCGAGCTCTGTGTCATTCTATAACTCACATATATACATATGCTTACCGTGTGCGGTGTGATGCAAGCGGTAATATTAGTAATCCAGAGGAGAACAAAAGAAGCTGGGTTGGCCTCAGCTCGATTCTCAAGGAAAGTGGGGATACTTGCTGTACTGCTTCTGTGCCTCAGGACTTACTTTGGAAAGACTCCAGCTTGTCGTTGGTGTCGCCGACGTAGTGACCCAAGGGCAGTCTCCTGGCTCTGCTACTGCCTCAGGGCCTTTGCACCTGCTGTACCTTTTGCTAGACTGTTTATCTCACTTTCCCAGTTTCTGTGATCCTGCAAACTTCACTGTGCACTCTTCATTTCCTCCGAAAGGCTTTCACCACAGCCGCTGACCCTCTCATGTTCCCTGGCAGCACCTGTCCCTGCATTGAGCTGCAGACGGAGTGTGGGCTCCGTAGAGACAGTGCTGTGTGCTGCAACCTGGAGGGGCTCCAGCAGCACGTGTGAGCTGAGGGACCCCTGCATGGGTGTGGGCACTCACAGCTGATTCCACACAGGGAGGACTCCAGCACATACAAGACATGCATGAGCCTTCAGCCGCTGGAGCAGCCTTGAACTGGTGGACACATTTTAATCCTGATCCAGGCTTTCTATTCCACCTTTGACCACTTAGTTCCTGGAAAAAAGACACACATAACCTTTATATTTACAATAATCCCTAAACAGCACATGAGCTGGGCAGATACCCACCTTCTATGCTGTTAGAATCTACGTTCCTATAGATAACCCCTGTCGATTACTGTTTCGTTTGGGCTGCCTTAACTCCAATTGGCCAGCTCTCAGGGCTGTGCTTTCTTGACTCCTAACCCATGATGTCTTTCTCTTCCTCCTCACCTTCCTCTCCTTTTCATACTTCCCCTCTGACCCTCCCTCAACCCCAGGAACCCTAAAAACCCACCTATGTCTCCTCTGCACAGCTATTGGCTATCTGTATCTTTATTCACCAATCAGAAATCACTAGGGGGCAATGTCACATAGTGTCACCTGGGTCTCTGGGTCAACCAGGTCTTAAGGAACCAATTTTAGCATTAGAATACAAGCCAATCAGGCCAACCTACTACACTGAGCTTTTATTGAGACCTTGCTAATTAAATGGGCACCACACCATGGCAGACCTGTAGGAAAGACTGAGGGGGATCTTGGGGAGCTTAGAATCTACAATAGGAACTTGGGGGCCAGAAGTCAGGAACCCGTGGCTCAGGCACTTCAGAATCAGCCAGCTACGGGCTGCCCCACTGTTGCGCATGGCCTTCAATTGCTTTGAGGATACAAGTGATTGCACCAGGAATAGAAAGCAGGCTCCGGCACCTAGGGGCAGAGACTCACTGAAATGGATGGATGGATGGATGGATGGATGGATGGATGGATAGATAGGAAGGAAAGGACATAGCTGCTCCTAGGTAAGGTGGAGGAGAGTTTATTGTTGGTAAAAGGGAGAGCATAGCCAGAGGTAGGGATATCTGGGAGAGTCCAGAGTGGACATGACCAGACTGAGCTGGGCCATGTAGGGAGATGGGGAAAGGGAAGAGAGGGGAACCAGGCACAGAATCTGGGAATTCAAGGTTACAAACAAGGCAGACAACCAAAATGTCTGGTTTATATAGGGAAGAGCCTCTGGGGAAGGGCAGCCCCACTCCTGGGCTGAAGGGTTCAGAGTAAAGGTCAGGGTACGCCAACCATATCCTGTGACAAGTAGGGACTGGGGGTGCTGGGAGAACCTGGCAGCCAGGTGTGCTTTCAAATGTTAACTAGACCTCAGCCATTTGTCCCTGATGAAACAACACTCACCTAAAAGGGAGTTTTGAAGGTTCTATATATGGGGTGTGCCTACGTGCACAAGCCTACCTCAGGCTGAGAAGCAGAAAGGACTTTAGGAAGCTCCTTTGAGTACCTGAGTCATAAGAGAAAACTAGTTCCACGGAAGGAGGGGGTGCCACACTCCATCAGCCATCTCTACCTGGCCCCACTGGACCTGGGGGTGCCAATGAACTGCCCTGCTCTGCAGGCTCTCCTGCCGAGTGGCCTGGCTTCATTTCTGTCACTGTGATAAAATACCCTGACAACAAGCAACTCTGGGAAGGAAGGGTTTAATTTTAGCTCATGATTCTCAGGTATGGCCCATCACCTTGGAGAAATCAGAGTGACAGGAGCGTAGAGCAGCTGGTCATACAGCTGTCACGCAGCTGGTCACACAGCTGGTCACACAGCTGGTCACACAGCTGTCACACGACATTCACAGTCAAGAGCAGAGAGAAATGGGTGCATGCATGTGTACTTGCTTGCTTTCACTTAGCTCCATTTCTGCTGATACAGTCCAGGAACCCCTCTGCCTAGGGAACAGTGCCGCCCACAGTGGACAGCGCGGTCCCACATCAGTTAACAATCAAGATGAACAGCCCAATGCAGACGACCCCTCTTTGAGACTCTCTTCTCAGGTGAGTCTAGGTCGTGTCACATTGACAAAGGAAGCTGACCACCACAATGAACAATCATAAAGTGTTTTTCATCTTTCAGACTCAGTTTGATGATATCCGTTTCCAAACTCAGTCACAAAAGGACCATTCCTGATGTCCACCCATTTAACCTTAGCTTTTTTTTTTTTTCCGAGACAGGGTTTCTCTGTGTAGTCCTGGCTGTCATGGAACTCACTCTGTAGACCAGGCTGGCCTCGAACTCAGAAATCCGCCTGCCTCTGCCTCCC
Organism: Apodemus agrarius; assembly: GCA_964023405.1. Lineage (NCBI taxonomy): Eukaryota > Metazoa > Chordata > Mammalia > Rodentia > Muridae > Apodemus > Apodemus agrarius. The sequence goes on from OZ030016.1 coordinate 72,688,998, forward strand.
AAGTGCTGGGATTACAGGCATGCGCCACCACGCCCGGCTCTTAGCTTTTTAATATATAAAGTTTTATGTATTTATTTTGGGTGTATATGTACACGTATGTGTACACATATGTATATAGCTCAGAGGACAACATGCAGGAGTTGGTTCTCACTATGTGGTCTCCAGGGAAACAATCAGATCTTCAGCCTTCGTGATAGGTATCCTTCTCCACTGAGCCATCTCACTAGTCCACCATTGGCTTTTGCAACTGTGATTAAGTGCCACATGATAGGGTGCTGAGCACCTGAGGGATGGAACATGGCTGCTATCCCAGTCCCTTGGGCATAGGAATAGGTGGACATGACACAGACGGAGGTAGAGCTGCAGCCAGGGTGTGTCACCACCAGAGCCCAGCTATCCTACCGCAGCAAGTCCTGAACATTCCAACATAGCTGAAGCACAAGAAAAAGACCTTAAGACCAACTTTGTAAAGATGATAGAGGTCGTTAAAGAGGAAAAGAATAAACCCCTTAAAGAAACCCAGATAAATACAAACAAACTATTGGAGGAAATGAATAAATCCCTCAAAGAAAGCCAAGAAAAGCAGATAAACAGGTGAAAGAGATGAATAAAACTATTTAAGATCTGGAAATGGAAATTAAAGGGAAAAAACACAAACTGAGGGAATCCTGGAGATGGAAAATCTAGGTAAGTGAACAGGAGCTCCAGACACAAGCATCACCAACAGAATGGAAGAGATGGAAGAGAGAATCTCAGGTGTAGAAGATACAATAGAAGAAACTGATAAATCAGCCAAAGAAAATGTTAAATCTAAGAAATTTTTGGCCCAAAACATCCAGGAAATCTGAGATGCTATGAAAAAGGTATAGGAATAATAGGAATAGAAAAAACACAGGAATATTTTAACAAAATCAAAGAAGAAAAATTTCCTAGCCTAAAGAAGGACATGCCTATAAAGGTACAAGAAACTTACAGAACACCAAATAGATTGGGCCAGGAAAGAAAGCCCCTTTATCACATAATAAGCAAAACACTAAATGTACAGAACAAAGAAAAAAATATTAAAAGTTGCAAGGAAAAAAGGCCAAGTTACATACAAAGACACACTTCTCTCAATTACCATAGATGGAGAAATCAAGGTATCACATTATAAAGTCAAATTTAAACATCTAACCGCAAATTCAGCCCTGTAGGAGACAGTCGAAGAAAAATCCCAACCCAAGAAGGTCAACTATAACTATGGAAACATAGGAAATAGATAATCTCACACCAGCAAAACCAAAAGAAGGGACACATACACACACACACCACCACCACCACCACCACCACCACCACCACCACCACCAACAACAACAACAACAACAACAACAAAATAACAGAAGTTCAGCAATTACTGATCATGGGTATTATTAATATCAGTGGACTCAATTCTCCAATAAAATGTCACAAACATGGATGTGAAAAAGAAAGCTGAATGGATGTGAAACTAGGACCCATTGTTCTGCTGCATACAAGAAACACACCTTGAGGCTGGAGAGACGGCTCAGAGGTTAAGAGCACTGACTGCTCTTCCAGAGGTCCTGAGTTCAATTCCCAGCAACCACATGGTGGCTCACAACCATCTATAATGAGATCTAGTGCCCCTTTTCTGGCATCCAGGCATATATGCCACCAGGACACTGCATAATATATCTTTTTAAGAAAAGAAAAGAAAAAGAAAAACACTTAAACATCTGATTACTTCAGAGTAAAGGGTTATAGAAAGATTTTCCAAGAAATAATCTTAAGAAACTAGCTATTGCAGTCATTCTAATATCTAACAAAGTTGACTTCAAACCAAAATTAATCAAAAGACACAAGGAAGAATACTTCGTACTCATCAAAGGAAAGATCCACCAAGTTGATCTTGCTCTAAATGCAAGGGCGCCCACCTTTTAAAAGGAAACACTACTAAAGCTTAAATAACACAGCAGCTCTCACACATTGATAGTGGGAGACTTCAATACCATCCCCTCACCAGTGGACAGGTCATTCAAACAAAATCTAAACAGAGAAACAATGGGTCTATTGTTATGAACCAAATGGACCTAGCAGATGTCTACAGAACATTTCACCCTAACACAAAAGAATATACCTTCTTCTCAGCACTTCATTGAACTGTCTCCAAAACTGAGCACATACTTGGTCATTAAGCAAGTCTCAAGAGTTCTAAAAAAAAATTGGAACAACACCCTGTGTTTTATCAGAATACCACGGATTAAAATTGGATTTAAACAACAGAAACAACAGAAAGCCTACAAACTCATAGAAACTGAACAACTGTCTCCTGAATGATTACCAGGTCAAGTCAGAAATAAGAAAAGAAATCAAAGACTTCCTAGAATTCAATGAAAATGGACACACAGCGTACTCACACTTATGGTACACAATGGAAGTGGTGCTTGGAGCAAAGTTCACAGCACTAAGTGTTTATGTAAGAAAATTGGAGCGATCTCATCCTAGCAACTTAACAACACACCTAAAAGCTCTAGGACAAAAAGAAGTAAGCTCATCCAAGAGGAGCAGCTGGTAGAAAATAATCAACCTGAAGGCTGAAATCAATAAAATAAAATAGTAGAAATCAAAAACAAAGAGGACAATACAAAAAGTCAATGAAACAAAGAGTTGGTTCAGCAAGATAGACAAATCATCAAGATAGTCAAATCCTTTCCCAAACTATCTGAAAGTCAGAGAAAGAATATTCAAATTAACAAAATCAGAAACAAAAGGAGGATATAATATAACAGACACCAAGGAAATCCAAAGATTCATTAGATCATACTGTAAAAACTTGTACCTCACAAAATTGGAAAGTCTAAAAGAAATGGATAATTTTCTTGATATATACCATGTACCAAATATCAATCAAGATCAGATAACATCTAAGGAAATAGAAACAGTCATTAAAATTCTCTCAGCCAAAACAAACAAACACCCTAACAAAACAAACAAAATTACCCCACCAAGGACCAGAAAGTTTTAGTGAAGAATTCTACCAGACTTTCAAAGAGAGCTAATGTCAATCCTTCTCAAATTATTACACAAAATAGAAACAGAAGGAACATTGCCAAATTCATTTTATGAGGCCACAGTCACCCTGATACCCAAACCACACAAATATTCAACAAAGAAAGAATTACATACCAATTTCTTTCATGAATATAAGCCAAAATACTCAATAAAATACAAAGCAAATCCAAGAACACATCAAGATTATCCAACGTGATCAAATAGGCTTCATCTCAGAGATGCAGAGATGGTTCTACATAAAAAAAAATCAATCAATATAATTCACAAAAAACCCTCAAAAAAACCCTATACAATAATTTCATTATATCCTGAAAAAGTCTTTGACAAAACCCAACATCCCTTCAGGATGAAAAGATCCGGAACATGGCTAAATATAATAAAGGCAATTTATAGCAAGCCAATAGACAACATGAAAGCAATTCCCACTAAACAGGAGCAAGACAAGGTTTTCCTCTATCTATCTATCTATCTATCTATCTATCTATCTATCTATCTACATATACATATGCATATACATATACATATACATATATATGTTTGTATGTATGTATATGTGCAGGCATAATCAATATAGTACTTGAAGTTCTGATAGAGCAATAAGACAACTAAAGGAGATCAAAGGGATACAAATTGGAAAGGAGGAAGTCAAACTATCGCTGTTTGCAGATGACATGACAGTATATACAAGTGACCCCAAAAAATTCTACCAAGCAACTTCTACAGCTGTTAAGCACCGTTAGTGAAGTGGCTGGATACAAGATTAACTAAAGAAAATCAGTAACCCTCCTGTACACAAATGACAAACGGACTAAGAAAGAAATCAGGGAAGCAACACCCTTTACATTAGCCACAAATAATATAAAAATTCTTGGGGTCACTCAAGGAAGGAAGTGAAAGTATGGCAGAAGTTTCATCTGAGAAAACTTTGAATCTTTGAAGGAGATGGTTGGATTGGTAGGATTAACATAGTGAAAATGGCTATCCTATGAAAGGCAATCTACAGATTCAACACAATTCCCATCAAAATTCTAACAAAATTCTTTACAGACCTTGAAAGAATGATACTCAATTTCATATGGAAAAACAAAGATCTAGAGTAGTTAAAACAATCCTGCACAAAAGAACATCTGGAGGTATCACCGTGACTGATTTCAAGCCGTACAACAGAGCTATAGTAACAAAATCTGCATGGTGCTGGCAAAAAAAACAGACACACTGATCAATGGAGTAGAACCCAAGACCCAGACAGAAATCTACACACCTAAGAACACCTGATCTTTTTATAAAGAAGCCACAAATATACAATGGAAAAACGAAAGCATCTTCAATAAATGCTGCTGGTCTAACTGGGTGTCTGCATGTAGAAGAATGTGAATAGATCCATATCTATTACCCTGCACAAAACTCCAGTCCAAATTGATCAAATATCTCAACATAAAACACTGAACCTAATAGAAAAGAAAGTGGGGAATAGCCTTGAACTCACTGGCACAGGAGACAACTTCCTGAACAGAACACCAATAGCTCAGACACTAAGATCAACAACTGATAAAAAGGACTTATGAAACTGATATGCTCCTGTAAAGACAAAGAACTCTCTCAATAGAACAAAACAGCAGCCTACAGAAGAGGAACCAACCCCACATCTGACAGGGGGCTAATAGCCAAAATATACAAAGAACTCAAGAAACTAGACATCAACAAACCAAATTATCCAATAAAAAACGGGGCACAGATCTAAACCGAGAATTCTCAATAGAAGAATCTCAAATGACTGAGAAACACTTAAAGAAATATCTGACCTCCCTAGTCATCAGGGAAATGAAGATCAAAAGGACTCTGAGGTTCCATCTTATACCTGTTATAATAGCTAAAATCAAAACCACAAGTGGCAGTTCATGCTGTCCTCATGTCATGGGGAACAAGGAGAGCACCCCTGCACTACTGGTGGGAGTACAAACTAGGTCAGCCACGATGGAAAGCAATCTGTTGGTTCCTCAGAAAATTGGGAATTGATCTACCCCTAGAATCAGCTATACCACTCCTGGGAATATCCCCAAATGATGCTCCACCATCCCACAAAGACACCTGCTCAACCATGTTCATTGCAGCTTTATTTATAATAGCCGGAAACTGGAGGGGATGGGGAGAAGGAAGCCTAGATGTCCCCTAACTGAAAAAATTGATAAAGTACAATGGAGCAAACTGTCCAAAATAATGACATCATGAAATTTACAGGTAAATGGATGAACTAGAAAAGATCATTCCTGAGTGAGGTAACCTAGACCCAGAAAGATAAACATGCCATGTACTCATTTATAAGACCTTAGCTGTTAAGTAAAGGACAGTGATGATGCAATGCACAGACCCAGAGAGGCTAAGGAACAAGGAGGACACTAGACTGGGATTCATGGTCCTCCCTGGGAAGGGGAAATAGACTAGATTTTATGGGTAGACTGGGAGCAGGTGGGGATGGGAACAGGAGAGATCAGGTTGGGAGAGGGAGAGATGGCAGGAGAGAGTAGTGGGAGATGGCTGAAATGGGCAGGGACTTGGGGTGTGGTAGACACCTAGTGAAGTGGAAACTCCCCGTAATCTATGACAATGACCATAGAGAAATCTAGTAATGGGGAATACAGAGAATTGGTCATCTTCTACAGTCAGGCAAGGCTCGTAGAAGTGGGACTGGGACATCAACCCTGCTGAAAGCTTTGTCCTACACTCTGTCCTGCCTGCAAGACTGTGCTGGGGCAAGGGTGGTGCAGAACTTGTGGGAGTGGCCAATCCCTGATCCGACTTGTGGCCCGTGCCACTAAGAGGAATCCCGCCCCTGACACTGCCTGGAGGGCCAGACCCAGAGGCAGAACAGCCAAGGACCTAGGATAGAACCAAATGGACTGTCGAAAAAAATCAACGAAATGATCTCTAATAATTTTCTGCTATGCTCATAGACTGGTGCTTAGCGCTGTTGTCATCAGAGGGGTGTCACCCAGCAATGGACGGGAGCAGATGTGGAGTCCCACAGCCAAGCACTAGGTGGAGCCAGGGGAACTCTGCAGAAGATGTGGAAGAAGGTTTGTAGGAGTCAGAGGGGTTGAAGACACAGACTCAACTGAGCAGGGCTCATGGGGGCTCACAGAGACTGAAGAGACAAACACAGACCCTGTGTGGGCTGCCCTAGGTCCTCTGCATAGACCTTATGGTTGTGTAGCTTGGTGTTCTTGTGAGACTCCCAACAACGGGAGTGGGGGCTGACTCTGACTCTTGCCTGCACGTGGGGCCACATCCAGCTGGGGTATGAGGGTTTGTGCCCAGACTTCCTGTATCTTGTTAGGCTGTGTTTGGTGGATATCCTTGGGAAGCCTGTTCTTTTTTTAAAGGGAAATGGAGGAAGATCTGAGGGAGAGGAATGGTGGGGGGAGAGACTGGTAGATGTAGAGGAAAGTGGAAACTGGTCAAGATGTATGAGAAAATAAAGGTTTAAAAGTCACCTTTACAAGGCTGGGCGGTGGTGTTGCACACCTATAATCCCAGCACTTGGGAGGCAAAGGCAGGTGGATTTCTGAGTTCGAGGCCAGCCTGGTCTACAGAGTGAGTTCCAGGACAGCCAGGGCTACACAGAGAAACCCTGTCTCGAAAAAAAAAAAAGTCACCTTTACAGAGCCTGATTGGGTATCCTGCCCTCAGGAGCAGCCTAGGCTGTCCAGGGCCTGGACTCTGCTTTACTTCAAAGTGTGGACTGGGGACCTCGTCTCCTGGGCTCTGAGCCACTGGAATGGAGCCAGTCTTTGGACAACCTGGCTGCAATCTTGAGGCCTTCTCTTACATACCTTCAGGGCAGGATGGTGTCCACCTGTGAGCCTCTTCCCTCACAGAGAGCCTAGTTCCTACCTACCATTGACATCACAGAGGGTAGATAGACCTCCTCCCACCGAGGTCCCCCAGGCCCACTGTCCTGAACCCTCTCACCGACCTCACTGTCCCTTTCCCCCTGGTCCTCATCTTCTGTCCCTCTGTTCCACACAGGGCCCACGGCTCTGGGCTTGAGAGAATGCCTGATCAGAACTACTCAAAAGGGCCAGACATAGCCCAGGGCCAGGACAAAGCACCAGGATCGCTGGAGGGGGAGGGTGGGGGCTTGGCATCGGTTGCACTCTTCAGACCCTACAGAGGACCCTTCAGGGGTCCTTGCATTCTGGGGACATCCTGAACCTACCTCCCCATGGGTCTGTATCCAGGGCCTGACGTCTTTCTACACTGCCTACGGGATACACACTGACTCAGAGAAGAAGATGGACAACAGCAGCCCTGGCCATTTCCCTGAGGGCCTCTCCAGGTAATGACGGATCTGAACAGCCCAGGTCCCCCTCAAGCCCCTGAACAGCCCCGTCCTATCTTGTTTCTGACCTTTGCTTCTCTCTCAGCTACACAGGGCTGTTTTTGGTTAGTTTTGCTTTGTGGTACTGGATACAGGTGAGGCCAGCATTTCACCTTCAAGCCCTGGCCCCACTGCTCAGGGTGTGGTAGGCAGCTGGAATGTGTTAGCTGGGTCACTCTGTGTGGACCTGGCAGACCTGTGTCTTGGAGCTGGTGGCTTCCTGCCCTGTGGACCAGCTCCCTCAGAGTTTCTGTGTGATCATTTGGAATTCTGAAGGCACATGGATCCTTCTACTGTGATCCTACAGCTGGCAAGGCAGGGTAAGAGGACCTAGGGCCTCTATTTCAGGCCATCTGCTTCAGGTCTTACCAACGCAACAGGCTTCTTCTCTTCCCACTCCCCACTTCAGGGGCCATCAGTAAACCCATCTCTGTAAGCCCAAAGCGCCCAGCCCTATCTGGCCAGGACTTGAAGGGCTGTCACTGTTGTTTCCTGATCTGATGCAGCAGCAGGAGCAGGAGCTGGCTTTACACCTCTAAGCAGAACCGCTGGATGCAGTGCAGGGGCGTGGGCACCAGTGCACTGTGGCTTCGCCCCTCCTCCCGGGCAGGACTTAGCTCCCTTTCTGTTCAGTGGTCTGGCCCAGTCTCTCCCTTCCCTCCTGTACAGGGGTCAGGGCCGGCTCCCCTCCTCACAGGGGGTCAGGGTCGGCTCTCCTCCTCACAGGGGTCAGGGTCAGCTCTCCTCCTCTCAGGGGTCAGGGTCGGCTCCCCTCCTGCACAGGGGTTAGTCAGTTCCTCTGCTCTCTTCTATGCAGAGATCAGGGGTCAGGGTCGTATCTCTTTCCTGCCCAGGGGCCAGGGTCAGCTTCCCTCTTGTACAGAGATGAGGATCAGCCCCTCCCCTTCTCCCCATGGAGGGATCAGGGTCATTCCCTCTTCTTGTGAAGAGACTGGGGTCATCTTCCCATCTGTCTGGGGTCAGGGTCAGCCACCCCCTGCCTCGGTTTCTGCACAGGGATGGGAGCACGGTGCATGTGTGCTCTTCCCAGGAGGGAATGCTGTGACGTCCCCTTGTGCCGGAGACGATGAAAGGCAAATACCCTGAGTTTACCTTCCAGGCTCATCCAGTCCAAGCCCTGTGGTCCCAGTGGCGTCCAGATTTCCCTTAAAAATTCCTTCTTCTCCACTCTCTTCCGCCTCCCATTTGCAAGGGGACAGTTTGAGTCTAGCATCCCCTGAGACTAGTCAGCAGGGGGCAGCAAAGCTCTCCCTCAAACAAGGGACTGACCGTGCTTCAGCCAACCCGAACAGCTACCAGAGGAAGCAGACTGTGGGTGGTGTGAGTGTGCAGGTCTCAGAGAAACACCTGGGGGAGGGGAGGGACATGGGAGCGCAGTAGGAGCTAAGCCAGGCAGCCAGACGGATACAGGTCCGCATTTACGGGGGTTTTATAGATACATATCATATATAAAATAATAGAATATAAGGGAAATATAGGATATCAACGGTATATAATCTATATATCATCTATCTGTCTGCCTATCTATCTATTTTCTATTTAAAACCTATCTCTCATCTATCTACTTTCTATCTTCCTATCACTTCTACTACTCTGGAGGACTCCACTTAATTCATCTGGTACCACTGTTCTGAGACTTGACTTCATTTACATTAAGCACCAGGGCAGGTGGACCTGCCCTGGTGCTTAATGTCCCAGTGGGACTGGGACCCAGCACACTGCACACCGGTACAAGTCAGGGTAGGGACAGTGGTTAAGAGTGTGTACTGCTCTTGCAGAGGACTGGACTTCCGTTCTCAGCACCCTCACGACCGCCTGCAACTCCAGATCTGACTCCTCTGTCCTCTACAGGTACCTGCACCCCCCCCCCCCGCCCCAAACACATAATTCAACAAATCAGGATTAGGTCAGCCTTGGCAGACAGGCGACCAAGGGCTGGGGGCTAGAGAGCCGGCCTCTTCACTTTTCCTTTTCTCTTCTACCCTGGCACGGACTGAGCCTTTTCAGCCACACACAGGAAGCAGCGAGAATGAGAAGCCACGCCCCAGTGATGTACTTCTTCCTGCCGGGCGCCATCTTCTCAAGGCTCCATAGCCTCCCCAGACACGGCCGCCACTGGGAAGCCACATGTTCAAACACACGAGCCCATGGGAACACCCGTCATTCGAATGACTGCGGCTGCCCTGCCAGTCAAGGGCAGGTCTGGCAATTCTTTTTTTTTTTTAATTAATTTATTTTATATATGTGAGTACACTGTAGCTGTCTTCAGACACACCAGAAGAGGGCATCAGATCCCATTACAGATGGGTGTGAGCCACTGTGTGGTTGCTGGGATTTGATCTCAGGACCTCTGGAAGAGCAGTCAGTGCTCTTAACATGTGAGCCATCTCTCCAGTCCGATGTGGCGATTCTTGGTAGTTGTTTCCTTTCGTGTCCTTGCCAGCTGTGGACACCTGCAGAGGGGCTGGCCTCGGGTCATTTACTCTTTCTGGGGACTGTACCGGAAAGGGTATGACTGCACAGGCCACCAGGCATAAGGAGGCTTGTGTCTCACTCTGACGGTACACTCGGGCTTATGATGCTTCATACTCTTACTCCCTTTCCCGTGCAAATGTGCAAGGCTCCTGATGGTGAGTTAAAGCTGGTGGGTGGCCCTGAAGTCATGTCTGCTATGGCCAAACACCGGCCAAATGAAGCAGCTTCTCACAGCGCCGCCAGCAGGTGGGGATGCCTATGTGCCCGGCCTTGTGCCAAGTGATAGTCATCTAAATTTCAATCCTCCTGAGCCTGGATAGTGGTGGCTAATGCCTCCCCTCAAGGAAAGCTGAGGTTTCTAGAGGAAATGGCTGACTCTGGGCTTGGGACATGAGACACAAGGTGCCCAGACACATTGCAGGGCAGGAAAGCAAGGACAAGGTCAATTAAGTCATGTCCCAGATCACTGGAGCAAGCTGAGAGTCCCCATGGCTGGAGTCAGAATGACAGAGAGTAAAGTACCACAGGACTGCCACCCAGGACGCCAGAGAAAGAGCCACAAGCCCAGGCCACCTCAGTAAGTGGCTGAGTCAATAAATGGGAAGACAAGATCACCTCCCACACAGAGGAATGCCACATAAACGTCACCATCACCAGTGCTCTGCCCTTGAGGAGGGGACTTGACCCGCACTCTTGGCCATGGGTTGTACATAGCAACTTCTATCTAGAGGAAATTAAAAAAAAAAAAAAAAGGTGGCATCACTGTGCTTGTCTAGGCCATCCAAGTCCACAGCACCAGTGAGGAGTCAGGCTGATGAGGTGGCCTCGGTGGGAAGATAGTGGCTTGCTACCTCTGTCCCTCCTCTCAGGAGCCCATGACCCCGCCAGAAGGGACAGGCTGGACAAGTTCCATTGAGGCATGGAATGCCTTGTTTGTTTGTTTGTTTGTTTGTTGTTTGTTTGTTTTCAAGACAGTTCTCGGTGTAGTCCTGGCTGTCCTGGAACTCACTCTGTAAACCCGGATGGCCTCGAACTCAGAGATCTGCCTGCCTCTGCCTCTCAAGTGCTGGGATTAAAGGCGTGCGCCACCACTGCCTGGCAAGGGATGGAATTCCTGTTCAGCTCTGCCCAGAACACCTCAGGCTGTCAAGGACAATTTCTGCAGTGAGACTGACACCTCCAAGTGCCCCAAGGAACCTGATGCCTCAGTGCCAGGTATGGTCCTGAGCCAGAAGAGCAGTAGGTAGAAAAGGGCTCTGAGTGCAGTGTGGACTTATATTCATTGTCAGCATGTATGCTGGTTCCTGAGCTCTGGCAATGTCTTCCTGTGAGCTGCCATAGTAGGACATGGGACCAGAAGGGAACTTGGGGCTGTCTGCCTAATTTTGTTGTAGATACAGAAATGGCCAAAAAAAAAAAAAAAAAAAAAAAAAAAAAAAAAAGGCACTGACATGTTTTCTATGTCATCTGTGCTCCGTGCTCCAAGGAAGGTTTTGTAAAGGCAGGGAGATTACAGGGATGTGGGAAGGGAGTCTGCTTGAGGCCTTCTGTTGGCGAGTCAAGAATTCCAGAGTGGTCAATACCATTCACGGGATGGCCACGGGCAGGGTGATATTCCGTTCACAGAGAGATTTTGAATGGCCATCATAGACAGCTGCAGGTGAACCACGCTTAAAGCCCGGGTGTGTGGGAACGGGGATGTGCTCTCCCTGTGCAGCTGGATGCCTCACCCTTTCTGGGTCTCCCATACGCATCTGGATTCTCCATTTACAGTAAAAGACACTTCTTAACTCTGGTGCGACACATGGCTCTGTTACCAGAGGATAAACCTATCTAAGGCACCTCGGGAGCCACCCAGTGAGCTCATCTCCTAGAGAGAAGAAGAAAAGGTCCTGGCAAGCCTTAAGACAGAGCGGCAGATGCCCCGGAGGCTGCACCCATGGCTGCCACACAGGCGTTTAGGCGTGGCTCTCTCTCTTGAGAAGCCCATATCCACATAGGTGTGTGCTGGCTTTTCCCAGAGAGCCCCTCTCGCCTCTGTGCTTGTGATTAAAATTATGTTAAAGTCTCTTTTAATAAAGCCCAGCCCTGCTTCACACTGGCTTGTCTTGAAATTTCCTTCTGGGGTAAATGCATCCTGGCATTGTCTGCGCGGGGCTCTCTGTGAGGCTGCTGTGGGTGGAAACAAGGAGCTAAGTCTGTACCTGCACTCCACGGAGCCTGATCAGGCTAGTGCTGATGCCCAAACGCTTGCTGCCATTCTGCAGGCAGAGGTGGGTGGTGCCTGCAGGCACAGGCTGAAAGGTACCCAGGTGGTCCCGGAGTCCCCCAACCACACACCTGGTATCACTCTAAGGCTCTGTGTCTGGTTCCCGGGTGCTCTCCCTGGGCACTCCAATCAGAGTGACTAGCTCTATCTCCTGTCCCATTCCATCCTGTCCTCGTCTCCCCATGCTCCTTTTGCCTCCTCTATTCCCAGCCCTCTCTCTCCTCTGCAATCAGAGCACACCCAGTCTCTCTGGGTCGCTTCCTTGTCCCTTCTGGCTTCCTAGACAAGCTGGCTGTTTCCCCCATGATTCTTGCCCAGGCTGAGGACCTCTCCGGTGAGGACTTCAGTGTACCCTTGGCAAGCTGTCCAAAGACACCAGCCCAAGCAGCCTTCTCCCCTCCCGCACACACACACACAAGCTGTTGATCCGACCTCTGCTAGAATCTCTAAATCAGATGAATTGATTATATGTCAATGTTAGGGTGCATGTGGCTGCCTCTGCCTCAGCCTGGCCTGGCTTAGAAAACAGGAACCTGGGGCAGGGGTAGGAGAAGACTCCCACATGACTCACAGAAAAAGGCTGTCCCCTGTTTATAAAACAAAGTGGGCATGGGCTGACAGAAAGGAGCTTCCTGTTGTCCCAGAGTTAGTTACATTGACCACCTTCTCTTGAACTGTCTCTTGAACTCTTCTACTCCAGCCAGCACTGGTCATGTGAAATGATACCCGCCCCCCTCGAGGCTCCCAGCAAGGTATCCTCCGTGGTGAGCCAGGTACCTGCCAACTGAAGCCTCCGCTCAAGTCAGGCAGACCCCATCCGCCTGTCATCCAGCGGCCTGCCTCTACAGAACACACCACACACAGTCTCTAGAGCAGATCTCGCCACCTATGGCTAGGGTGGCCTAGAGACCAAAGGGGAACCTCCATGTATGGAGAAGCAGGGGAGGCTTAGGGTCAGCCTGTGAGGGCAGGGCTTGTGCGCTCAGACCTGCAGGCCAGCAAAACTCCAGGGCGAGCACGGCAAACTCAGAGCCCTGTGTGCAGTGGGGACAGCAGAGGAGATGTGCTGTGCTGCGCATGCTTTAGGGGTGTGCCCCGCACTGAGATGGTGATGAGGCATCTGGAAGTCAGAATCATGGGACCTTGCTCTGTGGTGAGCCCAGGCTGGACCAGCTGACGAGTCTCTTCCAGTTCTTTGAGACTGAGAACACCAATCCTGCCTCATGAGAAAAAACAAAACAAACAAACAAACAAACAAACAAAAACAGAGGCACTGAATGGTGCAGGAAGGTACTGAGGGTCACAGGCAGCTCTCAGTGGACAGAGCCATGCCAACAAACTGTAAATGTGTCCTGAATAATGGAGAGCCGCGGAGGACTTCAGTGAGGGTCAAATCATGAGGCTAGCACTGAGTCACTGCAGGTAAGGGCACAGAGAAGGCACATTTCAGCCCCTCGCCTGGGAGGACCGTGACCGTCTTCCTCAGGCAGGTTGGAGTGAGCGGGGCAGAGACATCTCATGAGTGGTGTCCGAGGATGCCCACGTCCCTGGCAGGCAGAGCCCCTCCCCTATGGCACCCACCGGCCCCCCTGCCTTGCTGTGCTGAGCCATTCCCGGCACCTTGCTTCCGCAGCCCCTTGGACCATCTCACGATGCTCCACTCTGAGAACAGAAACTTCCGCCTGCTCTGGCAGGAGTCTGGAGCAGTCAATGATAATTAAAAAGTTAATGTAATTAACATTGACAGAGGAGCTGCTGATGAAGCCCTCAATATTTTCCTTCCATCGATGGCCTCGTGTTTTATGACCCTTCAAAGTACGGCCGAGGTGTCCAGGGCATTTCTGCAATCCAGAGCGCAGCTGGCCATGCATTCCCGAGCCTGGCTTGTCTGAGTGCGTGGCTCCTGGGAGCTGCAAGCACATCTCCATGACTTGCCGGATTATCCACTGGGAGGGTCTTCTTGGCCCCCTGACTCAGCTACCCGCCTTGGGAACCCTCAGCTTCCTCCCTAGCAGTGAGAGGCCCGTTCTGTGGGTTGCGCTCCTACATTGAGGCTGGTAGAGCAGGTGGGCTCCACGAGTCTAGGGTGTATGATGAGGGCGGCCTTTGTCCCTGTGGTTCTACATTCCCTTCTGTTCACTGAGTGTGACAACGTCCATTTCTGTCAGTTATAGGAGACGCCGCTGTGCTGAGAGAAAGACCCCCAAATATGTAACATCTCAAGTGGGATGGGTATTTACGTCTTGTTAAGGAGCCTTGTGGAACATCGTCCTGGATGGCGGCAGCATGTCCCTGCTATGACTCTCAGGCCCTCACTGTCACCTGGTGGCTGCCTTCCCCAAGAGCCCTGACACCATCTGCCCTTGCTAGGTGGTGCTAGGAAAGTGTTAGCTAGGAAGAGCATGGGAGAGTCCGGGCCCATCATGGACACCCCTCTTTTCCCCACACCTCCTGTAGCTGGAACTCAGCCTTGTGGCCGAAACTAACCACAAGGGAGATGAGGAAATGCCCTCCAGCTCAGTGTTCAGGAAGGAGAGAAAAATGTGGGCTTTGACAGGCAGCTAGCTCATGGTCTCTGCTGCATCCCCATGGCTTGTGCAAAAAGCCGGTAAAAGAAATGGAGTAACCGATGTACAAGCCCTTTGTACTGTGGTGCAGAAAAGAGGACGATGATAGGAAATACCCATTTGTGAGTCCTTAAGAATGAATAGGAAAGGGAAGGGAGACTTTTTATTTGGTGGTGATGTGCATGGATGGGTGGACAGAGAGATTGGATCAGGGGTGAACTGGTGGGTGGGCAAATGGATGGATCAGTGGCTGGGTTGGTGGAGGGATAAATGGATGGGTAGATTTGTAGCTGGATGGGCTGTTAGGTGGATGGCAAAGGGATGAATGTATGGAAAACTGGATAGATGGTAGATGGTTTGATGGATGGGTATATGGGTTTGTAGATAAATGGGTGAGGAGGCAGATGGATAGGTGATGGCGAGTGTGATTGAATGGTTGAGTGGGCGTGTATGTAGGTGGGCAGGAGGGTGATTGGATGGGTGGGAAATGGATAGATGGATGGATAGATGACTGTGTGGATGGTAGATGGGTGGATAATGAATGGGTGGGTGGGTGTATAGGTGTTGTGATGGACAGTGTTGTGTCAACTTGACACCAGGTCGGGTCATTTGGGAAAAAGATCTCAACTAGAAAAATGACCCTACCAGTGCTGCCTATAGGCAAGCCTGTGGTGTATTTTATTGATTGATTATTAATGTAGAGGACCCTGCTCACTGTAGATGATGCCATCCCTGCGCTGATAGGTATGGGTTCTATATGAATAAGACACTAAACAAGCCACAAAGAGCAAGCCAGTAAGCAGTACGTCTCCATGGCCTCTGCATTAGTTCTTGCCTCTACATTTCTGCCTCGTTTGAGTTCCTATGCTGACCTCCTTCAATGATGGACTATGATATGGAAGTGTTAGTAAAATAACTCCTCCATTCCCCAAGTTTCTTATGGTTGTGGTGTGTTGTCAGAGCAATAGACACCCTAAGACAGATGCCCAATGGTTATGAGTTGATGGGTGGACAATGTATGTATGGATGGAGTGGTCTGGTGAGTGGGGGTGACGCCTGAAGGAGAATCCTGTGTCCAGACATAGCAGTCTGAGTTGGCTCCTGAAGCAATGACTGGCCCTAGGTAACTAGAGGGCCACTGAGTCCCTGTGGTGGGACCTGAGAAGTTACGGTGTCTTAGGGTTTTACTGCTGTGAATGGACACCAGGGCCAAGGCAAGTCTTATAAAAACCCAGCATTTAGTTGGGGCTGGCTTACAGGTTCAGAGGTTCAGTCCATTATCATCAAGGCAGGACCATGGCAGCATCCAGGCAGGCATGGTGTAGGAGGAGCTGAGAGTTCTACATCTTCATCTGAAGGCTGCTAGCAGAATACTGACTTTCAGGCAGCTAGGATGAGGGTCTTAAAGCCCACTCTCAGAGTGACACATCTACTCCAACAGGGCCACACCTCCTAATAGTGCTACTCCCTGGGCCGAGCATATACAAACCATCATATATGGCTTGGCCTATTCATGGTGCTCCCCTGTGACCATAGCATATACATCTTGTGGCCCATGAGGTGCAGTATTCTCCCATAGTCAATTATACCTCCATGGCTGAGGAGACCTGAGTGCTGCAGGTTGGGCCTTTGGTCCTTGTGGCCTCAAAGGTCCTCCTGTACTACACAAGTGTCTAGGGTTCTCTGTCTACTCACAGCCTCCAGCCTTCACACGTGGCGAGTGTGACTTGCTTACCTGTTGCAGGGCTGCTGTGGGCACAGCTTGCTCCATGATGGATTAATCCGAAACGAGCCATCGATCCCAGTAGATGAGGTCTCATTACTCATGTTGGACCACATTGAGAGCAAGGTTCCCAGCATTAGGGCTGTGCTCCTGGGCTGGAGCTGCTCCTATCTCTTCTCTCTCCTGTTTCTCCCCTGTGATTCTGTAGATGAGTCCTGTGTGCCCCAAAGCAGGAAGGTCATGTGGCAAGGACAGATGGTCTTCAAGGCACGAGGAGTCCAGAACCCAGTATGGCCAGCTCTGGGGTCTTGGAAAATGGCTTCATTGCCAAGTGGGCATCTCCCAGGTCTGAACTGGGGTAGTAGGTATTGATAGCAGCCAGGCTGAAGCAGTCCGGTAAAAAGGCAAGCCCCTCTTCCATGCTCTCCAAGAAGCCACTGGACCTGGCTGAGCAAAGTGTGTCTTTCAGAAAGACTGCCTTGGCTGAGGTTGATGAGGAGGTGGGAGATCAGGGAGGGTGCCCTGTAGTGTTCAGGGGACGTGGTGTGGCCCAGTCAGGGTAGATGGATGGATGCCAAGAAGAGGCTTGGATCCTGAGATCGTCCAGAGGCCGAATCGAGGAGCCCAGGAGAGTGCTAGGAGACTCCTCGGTGGATAACGAACTTGCTCAATCAAGCACGAAGCCCCAAGCTAAGATCTCCAGCACCCGTGTAAAAAGCCGGAAGTGTGACCCTGTAACCACAGTGCTGGAGGGAGCAGAGACAGGAGGAACCCAGGTGCAACACTGGCCAGTTAGACTAGCGAAAATGGCGAGCTCCATGTTCAGTGAGAAAACTGTCTCAGAAAATATTATGGCTCAGTAGGAAAGGTACAAGCCTTGAGAGCCGAGTTCAGTCACTGGAAATCACAAAAGAAGATGCAGTGGCCTGCGCCTATCACCCCAGCATTCTTGCAGTGAAAAGGGAGCCAGACACAGGACGATTGCTGAGATGCTCACAGGCCAGAAAGAAAGCCTGGTGCAGGTACCGTGGCAAAACTATAAGAAAGACATTCGCTCAGCAAGGTGGAAAGCAAGAGCCAACTCTAGAAATGTGTTCTCTGACCTCCACATGTGCACCACGGGATCCAACAGAGGAAGAAATCTGACCTCTGGTATCCATACATGTCTGCACTGGCAAGCACGCCTGCACACACATGTGCACACCCAGGCCTCCACCATGTGCATATGCCCGATCCTCAAAGATGAGTTGGAGGAAGAAGAAAAAGAGGTAGCCATGTGCCCGAGAGGGGTTCTCTCCCCAGTGTCTCCTGCCTCAGGCTAAGCGGCCACTCTAAGATTTCTTTAAGGCTTTTGCAGAACCTCACCTTGGGCCCCAGAGGTGATGGTCACAGACAGACTGTGTCCCTAGGATGGTGGGAACAGTCATATGGTTTGAGGCACTGTGTTTTGTACTTAGAAAACTTACAGCTGCTCAACAAGTCTGGGTGGTGGCCAGTAGCTGGGCACAGGTCCCTCTGGCCTCCTATTCCCAGCCCAGCGAGGCTATGTCAAGCCTTGGCCTGCCCAGCTTCCACTGTGCCCTAACTGGGCTGATGGTACTCAGACCCCACCCTCTTGGGATACCCGAGGCTGGTCATTCACTTACTGGGCTACTTGCAGAGCTCAGAGGCCGGAGGAGCCTAGAATTTAATTAGAGGAAGACTGATGCCGCCATTTCAAAGCCAGCAACTGACACCACAGCCTGCGATCAGATGGCTTCACTGCGCATGCACGTCCAGGCTGGGCGGAGCCAGCTGTGATCTGTGAGTTTCGAGTGAGGTGCCCAGAGGACAGGGGGCAGCTGGAGCAGGAAGAAGAGTTCTGGTAAGAACTCTGGATATATCTCCCAACATGGACTGTCTCCTCGTGACCAGTCAAGCCCAGGACCGTGTCACAGTGGTGCTCTCAGGTCGTGGAAGACAGGTCTTCGTAGGGTCCCACATGGCTCCAGGCAAAGCTATACCTAGACTTAGGCCTGACCTTTCCCTGGTCTCTGCCTCACTGTGTGTCTTCACTCTACCTGACCAGCTTCTGGAGCCTCATCCCAAATAACCCCTACATGGGTCCCACCTGCCAGGTAGGGACAGACAAGGGTTCTGGCTTCTGCAAGCGTTTGCCTGCACCTGATAATGGTTCAGTATGGCCCTTCTGTACACTGTGTTTTGGGGAGGGCTTATGGAGACCTTTGTAAACAAGGGTGCTGCCTGAGCCCCTTTGTGCTAGAGAGTTATGGGCCTCTCTAAAGACTCTGTCTGTCTGTCTGTCTATCTATCATCTATCTATCATGCAATCTATCATCTGATGCCTATTCTCTCTCTCTTCATCACATATCTATAAAATCCATTGTCTAGCCTGGTGTGGTGATGCATGCCTTTAATCCCAGCACTCAGGAGACAGAGGCAGGTGGATCTCTGTGAGTTCGAGGCCAGCCTGTTCTACAAAGTGAGTTCCAGGACAGCCACGGCTATTACACAGAGAAATCTTGTCTCAAAAAAATAAAACAAAACTAAAAATACATTGTCTATACATACCTACCAACCTGACCATTAGCCATCACCTATCTATCTGTCTATTACCTACTTAACTATAGACAGGCAAGAAAAAAAGTCTTTTGCCATCACGATCTTGAGAGTCTCTGGACCTTATCCTGCATTGAAAGGGGCCACCACACATAGATTGTTCTCTGCGTGTATAGATGGAGACTCCAAGGGCATATCACTACGGGGCCATGAGCGATGGACGGTTCATCTGAAACTAGTATAAACTATAAGGACTCAGTCTTGCTGTGAGTCAGGGAACTTTGGCCATCCAGACTCAGAGCCTTTGTCACCCCCTCCCATCTCAGAACCCAGCCTGGGCACAGAGACTGGTCTCAGACACACCATCCTCATGGCTAGAAGATGGTTTCCATGGAAGGTGTGTTGGAGCAGGTGAGACCGTCTGGGTGGAAGGAGGGAAAGTCTTTTCCCACCCCTTTACGGAGCAAGAAACTCTTTTCAGAGTTCTTCCTGCTAGCTCAGGGGAGCATGTTGTAGGCTTTGCTCCCAAAGCCTTGCCAGCAAGAGGGAAGAGACCTGGGACACAAGACTCCTCACCTGTGCTGTTAGAGAGCTGGATTCAGACCTAGCAACAGCTCTGCCCATCCAGACACAGGGGTGGGATGTGGGGGCAGGGAAGGCCCCAGGGCCAGTCAGTCTGGTTGTTGAAAGGAAATGTTCTTATAGGCAGATTTCCAGCAACCACTGGCAGTTTAATATCCAGGGCCCAGGCAAGGGGCCGTGGCTGGTGCAGGCTGCCGAGAGCAGGCAGCGCCCACAGCAGAGAGGAAATGAAATGCCCGCCTTACTCCTGAACAATGCCACTGATCAGTTCCCAGATCAGGCTGAGTTCCGCGAGGGCCACGGCGAGGCAGGGCCAGCAAGTGCAAG
Source organism: Apodemus agrarius (assembly GCA_964023405.1). Taxonomy (NCBI): domain Eukaryota; kingdom Metazoa; phylum Chordata; class Mammalia; order Rodentia; family Muridae; genus Apodemus; species Apodemus agrarius. The sequence goes on from OZ030016.1 coordinate 72,708,968, forward strand.
TGAGGCCATGGGATGGGAGAGGGACTGCAGGCTGTTGCGCTAGACCTCCTAATGCCTGCGGGGCTTCAGTTTCGTCCTCTATGAAATGGAAATGATCATGCAAGCGAGGGTTTGTGTCTGCTGTGTGCATGCACGGCCGCATGTGTACATGTGATATTCATTGAAGTAGAGTCAGAGGTCTTCTGTCACGTGTGGTTCCACCCTCGGGACAGGCTGCAGCTCTGGTTACTCACATGCCACCCGGCTTCTGGTTTGGATCCCAAGGCTTTCTGAACCTCAGATGACCCATCTTTCTACCCTCCAACCCCTCTGTGGAACCTCTGGTGTTTACCGCCCACTACTAGCGACATCCCAAGGGCCCTAGACCTTGGCTGCACATCCTGCTATCTTGTCCTAACAGTAACTTCTTGTCCCAAGACACTGCTCTTCAAGTGGATTCCATATCCTTCTCCTGGAGTCTCCTCAGGGCTGTGTCACCCTCTGAACTTCCCTCCCCCGTGGTCTTCCATCTAACTGCAGACCCCAGATGCTGAGTTCTGACCCTGTTATGATTTGTATATGCTCGACCCAGGGAGTGGCACTATTAGAAGGCGTGGTCCTGTTGGAGTAGGTGTGTCCCTGTGGGCCTGGGCTTTAAGACCCTCATCCTAGCTGTCTGGAAGCCAGTATTCTGCTAGCAGCCTTCAGATGAAGATGTAGAACTCTCAGCTCTTCCTGCACCATGCTTGCCTGGATGCTGCCATGGTCCTGCCTTGATGATAATGGACTGAACCTTTGAACCTGTAAGCCGCCCCCAGTTAAATGCTGTTTTTTATAAGACTTGCCTTGGTCATGATGTCTGTTCACAGCAGTAAAGCCGTAACTGAGACAGGCCCAGTGCTCATGGCAGCAACCTGGTTGCAAATCTCCCTCCGCTGCTTTGGTCTCACCTGTTTCCAGACTCTTCTGCCATTGCTTGCTTTTACCAGAGTGCACGGACTTCTGTGCTTTAATTTTAAACTTACGCATGTCCATCATATCAGAAGCTTCCATGGAGTTGTCTGTCTGTCCAGGTGTGCCCTCTGCCTTCCCTCTTCTGGCCCTGTATCTTGATGGTGTCCTGAGGGCTGCTAGTTGCTGCACTGGCTAGTGTCGGGGTGCAGGCTCAGTGGCACAGTGTATGCTTAGCATGCTTAGGCCCCTGGCTCCATCATGAGCACGGCAGATAAGTCTTCTCCAGCCCAGCCTGTGCTGGCCAGGAGTCCTCTCTGTGGTTCTGCCATAACCACTGCATACTCCTGACCCTCAGTCTCCATGATATAAAGCGCTGTGCCCCAACCCCCATCCTCAGTCACTCATCCTCCCACCCACATCCTCTCAGGCTTGGCTTTCAGATCCTGCTTGCTCTTATTCCTTTAATTTAATTTTTATTATTTTAAATGATATGCATTTGTGCATGTGTGTGGGTCTGTGCACATGAATGTGGGTACTCATGGAAACCAAAAGAGGGCATCGGATCCCCTGGAGCCACGGTTATGGTGATTATGAAGGTGGGTTCTTGGAATTAAATCAGCAGCAAGTGCTCCTCAAGGCTGAGCCACCTCTCCAGCCCTCCTGCCGGCCTGTGCTTCTCGGCAGGTGCTTCCCTCCCGCCGGGTCTCTCACCTTGAGGGTGAGCTCTGGGCTTCGTGTTCAAGGGAATGGCCATTCCTTTTGGCAGCTCCAACTCAGTCCAATCTGGAGGTCCCTGCAGCTCAGGGATCCTTCTGTGCAAATGCCTAACAGACTGAGGGTGAAGGTCACTTTCCTTCACCAGAAGCTTAAAAATAAATGAGTTCCAGAGCCTCCCTTTTGTAGACAAAGGTTGTCCTTCATCCCCGGGCTGCTGGGCACAGCTAAACCCATCCATCTCTTCTTTCTACCTCCTTTGGGAGGTGGTCTGCATTATGCTCTGTCTAGTGAGCAAATGAGAACAGGCTCTCTGCAGGGCTGTGAGGACCAACCAGTCTGTACACCTAGTACTCAGTGCTGGGAATCGGGGGAGTGTTACCTTTCCACCCTGCAACAGGGAGGGCCGAAGGCGGAAACAGGGCTCTCTAAGTGCACTGTCCATCACACAGCCTGGAAGAGCAAAACTACTCTGCCTTCCCCCAGACAGTAGTCACAGACAGAACTCCAGCTCTGGCTCCCACGTCCTGTGTCCACGCGCAGATCCTCTGTCAAGTTCCCGTCTCTAGCACCTGAAGCCGAGGAAAGAGGTCTAAGGCTACCCAGTAGGCCTGCTCATGTGGGCCACAGCTCCGCCAGCAACTCCCAAGGGCCAAGCAGTCCTTTAGCCGGTCAGATGTCTCAATGGGAGAACCTTCATCTGAGGGACTGCTGCTTAGCAAGCAGGTGCCAAGGCTAGCTAGGCCATCAGCTTGTGGCCGCAAGATGACATTTGCTGGAGTCATTCTGCCAGGCTGGGGCAAAGTTTTCCTTAAGTGAATGAGAGACCAAGGGACAGCCACACACTCCCTCTGCCCCTGACCCTCCTGCTCGCAGCTGGAGCTATTTAGGCCTCTTTGTCTGCGCGGTATGAAAACTGCCTACAGCAGAGCTGCAAGGCGGAAGGTGCAGGATGCAGGCCCAGGGGCAGAGACACAGTGTACAGGATGCAGAAGCCATATTTCAATGTCCACAGAGCAGCCTGTATGTTACAAGACGCAGAGAGCACAGTGCGCTACACGGTGCACAGTTTGGGGTTGAGGGGTGTAATAGTTGTGGGGTGCAGAACACATAGTGTGGGATGGAGAGTTCAGTGGGTATGGGGTGCAGTGTGTACAGTGTAGGGCGCAGGGTACTGTGGGAATGTCTGTGAGGTGCAGTGTGCGGTGGCTATGTGGCGCAGCGTGCACGGTGCAGGGGTGCAGGAAACAGTGTGGGGTGCAGGGTGCAAAGGCTCATTGCTGACAGCTCCATATCCCTCCCACCCTCCACCCCCACCCTCTTTCCCAGTGACAGAGCCTGGCAGTCCCCCCTCCCCATCCGCCCGCCCTGAGCTGGTAGCTGTGCACTTAGGGGAGTGACATCACCTCTCTGAACTCCGTTTCTTGCCTAAAAGCAGTGATTACAGAGTCTGGCTCTCAGGCTGTCAGATTGCCTGTGGTTGTAATTAGGTATTGATTCAGTAATTTGGGGAATTAATTCATTAAATCTGTACAGTCTCGTTGTAGCCAAACTGGGGGCAGGGGAGGGCTCCTCATACTGCCTTGGTTCATGTCACAGTGCAGGGTGGACAGGACCCCCAGCATCGTACTGTGGACCCACATCCTGTAAGCTTCAAGGGCCCCACTTGTGCCCCCGGGCCCCTAAGTAACAGTCAGTCTGGTCTCTGCTCTATCCCCTCACCCCCAGAGCCTTCCACAGTGTCCCTGTCTGTCTCCTAGTGGGCCTGGGCTTCTGTCCTTTCAGCCTCTAGCCTGACTAGCTACCCAGAAGCCCTCCTGGTTTTCCACTGAGCCCGCTGTGTGTACAGCTTCTCATGTACCTGTGGGACTCCTTTCGCACCACACAAGGAGCTCAGCTGAGCCTGGTAAGCCAGGGCCTCTGAGCTTTTGACAGTGACCTGGATGGACAAAGTCATGGAATGGGAGAGGAAACATGACCTTGTGCCCACAGGACTGGCAGCATTCGCTACCCTGCCCCATGAGAGCCCAGGCAGTTGGATAGGGTGTGCAGCACAGGGGTGGGACACCCACTGGGGGGAAGGGCAGAGCGAGGGTCACAGGGGTGGGACACCCACTGGGGAGAAGGACAGAAGGTCCTTCTAGTGTCTACTCAGCCCACCCATTCATAACCCAGCTAGAGAGGAAGAAGGAGGACCAGAAAGAACAACACACACACACACACACACACACACACACACACACACATACACACATGTGGAGGCAGGTCAAAGAATGAAAGAGAGAGGAGAAATAAACACAATAGTAAAGACAGAGGCACAGAGAGGTGAGGAGGAGATGAGAGACACAGAAGCGCTGCACACACAGCTCCGGTCTTCTGGTGACTCAGTTTCCCTTCCAAGTCCCTCATGTTCTGCTTCCTCGTGAAGGAAAGCTTCCCTCGTAGAAGGGCTTCTCACCTCTCAAACGCCCAGAAGAGTCTCTCATAGCCCAGCCCACCTCCGTCATGACACCACTAAGCTCCTGGCTACAGCCTGTGGCCGGCATGATCTACACCGTTTTCCAGTTTAAAAGTCCTCTCTGTTTCACAGAAAGCAGGTGGACGTCGTGGTTAGGAAAAGGGGGTGGGTCGCCAGGAGGAAAGCACATATCAGAGTGCCATGGAGACTGGAGATGGAGAAGGGAGAGGCCTCAGGCTGTGCCTAGATTTTCCACTTGGGTCTCAGGGGGTGGGACGAACCATTCTTTGAGATGGGGAAGGGGAGGTGTAACTTTAGTTTTTTTCAAAACCTATTTTCAATGATGGTTCTTAAAGACTTTAACCTCCCTTGTGGCCCACCGCCCACCAGAGGTAGTCGGAAAGAAAGGATGCGGGGGAAGTGGACCTGTTTAGAGAGGTTCTTTGGAGCAGCTCCCGTCTGTGTTGTCTGGATACCAGCAGTTCGGTCCACAGGTCGGCAGCGGCCGCTGGGTCCATTCTTCATGGGTACGTCAGTCGTCCAGTTCAGTAGAGTTGGGATAGCAAACCCGAGCCAGCAGTGGTGGCACTGCCTAGCAGAGACAGCCAGGCCGCAACCTTGGCATGAGTCAGCAGGAGGGACCAGGAGAAACGCAGGAAACGTTCTAGGCTGTGCCTCTCTAGGGAAGGGAAGATCAGCGAAGACCCACAAGCCTTGCACAGCTCGCTCTGTAAGCAAGCCCAGCTCAGCCTCGGTCACTGTCCATCGAGTCCTATTTATACCCTCCAAACATCGCGTGTCCTCCACGTGTCTGTCTGTCTTAGCTGACATCACTCTGTCAATCAGCCAGAATTTTTGGAAGTGTCGAGAAACCGCAGCACACTACCAGAAGATTTTTTTGGTGCATTCCTCTTTATGGAGTCCCCACAAATGCAGCTCAGCTACTCAGTGTACGGTGGACCAATACACGCGTGTCGTTAGCAAAGAATCCCTTCATCGTGTGTCCTTTCATGCGTTTGCTTTAGCAGAACATCCAGTCACCTGTGTCTGCTTCGGCTAAACATCCCTTCACACGTCTGCCTTAGTCTATCATTTGTGTGCACTTCAGGAAGACACTCCTTCACCTGTTTGCCCCAGCAAAACCCTGTCCAACACAACTGACTTTCCAAAGAACCCTTAAGTTTCTGCTTCAGGGAGACATGGTTGGTCCCTTTATTTGGGGACATATTGGATGACGGAGATATGGGACTTCCAGTTGGATTGTTGGGAACAGGTGGCTGGGAAATGTGTGGCTGGAGACATGCATCGGCACAGCGAGCCTACCAGAAAGGGCGCCGGGGCAGGGCTGCCTGGATTGGAAGCGAGCACAGCAGAAATGAAGTATCCTAACAGGACCTGGTCAGGCGCTATGCAGGGAAACATGGGATTTGGAGTCCAATGCTTAGAGCACATCTGGTGCCTTTTGGAGATAGATATTCTACTCTCAAGTCTGACCCGGCTCCAAGAAAAGCTGGGACTCTGGCCACCTCCCTTCTCTGGATGCAGGCACCTTTCTAAAAAACCTCCTCCTCTTCTTCCTCATCCCTGTCCACTGAGGTGTGGATGAGCAGTTGACCTGTGACACTTGCTACTTTTCTAGGCCCTGCTTCACTGACCAGTGGGCATAGCGAGCTAGACAGCAGCTCTGGCCCACCACTGGAGCTTGCCACCATGCCTCTGAATGCAAGGGGGCATGCATGGGAGGTGCCCTTCCACAGGGAACTTATAACTCCCACAGTGGAGACAGCCTAGCCGGAAGTCAGGCCAAGATTCTAAAGACAAGGGAGGCCTGAGCTCAGTCATGCGACTCCGGGTCATCATTTGATTCTCTGGTCTCAGAGGATGGATGCATGGGCGCTTTCAAAGTGTCACGGTCTCCGGGTGTGAACTCAAATCAGCCCCACTCATTCTCTGCATCTGATCTTCCCTTGACTTGGTCTACTCGCAGGGAAGAGTCTCACATGTTCCCAAGGCCTCAGTTTCCCCATCTACAACAGGAGGTAGAGCCAGCCATTTGCTGAGGGTCCTCTGCTCTGCTACAGGGAGCAGGTGTGGGAGAGAAGCAGCTGGGAAGAGTCTCACATGTTCCCAAGGCCTCAGTTTCCCCATCTACAACAGGAGGTAGAGCCAGCCATTTGCTGAGGGTCCTCTGCTCTGCTACAGGGAGCAGGTGTGGGAGAGAAGCAGCTGGGATGGGCTTCTCCTCCCACCCAGTGGAAGCCCAGACCTCCCTAATTACCTCTGATTAAGATGCAAAAGCTGGGGTGCAGCCTGGCCAGGGCCTACCTCCCTGGATCTGCAGGGAGCTGCTCAGAGGGAACTGCTTCGCCCCAGCTTCCGACTGTGCACATGCTTCTATTTTGGTTTCTTTTTTTTTTTTCTTTCTTTCTTTCATTAACTCAGCTCCGAGCCAGAAGCACAGCTCTAAATGAGTTGCATGGCTGTTTCTTAGCAATAAGGGCCAGGCTCTGAGAGTGAGGTGGGCAGGCTAGAGATGGGCTCTGGATCTATGGACCCTGGAGAGGGGAGCCATGCTGGGTGACCAGAGGCACTGATTCCAGCTGTGGGAGTGGAGGCTGCATCTCTGCAGGGCAGGAGTAAGCCTGCCCCGAAGCCGTCCACCACTCGCCTCTCCTCCTAGAGTCAGGGGTGCTGCGGCTGGGCACCTGACTCAAAGACGGTGCACCTTTGGTCGCTGTTTGGGGAATGTGCAAAACTATGAGAAAGAAAATAAAAATCATGTATGACCTTTCTATCTCTGGGACTACCTTTGTGATGACTAGCTTACATGTCTGACTCTACACACACTCAAGCCTGAAAGAGATCCATGTGCACATACATGAACACAGGATCAGTGGACTGGAGGTACATATGTGATTTATAGCAGAGACACCCCACCCCCACCCCGCTGGATGTCGCCAAGTGGTCCTTGACAGCCGCTGAGCCTCATTGCCCTGATTGTTGCCGGTGGAAGACTGGTGTTCAGGACGTTTTGACTGCGAGTCTAGTTTTTAAAGGCTGAAATACCTCCCTAGCCTAAAGAAAGTCCTTCCTACCAAGAAGCGGGAGCTCTGTCCCTCTGTCCACTCTGCTAGACAGAATGATCGAGGTTACCCTTCAAAGATTATATGGCGTCAAGTTCAGCGGGTGGCGGGCAGGCATCTCCTAGACAATGCATTCAGGAAAAAGCAAGAGCCTCAGGAGTGAGGACTCAGGCTAGTCCGGCCACGTCTTGCTTACCATGAGGTGGCTTGAAGGGCCGCAGTCAGGATCTGGCACTGCTGTTCTTGAGCTGGGCTGGCCTACTTCATACCCCTCCCCGGTGAAGTTCCCTTCCCTGCGAGGTTCTGTGTCCTTCCGCGGCCTGTGCAGTCTAAGCACCCCACACAGGGCTCAGGGCTGTGGAGCCGGCCAGTCCATCATCACTGTCCCAGCCAGAGCCCAGCTCCTTGTTGTCTCGGACTCTCAGAACAATGGAGGAACCAAGGACTGAATGACAGACAGCCACCCTCTGCGTGTCAGTGGCCCACCACCACCACCACAGCTGCCTCTGCACATTTCCAAAGTCAGTCTCTTTGTAACTACGTCAGCTGTGTCCCTAAGCACAGGACACACTGCTACCCACTGCCTTGCTTGAGAAATTTAATTCAGTCCTCAGATGACGCCTACACCTAAAAAAAAAAAAAAAAAGTACACTGGTGCTTTGCTGGTCTCAGTGGATGCGCTGCTTTGAATTTGCTGGTGGGAGCTGGAACCCAAGACAGCCTGGGGTGGGGGGTGAAGACATCTGGGGAGATTACGGGATCCCTCCTAGGGAAGTTAGAGACCCCCTCCCTGGACCCCTGTTGACAAGGCCTGGCTGTTGCGGAGCCAGGTCTGTATTTGGGTACCAGGATGGCTGGTTCCCCTTGGACCCCTATGCTTCCATTTTAGCTCTCAGACTTGCTGTTCTGTGTCAGTGCTGCCCATCCTGTGGTGCTGTAGCCCAAGCTGATTAATGATCTAATATTAGTCCTGATTCTACTTCTCCAATTGTCCTAAATTATGTCTGTACCTGTTCTAGTGAAGGCTTTAATTGAGGACTGTGCATTGTGTGAAGCTGTCACCTGTCCTGCTCCTACTGCTCCTGCTCCTGTTCCTCCTCCTGCTCCTTCTCCCACTCCTCCTCCTCCTGGTCCTCCTCCTGCTCCTCCTCCTCTCCCTCTTCTCCCCATTCTCCCTCTTCCTACCTTCTCCCTCCTCCTCTTTCTTTTTTGACTCAGTTTCATGTAGTTCTGACTGTCCTTCGAACTCACTCTGTAGCAGAGGTTTTCCTTCCCTTTCTGATCTTCCTGCCTCCACTTCCCACGTGCTGGAATTGGTTTACATGGTGCTTGTGACCAAACCCCAGGCCTCACGCATGCTGTCAGACACTCAACCAACGGAGGCACACCCCTAGCGCCTTTTGTCTTCGTTCAAGAGAGCAGTGTCTCTTTCCTATGACACTTGCATGTCTGTACATATATTTGGACAGCATGGCGGCTCTGCCTCCTCTCCCAGCCAACCAATAGAGTTGCAGGAGAGGTGCAGCCCGGAGCCAAAAAGGCAGCAGCTTCAGAGCCTTTGTCTCCAGGCTGCACAGGGCTCCGCTCGCAGCAGCCCAGGCACAAACCACAGATGGAGAAAGGAGTCCAGACAACTGCTTAGCCCCTCACGCCAGCCAGCCGCTGAGTGCACTTGGGCTGGAGGCTAATTGATTCGAGCTTGTGACACAGAATCCCCAGCTGCTTGATTGAAAGACTCCTCTCTCTGTCACCTCCCTTTTTGATAGTGGAGGGAGCTCGTGTGATGGTCCATTTTAGAAGCAAAGAACTGAACTCCAGAGAGAAAAGTGTTTGTTCAAGGTCGCTGGCAGATGTTAGGTGCTGCCACTGATGGAGTGGCTCAGGGAACCGGGGCAAAGGAGCTGCTGGCCCAGGGAAGGGCGATGGCCATAGGGGGATGGCCTCGGGAGCAGCTCCTGCCAGATGCCTGGGCCCATGCCAGGGAGAGAACAAGGAAGCTATGCCCACCTTAGGGGAGTGCCTGTCTTAGGTGGGCAAGGAGATGAGGGCAAAGGGAGCCTGACAGCAACATCACCTAAGAAACCACACAGAAAAACCTACTCCAACACGCTGAAGGGGGCTGGAGAGGAGAGGTAGCTCAGTGGTTAGGAGTGCCAGGTAGGCACTGATCAAGAGCAAGTAAAGGTGGTCTGTGGATATTATGTAACATCATCTCTCTCCTCTCTCTCTGTCTCTCTCTCAAACACACAGACAGACAAACAGGCAGACAGGCAGACAGACAGAGACACATAGAGAGAGGCTAATGTCAGAGAAGAAAAAATTCCAACCACAGGGGGTACTACTAATGGTGGCACAATGGGAAAACCATATCTGCAGCCACTCACAATGTTTCTAAAGATGTAGGCAGGAGCCATGGAGCCCAAAGGCCTTCAGCATTCTACAAAGCCCTAAATAAATAGGTAAGAAGTCACGGCTGCCCTTAACATGTACACAGCAAACCACAAAGACCTAAACACACATACACGCCAGGCTACTGGGCCTTAAACACACGGGCAGGCAGCCACGGAGCCTTAAACATACACACAGCAGGCTCCAGAGCCCTAAACCTGAAGGCAACAAACACAGAACAGCATCTTGCAGCGACTATGTGGCGGTTCGCTCAGGGTCCCCTGCATCCTGCTGATGCGTGCTAACACGGAGGGAGTCCCCGGCACGTGCTCTCATTTCAGACTGAGATGAACGACTGTCACACGGCAAACGCCATCCGAGAAGTCCCGAAGCATCTCTGCCATCAGTTTCAGGTGATTTATCACTCCCGAGTTGTTTCTGCTGACTTCGTTTTCAGTTGTTCCCAAGTGATTTTTCTGATAATGATTAAATTGGCATAATAAATGTATTATGTGAAAAAGGAAGAAAAGGAAAGACACAAAGATTCTTTTGCCAAAAAGTGTTTGTCTCAAAGTGCTGGCTTAAGACCCAAGAGACTGCAGCAGCCTGTGACGGGCACCTGTTTGTCTAGACAGGAAGGCACACTCACACCCACAGCTCCTGCAGAAGCCCAGAGCAGTAGCTGGCAAGATGGCTCAGTGGGCGAAGACACTTGCAGCTAAGCCTGCTGACCGGAGCTGAATCCCCAGATCTCCGTGGGGGGGGGATGGTGAGAACTGACCTCTGACCTATGCATGCAGCTCTAGGGACTTCATAGCCATCACCCACGTGACCCAGGACTCCTGGGGCTCAGCGAAGCTCTGGCCTGCTCTTCTGGGATCCCATGTCGCTTGACCATGGAGCCCTGCTGAAGAGGGAGGAGTCATGCAGAGCCAGACCCTTGCATCCTAGAAGCCACTGTCCTCAAACTGAGTCAGCCAGAAAGGTGTGGGGGCCGGGGTATGACCCGGAAGGTCACATCTACACAACCTTTGAAACAGGCTGCTCGTCAAGTCCACAGCACGAGGCGGGGCAAGTGGCCTGGGGTGTGTGAAACAGTTTAGCAAGGCCATGGAGGTCAGACCCTTATAGGCCACTATTTGTTCATCCCCTCACAGGCTCCCTGGGGCTCAGTGACACAACCGCAGCCAGGAGGCGATGACTTCCTGTGAATCTTCAGGGAAAGACAAGTGCCCCCCCTGTTCATATGCCTCAGGCTAACTGAGATTTTTTTTCTCTGCTTTTGTCAACTGTAGTTCCTCAGAGCCACATGCCGCCAGTGTCCGGATCCTCTCCATGTCACTCACCTGACCAGGCACAGTCTGGAGCCAGAGAAACCATGGCTGCAAAATGTAATCAGTGTCAAAAAAAAAAAAAAGAAATCCAGTGATCAAGATAGTCATAGTCACGATAATGCATGCCTGTGAGAAACTCCTAATTAAGGCCGAAGTCTACCACTGACTGCATAGCCTGCTAGGGCTCGGTGTTATATGCAGAGAGAACTCCAATCATTGGCAGGACTTCTTCTCTGACCTTTTCTGAGGAATTCAAAACCCCCACACCTCTACCTGCAGAATATCATGTAACCTTGGTTGAGATTACAGGTTCAACTTCCTTTCTCCTGATAAGAACCTAGTCAGCCAGAACCTGAGTCTCCTGGAATGCTTCCCCATGCAAATTAGGCATTTCAGTTCCCTAAGCCTTCAGCCAATGAGCCCCCCTTCCTGGGTATGACTTCCCTCAAGAGGTGTATAATTCCTAGTGCACCCCAAGTAAAGTGTATACATTCACACTCACCACCCAATAAAGCAATACGAACAAGCAAGGACAGTCTCAGAGAGCTGCTTCATTAAAGACTGCCATGGGGAGGGCCTTCCCCAAAAGCCATGCCTAAGACTCCCAAAGGTTTTCTCTTCTCCAGCCCCTCCAGTCCTCAGCACTCCCTCCCAATTAGAACCAGATCCCGCCGATCTTGGGCTCTATCTTCCCCCTTCCTACCTGGAGTGCAGCTGCCCTGAGGGGAAAGGTGGATCTTCTCCCTCTGGTATAACAGTGTGGCCTGGGTATCCAGAGAGGAGACCAAAACCCACAGCATTCATCCCAAATCCCACTGTTTCCCTTTCTCATCTGGTGTGTAGTGGCATCTGATGCCGGCTGGGAAGCCCTAGCTGTGGACTTTGCCCTGCCTCCTCTAGGCATGCCCTGGCAGAGATGCAGACCACCAGTGACAAATGCCGGTCATCCCAGAACTCAGAAGGGTGAGGCAGGAAGATGGGGAGCTGTAGACCATCCTGCACTATATAGTGAGTTTCTGTGTACAACAATAATGATAATAATAATAATGGTAATGATGATGATGATGACGATGATGATCATGATAATAATAATAATAATAATAATAATAATAATAACTGTACAGTAGTCTGCTCCCTTACTCTTCTCTGATGTGACCTTGGCTCCCTTTGGTGCCTCTCCTGGGCTCTGCTCAGTTCACGGTACTTGCTGTCCCCTGAGACTCTACAATTGTCCCACCTCCTGCCCTTTCCAGCCTCAATGCCCATTCCTGTAACTTTAAATTTTGTTAAATCTTATTTTTAATGATGGTTCTTAAACATTTTAACCTTCCTTGTAACCCATCACCCACCTGAGGTAGTAGAAAAGAAAGAATGCGAGGAAGTGGACCTGTTTAGAAAGAGTCTTTGGAGCAACTCCCGTCTGTGTTGTCTGGAAATCTGCAGAGCAGTTCATAGGTCAGCAGGCAACAACAGCTCAACCCACGCACAAACACCTCACGGACACACCAGCAGTCCAGGTCAGTAGAGTCCAGTTAGCAACAGCAGTGACATGACTCAGCAGAGACAGCCAGGCCTCAGGCGGAGCCCGAGTCAGCAGGAGGAACCAGCAGGAACCCCAGGAGAAGTTCTCAGCTGTGTCTCAGGGAAGTGAGGATGAGCAGACAGGAGACCCACAAGCGTTGCACAGCTAGCTGGGCCAGCAAGCCAAGCTCTGTCTCCATCACTCCATAACATCAGTCCTGTTTATCCCCTCCAAACACCACATGTCCTCCACGGGCCTTGCCTCAACGCATGCATCCAACCAGCCCCAGTCCTTGGAAGCGGCAACAAACTGCAGCACAGCACCAGAAGGTTTTTGGTGCATTTCTCTGTATGGCATCCTGATGAATGCAGCTCAACTCTGCAGTGTAAGGTGGACTAATACATGCATGTCGTTAGCAAAGAATCCATCGAGTGTCCTTTCACGTGCTTGCTTTAGCAGAACATCCTCTCTCCTGTGTCTGCTTCAGTGAAATAAACGTTTCCCTCACACGTTTGCTGCAGCAAAACACCATCCAAGCAACTTTCCTAAGAACCCTTAAGTTTCCACTTTGCATTTCCATTGGCCTCTGGACTACCCTGCTCAACTTGGGAACTTTCTAGTCCTCTGAACTGCCCTTTCAGTGACGGGCCTTGGATTACCAATCCCATCCTAACCCTCAGCTCTTATAGTTTGCCCTACATGATTCATAGGTCTGGGCCTTAATTCTTACCAGTGTTCAACCACATTCATATTCTAGAAGGTCATGGGAGGCACAGTCTGTGTGGCCCCTCAGAGCTGTCTTCCATGGGTTCAGGATTCTATGATCATCAGCCAGACTACGCCCTGGTCTGGAAAGACATGTTTCTTTTTGCTTTCTAGAAAGTTTGACCCAGCCTTGCAGACACATGTCAAGGCCCATGGGCTGGAGTCCTCATCCTGCCTGAGGGTGAGTGACATTACAAGTGTTCCTCTTCTAAGCCAGCTAGTTGTCCCCCCAGCTGCCCTCCTCCTCAGTGGCCACAGTCTTCCTGGTTACACACCCCTTTAGCTGTCACTGGTCCTTGTTTCTTCTTGTCACCTGCCCCTGTGGCCACTCTGCTCCTCTCTCAGAAGTTTAGAATGACAGATACAGGTCATTATTTCATCGTTGTTTTTGGAAGATAAAGTGTATTCTTTCCTCATCCCCTCTCTCCTCCCTCCCTCAGTACTGGGAATAGAACCTATAACCCTCTGTAAGCATGGTGAACCCTCTACCACCAAGCCCCGGCCAATATTTTTCTGTCTCAATTTTCTTACTTAAAAAATAATTCATTGGCCTCAAATCCCATGAAAATCGCCTCAGCATTGCTAAATTTCAGGGAATTACATACTAAAGCTTCAGTGGGATGCCACGTCATGGCAATTAGGTCAGCTACTGTCAAGAACAAAGAAGCACACAAGAATAGACAATCAGTCCATGGATGCAAGGCATTGAGAACCAGAGAATTCTGGGAGAGATGGGGAGGGGGGAGGGCTATGATGTGGTTACCTGCTGTGGAAAACTGGCATTTCCTCAAAAAATGGAAATACACCTAAAATTGCCACATGTTCTTGCACTATCACTTCTGGATGTCAACCTCAAAGCACTAAGATCCAGACCAACCCTAGCCCTTGTGTGCGCGCGCGCACACACACACACACACACACACCAGCAGTGTGCTCACAATAGTCCAAAGGCAGAATGACCCATGGCCATCACAGACAGGACACTGGGACAAACCAGGAGGTCCCCAAAAGCCATTACATTTACAGGGGCAGAAAGAATCGTGGGTGCCAGAGCAGGGAATGTAGAGTGGGTGTGTCCATGGGGACAGGTTCAGTCCAGGGAGGCGGAAAGTTCTGGAAATGGATGCAGGCAGTGACCACACAGCACAGTGAAGACACTCAAGACGGTTAGGATGACAACCCCTGCTTCAGAAGGGCAATGGGGAGGCCTCCTGGGAGAGCTAAGGTCCAGTCTCCTGACATGGTGATAGTAACACAGACATGGTGAGTGTTTATACATTCTTGTATAAGAAGAATGGTTGATGATGTTTGGGGCTGCTACAAAGGCATCTATAGGTTATAAAGCGCTCAGCATACCCAAGTGTCACATCTGGGGCTGAGCTACAGAAACCAGCAGAGTCATGACGAGATCAGAAAGCCTGAGCATCTGATTGGAAAAGCTTTCTGGTCCTTAGACATGGAGTCCACACTGCTTCCACACTCTCCTCTGCAGAGGTGCACTGAACCAAGTGTGGGTAGGATTATATCTGTAAATCCACCTTAGCGTCTGAGTAGATGAATGTACCTGAAACACAGCGGGCTTATACATCGTTAGTTCTGAAATTTAGGAGATGCAGATATGAGGCATATGGTTTTCTGCCTCTGTCAGTAGAAGCCTTTGACAAGGTAAGTGGAAAGACAATAGTTAAATCCATGCATCCAGATGAGGCATCCACCCATGACCCAGGGCTAAGAGGAGTGGCACTCTATCATTAAATTGGGAGGCCTGGACAGCAGTCGTCTACGGGGGTCCTGGAGGGTAACACAACCCAGTGACCATCTATCTGGGAATACCCAGAGCAGAGAACTAGGATGCTATCTAGTGTTATCTGATGCTGCTTCACCTGTGGTGGACTGCGGTGACCTGGGATGCAGCCGCCAGAAGCCTTTGCCCTGGAGTTCCATTTTCCAGGGACCCGGGCAGCGCCCTGAACCTCCGAGCCTGCTCTCCTTCCATGCTGCTTTTCCTCTGAGGACCTTCCATGGCGTCACAGAGAAGGTGAGAGTTCACAGAGACTGGGGAAAAGCCAGACCAGCTGTCATAGATTTGCTGTCCCAGACCTCTGATCCACACTTCAGAGCCTGCCCTAAGCCTGCACTCCTGGGCTTCCCCATACTTATTGTCAGGGAACAGCCCAGCTGTCTTCCTCAGGAGAGCTTGGAGCTTTGAGCATGGCTCTCAGTCCTGCCACTGGTCAGGCGCCCCCTAGTGGTTGTTGATGTGGGTGGGGTCAGCCAGCTACTCCAGGTGGTCAGGGTTGGAGATAACTAGTCTGCTTCTAGTATGGGCCCTGTCCCACATGGAGAGAGAGACATGACTGTCCTTCATCATCCTGGCACTTAATACCACAGAACCAGCCGGCAAGGCTCCACTGTCAAGCTTGGATGGGGTGAGGAAGGCGCCATGATGAGGGGGAATGGGGTACACTGGTCGGTGATAGCCTTCAGCAGAGTCACCATGATCATTATAGGATCAGCCTGAGAAAGTTGGTCTAGCCTGGGGGTGTGGGTTGAGGGAATGGGATTGGCAGCGCCATAAAGCTGAACACTGAAGCTTCATGGAAGTTGAGCCAAGCCAGACTCAGCATGGAGGACTGGGCCCTGGGGAGATGTTACCTTGCTTTTAAGTAAGTGTAAAGGGGCCAGATGCAGGCTTCCTTCCAGAAGTGAAGCCTGGATTATTTTAAGGCATCAGCAATAGAAGAAAGACACGGGGGCTAAAGAAAGTATTATTATTTAGTTAGTAAATGGATTCAGAAAGGCTGGTCCCTGGGGCCTGGAGGACTGGGGGTTCCCAGAATGCCACAGAGTGGGGAAAGAGTTCCCCACCTCTCTACCTCAGAGACTCCCCGGCACACAAGCCTCTTTCTGGAAGGTGGGGGTGCATCTTCATCCTTCCCCTCAGATCTAAGCATGTAAAGTCTCCCTCCTCCTCTTCCTCCTTCTCTTCCTCTTCCTCCTCCTCCTCTCCTCTTCCTCCTCCTCCTCTTCCTCCTCCTCCTCCTCCTCCTCCTCCTCCTCCTCCTCCTCGTCCTCCTCCTCCTCCTCCAGTCTGGAAGCTTCTGGGGAAGGGCTACATCTGGTCCTGTGGACAGCAGCTCTGCCCACTGTGTGTGGACCCCACGAACAAGGCTACCTGTTTTCCATGTGTCCATGAGAAGGACAAAGACACCGCCGGCTTGGCCTGGGTAATCTCTTAATGTCTCAGTCACAAGTGCTCTCACGACACAAACCAGGAGTCTGCCACCTCCGGCCACAGCCTCTGGGGCAGAGACAGGGACAGGCGGAGTACAGCCCTCTCCAGGCTCAGCTCCTGCCAATGGCTGGATGGTGGCTGTCACACTAGGTAGGAAAGAGCATTCGAAGGATCCAGGATGGAGAAGATGCCTGGGAAAGTAAGGAAGGGGGAGGGGCAGCCGTCTGAGCAGTCCTTCAAGCATCTTCAGCGACGCTAAAAATGCCCTTCCAAAGCCAAGCTCAGGGCCTGTAGGCAGTGGCTGGGAGTTTGGTTCCAGAGCATAATAGCTCTAAGTGTGGGAGCCCTGGATGGCTGAGGAGGCATCTAGCTAGCGTGGAATGTTCTACTCAGGGGGCTAAAGGTCTGCTCTGCTAGGACATGTTGGCAGATGTCTGACGAAAGGCACTGGGGGGAGCAGGACCCAGGGAATCAGTCCAGGTAGTTGCTGGCTATCTCCACCATACACCAGATAAGAGTGAAGAGGCAGAGGCTTGCCCAAGCTGCGGAGGAGCTGAGGGTAGAAAGCATCTTGGAGATGATGCTGAGCCATACTGCCCCTTCTAGTTTCCCTGCCCCCTCCCCAGCTGCTATAAGGGCTCCTCGGAACCTCATCTCCAGGACAATGCTCAGCTCTCCTGTAAAAGTCTCCCAGGTCTGTGTTCTGAGGTCCTGCATCAGCCTTCCAGAATGGCTTGCTGGGCCAGCAGGCAGCATGCCAAGGAGCAATGAACACGGCCAAAGGTTGGGCTGCGGCCAGTTTCCTGGGCAGTTCTGCACTCAGTGTCCCTCCTGGTGGAATAAAACACAGAGATGGCTGGAGCAGGCAGCAGCCTGTGGCACTGGGACATTAGCACACAGGCCTCGAACACACAGGGACGGGGGCTGGCCCTGTGCTTGAACATGGCTCTAGGCAGCCTTAGCTAATTCTACAGTGAGCTCTGTGATTATTAGATGAGTCCAGTGGGTTCCAGAATCCCGCTCCTGAGCTTCCTGGCTTCTGAACCATGGAGGAACACTTTCTTGGGAGCTGCCAGGCTCCAAAGCCCAGGGGAGGGGAGCTGGAGACCAGACAGGGCGGGGCACCTGACCTGGGTTTCCTGTTTCCCTCTGGACCGAGGCTATCGCACAAGGCACCTTGCCTCACACAGAGGGAAGTAGCCCACTTCTCCAGACTCATCACTGCTGCAGAGTTTTCGCTGTGGACCACAGGCAAGCAGAAAGAACAGGACTGAGGGGTGGTGGCCATCAGAACTTGTGGGGGCCACATGGGCCTCTTTGGGCAAGCAATGGTGGGGACAACTGGTGCGAAATAGTACTCCTTACAAAATTACGGCCACCTGTAATCAACACATGTGACCTTATCTGCAACTAGAGGGGTATTATTGCTTTTCTGATTCTGTGATAAAATACCAAGAGAAGACGAAGAAGAGAAGATGAGGGAAAGAGAGGAGAGGAGAGGAGAGGAGAGGAGAGGAGAGGAGAGGAGAGGAGAGGAGAGGAGAGGAGAGGAGAGGAGAGGAGAGGAGAGGAGAGGAGAGGAGAGGAGAGGAGAGGAGAGAATTTATTTGGGTTTATGGGTCCAGAAGGGTAAGAGTCAGCCATGGCGGGGAGACATGACAGCCACCTCAGGCACTATAGCAGGAACAGGAAGCTGAGGGCTCACATCTTGAACCAGAGAGTGCAGGAAGCAGGAAGCAGAGAGTACACTGATAATAATTCAAACCCGGTGACATGCGTCCTCCAACAACAGTGCCATGCCCTCCCCACACAGTGCCATCAATTGGGGACCAAACATTTAAATGCCCAAGACTATCCCATCCAAATGACCACAAGGGACTTTGCAGATCAGTTACTATGCGGTCAGAGTACATGACGGTGGGCCCAAGACCAGGACAGCTGACAGCTTGGGAGGTCCTGGACAGAAGAGGCAGACATAAAAATGACACGCCCACAGCTCAAGATGTTCCAGAACGGCAAGCAACTACCGGAGGCTGAAAGGGTAGAGAAAAATCCTTCTTCAGGGCCAATAAAGTCACATGGCCCTGTGAGCGGCTTCTTTTTAGACTCCAGCCTGCAAAAGTGTGAGGGATTGCCTGAGGCCCATGGGTGTGACTCTTTTATTCATCACTAGAATCTCCACAGGGTCAGAAGTTCACTCTCAGAGTCCCAAGACCCCCTAGGTGTCTAGAGGAGAGTGCTCCCAGGAGGTCAGGAAGCGGGCTGTGGCAGTGGATGCCTGAGCTCAGGCCCTGAGGCAGGCACAGCCGCCCGCATTCTGGTGACCTCCAGGCCTGGGGAAGGCACAGAAGGCTTGCCTTTGCAAGAGTCTTGGGTTCTCCATCTGTAAACCCGGGCCTCGGACAGGGCCACTAGGAGAAATGACGGCATGTCCTGAGACTGGCGTGCTTCTTTATGAACGGTTGTCACCTACTTCTCTCCAACACGGACAAGTTGGCAGGATGTTTAAGTGGCACCTGGTATCAAATGGTGTCATCATCACATCATCACGATCAGGACTGTGGCTGTCATCACTGGTGCTGTGGCAGGTGTTTATCAACTTTTCCTGTCATCTTGCCACTTCAGGCAAAGGTTCAAGGTCTCAGAACAAAAACATCAGGTGGCAGACACCCTGGGGGGGTATGTGGGGAGCAGACGCAGTGACTGGGGGTGAGCTGGCTCCGTGTCAGCCCCACACTTATCTGTCCTGTCTTAAGAGGCAAACCATCCAAGGTCTCCTGGCAGGAGACAGCCATTCAGTGACATCCCTCTCCACTCTCCACCCCTTGTGGTTTGTCTACAATAACTTGGCTCAATGTGGTCTGGAGGGCTCAAGATGGCGGCTCTCATGTCTGGCACGTTGGCCAAAGGACCAGCAGCCTATGTTCAGTTAGTGCTCAGGTATTTGGCGCACAGGGTCACCTCTGTGAAGTCTCACCTCCCATTGATGAGAGAAGGGCAATACATTTTCAACATGGACAGTGGCATCACAGCCTTTGGCAGCAAATTTAGCAGGCTCCTGGGCAGATGATCCCTAGGGCGGCATGGTGCCTCTGCTTCTGCTCGCCTTCATCGGGACTGGACAATTGCTGCAGATGTAGCCCAAGGTGCTGCGTTTCCTGGGGGCCAGATGTAGACACCTTTAAAGAGAACCTTCAAGGTCCCCTGGACAGACAAGGAGATGTGCAAATTGCCTTCAGTGGGGCGCTGAGGTGTGTAGAAGAGGCTGGGAGAAGCAAGCACGGATGCCCACGACCAGAGCCTTATTTGCCAGCAGGAGGATCTCCCCTCCAGGTCTCCCTTCTGGGACTGGGCACAGTTGCCCTGGAGCTCTGTAAGGCTGAGAGAGGAGGAGGGGAGGAGGAGGAGGAGGGGAAGGAGGAGGGGGAGGAAGAGGAGGGGAGGAGGAGGGGGAGGAGAGACGTGCTGCTTCTCAGGAGAGGATTTCTCCCTGTAGACAGCATTTCTATCCTTGTGTTAGGACAGACTGCACTTGGGACCTAAGATGAACAAGGGACTTGTCTTACCTGAAACAGATGACAGAGATCTGAAGTAGGCCACAGTTCTGACTGGGCTAAGACAGTTGGTTTTCTTAGGGATTGAGATGTATGTAATCGTACATGTCTGTCTCCATGTTTGCACATGTGTACTTGGGACAGGGTTGCTGTGACAAGATGACTTCCTGGCCCCTCAGCTCTCATGCATTTTCAGGGGTACGCTTGCTTCGGAGACAGGAGGGAGCTGGATTGCTTCCTGGCAAATGAGATTTGAGGTAAGCTTTGAAAAAGGACAAGATGGCCAGAGGTAGGGGTGGATAGCGGGTAAGCCGGGTGCAGGTGGTGGAGCTGGGATAGGTACGAGGCAAGGAGTATATGGGAAGCAGGCACAGGGGTCAGCTCTGGGCTGTGGGTCTTAGGCAGTGGGGAGGGCTGGACCGCAGGTTCTTGAGGGACTCTTGGGTTCTCTCCTACAGGGCAGTGAGGATGTAGACTGCTGGGCGTGGCACGGCTACCTACGGTCCATGGATTCTCAGCCTTGGGAATACAGCAGTGCAGAGCCTGAGAGTGTTAATGGCCACCCTCTGTAAACTCCAGGCTCCCCCAAGACAGGGCACCCACTGGCACCCTGCAGGGCCTGCTCTGAGCTGGTGAATAATTCCTGCTGCTGTCAGGCGCTTCCTCTGCTAGCCTTCCAATCACTTAAAAATAACTTGTGCAGGTGAGTCACTTGATCTGCCTCGTTGCCAGGAGCAGCCTGTCTGCTGGCATCCATGTATTCCAAGACAGGGGACCTCAGAGCAAGGGAGGTCACTGAGACATGCTCTTTCTCCAGGGGCAGATGTAGGGGCAGATGTAGGGGCAGAGTAGCCTGAGGTACCTGTACAGAGGGAGGGTGCAGTGATCCACCCACAAGGGTCCTGCTGTCTCTCTTGGTTCTGAACAGATGTTATGGAGCCTCTAAAGATGCTCCAAAGCCCCCTGGGCCTGGGATCTGCTCTCACTATAGGACTCTGAACTATAGGAGATGTCCCAAAATGATGCCTGAGCTTTGGCTTGTATTTTTGACTTGCCTTGGGAGGCCACAGAAGCCACCGCCCTAGATCCACCTCCGCAGTGCTCACACTGGGCTCCTTTCCAGGCCCCACAATAGCTGATTTCACTTTGGCGCTAAGTCCACACTTACCCAGAGGGACATACTTCTGACCTTTATCAAGGCAGGGCCAGCAGAACCTGGCCAGAGCTTCTTATATGTTAGAGTCGGGAGTTGGGTGTCACTAAAAACTCTCTATCCCTAATAGACAGTCACACACTATATAGCATAATGACTCTTAGGTAGGATGGGTGGCCACAGACCCTTTGCTCTTCAATGACACATGAATGGGAATATACCAAAAAGAAATCAGAGCTAAACACTGACTGGGGAAGCAGAAGGTGATCCTACAGTCACATGCTACGTTGACAAAGCCTCCATGGCTATAATCTGTCAGAGCTAACCATATGAAACTACAGCCCGAAGCCACACAACTCAAGGTCTACCTGTTACTGAGCATGACCCATGCTGACCAGCACACCTTGGGATTCTCTTCTGTGCTTTCCATTTTACTGATTAAAAAAAGTCGAGGATCTATACTGGGATCAGCTCTGAGGAAGCTGGCCACCACCTATGACTTTTCCATTCTATCCTAGGGAAGCCCAGCATCTCCAGTCGGTATACCATATGCATCTTGCAGAGCTGTGAACACCCTCAGCACAGAGGCAGGTTTTGGAGATGAGACCAAGTTGGCCTATGGTAAAAGCAGCCAGGTGGGAAGACGTGCAAGGCTGGTCCACACCAGAAGCAAGGACCTGCTTTAGCACAAGTAACAGGGTGATGGAAGCAGTGGATCAGAGTCAGGGAGAGCATGGGGAGAGCAGGGAGAGTGGGGTGCAGAGAGAGCGAGGTGCAGAAAGCAAGGAGAGCATGGGGAAGGATCAGGGAGAGCATGGGGCAGGAGCAGGGAGAGCATGGGGCAGGAGCAGGGATCAGGGAGAGCATGGGGCAGGAGCAGGGAGAGCATGGGGCAGGAGCAGGGAGAGCATGGGGCAGGAGCAGGGATCAGGGAGAGCATGGGGCAGGAGCAGGGTGGAGAGCAGAGATCAGGGAGAGCATGGGGCAGGAGCAGGGTGGAGAGCAGGGATCAGGGAGAGCATGGGGCAGGATCAGGGTGGAGAGCAGGGATCAGGGAGAGCATGGGGCAGGAGCAGGGTGGAGAGCAGAGATCAGGGAGAGCATGGGGCAGGATCAGGGTGGAGAGCAGGGATCAGGGAGAGCATGGGGCAGGAGCAGGGAGGAGAGCAGAGATCAGGGAGAGCATGGGGCAGGAGCAGGGAGAGCATGGGGCAGGAGCAGGGAGAGAATGGGGCAGGAGCAGGGAGGAGAGCAGGGATCAGAGAGAGCATGGGGCAGGAGCAGGGAGGAGAGCGGGGAGCAGAGAGCCGTTGACTGTGCAGCAGAGTGCAGTGGAGCCTCGGTGACCTTCTTGGCAGGCGAGCAAGCATCCTAATTAAAGAGAGACACTCGTGCTGCCCTTTGGGCTAGCATACCACTGGAACAGTGGAACTTGCCCATTTGAATATCTCATGCTGGGGAAGGGAGCACTGAGCCTGGTGTCAGTCACAGGAGGTTACTTGCTTCGCAGGGAGATAGAGCTTAGCATCGGATCACCTTGAAGGACAGACCAGAGAGGACAGGTGGTGAACGTCTTCACCAGGATCACTTAATTTACCTTTTTTTTTTTTTCCATTATACCCCCTGTCTTTTACTTAAACCTAATTTTCACATCACTACCAAAGACAGACTTGCATTTAATGGCTTCTTCTGGGGCAGGCTTTTACAACTGGACATCTGCCCTGTGTTCATACTGTCAGCCTATAGCTCACTCTGTGACTTTGGGAATGTCACCCATCTTCCCAGCCGCCACACCAATCAAAGTGTGCTCAGAACCTCTTTCTGTTTCACAGCTCTCAACCGGAAGCCACTTGACCACCGTGCACAGAGGAGAGCTGAGGACAGATGAGGCAGAGCCAAGCAGGGTCAAGGCACAGGGTCTTCGCCAGTGAGGTCATCATCCTGGCTGAGCCCGGTGAGGCCACGTCTGTATGTCACAGGCAAAAGTCAAGGTTTGAGGATCGGCCGCTGTCTGGTCCTGCAGTTTCCTCGTTCCCCACAACACCACCTGTGGCTTCTGCCATCTCTGTCTGAGGCGATGCTTAGCAGCTCTGTACATGTGACCCCAGCACAGCTGCTGAAGCCCTTCTTGGCTCAATCCCCTGCCCCTGGCATGCTCTCACAGCGGCTAACGTGCAACTAGCTGCCTTTGCTCCTTCTCACCCACGCTGGGATGTCTGCGGGACCCTAGTCTTGCCGGGCAAGCCTCCCTCTCCCCTCAGAGGGGCTAAAGTGGGTGTGGTTTAAGAACAAACAGCTAACTAGGGAAGCTCCGCCCACATGCCCTTGCCTACTCGCCTGTGAAGCCCGGTGTCTCAGGTCGGGATGAAAACCACTGACTGGGAGGTTAAGATGCTCTACCCCTACCCCAAAGTCCAACTCAGACAGCTGGTGTACACCAGGACTGAAATTCTTGAACACATGGTGACAGTGGCCTTATCCTTGGGCAAGGAGATACTCCACTAAGTCAGCCTCATTCATCCTGCTGCTAAGGGCGGTCGCCCCTCCCACTGGACATTTCGCTTAAGTGCAGCCTTGGCATATGCTGTCTCCTCTACTCAAAAGGGCCAACCGTTGTGTTCCCAGAGCGGCAGTGGCGCTATCCAGCCTGCCAGTCCATCCACAGCATGGCTATCATCCCACCCCCTGGGCCATCGCTGACCACCATCTTCTCACAGCCAAGCAGCCTGAAAAGCCACTGATGCATTCAGACAGCTTCTGGTGGGAGAGCTTCAGTCTCAGGCATCTGCAGACACCTGCTCCCGCCTCTTCCTTGTCCTTCAGGTTCACAGAAGCTGCACAGCAAGTGGCAGAGTACTCCCCGGCCTCCTCAGAACCCCATCCCCAGCCACCAGCACCCAGCCTCGGCCTGACTCCAGCCTAGAGACTCTCCAGGACCATTCCCTGTGTAGCGTCCACTCCTGGATGCTGGCACAGTGCACACCAACTCCCGTGAATTTTCCGCTCCGGAGACCCTCTCTAAGATAACCATTCTCCAGTGTCTCCGCCGCCCTTCCCTCTTTAGGTTCTTTTTCCCGTGCTTATAGTACCAGCACTGTCAGGCTCCCGTCTCCCAGGCTGGAAAGGGAAGCGCTGGGTGTGGGTAGTCCTCTGAGCAGCAGCACACAGCACATGCTCAACAAACAACCTCGAAGGGAGCCCTGGCCGTCCGCCTGCCCACAGCTTTCCTGCGGCTCTCCTCCCGCCGGGTGCCGCCTTGAGTGCTAGTTTCATTTCACACTTGAAATTTTTATCAAGGATAAATCTCCAGGGTCACAAAAAGATCAGCGAAATTCGTTTTCAAGGACCCAGATTAAATTTAAACAGAAAAGCACTATTTATCCAGCCCAGGAAAACATTTATATAAACGTGCTTACATAATGCATTAAAACACCAGGAAAAGCTACGTGTGCCGCGGCACCCGCGCTCCTCACGCGCGCGCAGCATATGCTAAAGCCGCCGAAATCCGGTCTGAGCCTTGCTCCTTCAGAGCTCTGAGATTAAATCTGCAGTTCTCCCCTGGAAAGACACCCTCCTTTTTCTGTTGGAGTCCTGAGTGCCTGGCAGGTCTGCAATTCGGTGGTGCAATGAAGCTTGGCAGGGGTGCTCCCCGGGGGCCCTCGGGGTAAACACTAACCCTCCCGGTTTCCTCCCACTCTGGGGGTTTGTTGTCCGATTTGAGGGGGAAGGGATTCCAGGATCCATCTCATCAGCTAGGGCTCCGGTGCCAGCAGTGGGCAGAGACCTCCCTAGTCCTGTCTGGCAGGGGTGAGGTTGGTCCCACCCACAGCGCGCCCAGCGCTCCCGCGGCGCTCGCAAGGAAGCTTTTGTTCTCTAAATAGCATGTGACTGACAATTTATTCCTCCAGGTTGAAAAATAGTTAAGTCAACGAGACATTCTCAGAAAACCCACACTTGAATTGAGGAGTGGTGATTCAAAAGTTGGAAAAGAAAGCGGTTGGGATTTTAAGAGGATGAGATGTGTAGGTTTTTCTTTACTTTTTTTTTTTTTCTTTTTCTTTTTCTGGTATTTTTGAGGTCAGTGACAGACACAAATCAATGAAGTTTTAAGTACTTAACATAACGTCGTTTCAAAGATACATCCTGACACCTGCTGCGAATCCCTTGGCCAGGTCTTACTGGGGTGCATTATTCGGCGTCATGCCTGCCTTTCTCTTCTAACACCCTGTCCTGTGACCCTATCCCCTGGAGTAGACTCCTGGAATTTTTGGTTCACAACTTTTGTACAGGTGTTCCCAAGAAAAAGCAGAAAATAAATGCTCATTTTAAAACAGCCCTTTGGGGTCATTGACACACACACTCTTCATTTCAGCAGATGACAGGGTGAATTTAAACAGTGGCTGGTAGGGACCCAGTATCCAGACAAGGAGGTAATCGTCGGCAGCCCTGGGCTGGCCACACTGGTTTGCAGTGCGGTGGTTGGCTCTGGGTCCCTCTGGGACTCTGGATCTTGGTGGTTAGAGTAGGTTCCTTAGGAGAGAGAGGCCAGCAGGATAGAGCGGAGGCTGGTTCACTGAAGGAATGGTTGAAAAGACACTTTCTTCTCACCGAGAGAATCAACACTGGGAACTTGACCATGTCTGTGTCTGCAGGGCCATCACCAGGCCCAGGAGACAGGAACCAAGGCCATTACAGAACTGGGGGTGGTGGTGGAGCTGGGTGTGGGTGTGGCTGAACAGCACTGCCCAAAGGCTCCTCCTGCCTGGGGTCCTGCCTGAGACCGCCACCCTTGCCTCTGCTGCTGCTGCTGCCCGATGCCTAGAGGCCCAGTTGAGACGACGTTGGCAGACATTGCTGGGGTGGGTAGCTGACCCATCACTGATTGAGAACTGGATGAAGGCTCTGACCACACTGCCTTGTCACTGTGAGAGACAATCAGAGGTTCCCATGGGAACACACACGTTGAAGCTGGGTGACATCCAAGGAGGTGAGAGGCCAGGGTGGCTTTTGAGATAAGAACAATGTAAGATATTCTGATATAATAATCCTCAGCTGTGGGATTAATACTGAGGGAGGTGCCAGGCGGAGCGTGGGCAGTTGCTCGGTAGATGTCTTTGCAAGACTGTCTTCTGAGCCAGCTGGCACTGTGAGACTGGGTCGGGGTAAGGTCTCCTGCAGAGACAGCTACCTTCATCACCCCCCCCCCCCAGAGATACCCTCCTTCATCGTCTCAGTGACTATGCTGACTCTATTCGGGTTTGGGTGACTCACACAGCCCATGGTGGCCGTCCTCTGTGGTGACAGAACTTAGAGAGGGAACACTGAGAGTCAGTACCCTGAGATGCCTGGGTGTGCGTTGTTTCTGAACCAGCGTGTGGCTTGGCCAAGCAGCTCCCAGCCCAGCCCAGATCAATTAGGGCTTGGGTGGGGAGGCACACTCACATGGGGACATTTCTCAGTGTTGTGGCTTTCAGCTGCCAGTCCTCAGGGGACTGAGGGAGGACCCAGGGGCCCGGCCACATCATTTTGTGAGTGTCGTCACAGTAAGGTCCGAGGAGAAGGGGGTCATGTCTCAAGGATCAGAGCTGGCAGTCAGGAACAGAGTGGGATAGGACCAGACTAGCAAGTTTCTGTGAGGTAACATTGTTATTGAAGACAGGAAGAGTCAGTGAAGTTCATTGGTCAAGGTAAAGGTGACAGACAGGGGCGAACAGGAGCCGGGTGGGGGGTTGGGGGGGGGAGGACGGGGAACGTACAGGAAGAGGAGGAGCCTACTGCTGGCGCTGGCAGAGCACTGTGAGGAAGGGCCAAAGGACAGCTCAGAGCAGGACTGGGGCAGGAAGCCTTTGAGAACTGGTCCAGGGAAGCTGGGAGGGCTGAGGGGAAGGAAGGGCTGAAGCCACCTCTCTCCTCTCCATGTACCTGAACGGCCCCCTCCCTCCCCTTCCAGTCCTTTCATACTCTTGCCCTCCCCAGACACCTGTGTTTCTCCCTCCCACACCTACACCTGCCCCACTAGAGGTAGCAGGAGACCTTAGAGGCCCAGGGGAGAACTTTTGAGAGTTATGTCCCAGAGGGAGGCTGGAGAGGAGGCCTGAGGTCCTCAGCAGAGGAGCCACTGTCTGCTGACTTGACTCAAAACATGTCAAAGCGAGAGACTGTCTGAACAGAAGGACTCTGCACACACACACACACACACACACACACACACTCACACCGAGGTGGGGAGCTACCTATTAAGTGAGGAAGGGTGAAAAGCTGAACTAGAGATGCCCTTGCTGAGGTCCAGGGGACGTCAGCGTCTGGTTGCAGACAGCCTAGCTACAGGCTTGGGGAGTGGAAAATGTCTTGGGCACTCTTTTCCCTGTCTGTGCAGGAGTGGAAACTTCTACAAGATGCACAGTAGGGCTGTGCAGAGGTGGTTCCCAGGGCCAGGAGCACAGAAACAGTTCAGAGTCCAGGTGGACTCTGGACTGACACATTCAATCCCAGTGCTCTGGAGCCAGAGGCAGGAGGTCTAGATTCCAGGCCTGCCTGCGCTGTCACAAACAAACAATGAGAAACGGAAGAAAGGGAGAAACTGAAGTCTTCACCTTCCTTCACACTGGTGCTGAGAGTGGAGGAAGCCCCCTCCCCCATCCTGCCTGAGAGTACCGCCTGCCCCTGCTGCCTGCCCCTGCTGCCTGCCCCTGCTGCCTGCCCCTGCTGCCTGCCCCTGCTGCCTGCCCCTGCCACTGTTGCTGGGTCCCATCTGGTGCAGCCTCCTCCATGTCTTCACCACTGCCCTCATGGCTGGGTTGTGGGACAAGGGTGCCGGGATGCCCCAGGATTCTGGGGGTTCCATCTCTGCAGCTGGGGGTGCAACTGATGTGCCAGGCCCAGAAGCCCATGCAGAGGCCTGTGAACGTGTGTCCTTGGGAATTCCCATCCCCACACAAACCCAGCGCAGCTGCACGGATCCACTCTGTGGGCTGACAGACCCTCCCCACCGGATGCATCCACAGTTCTGTGGAGAGAAAAAGAGGCACATTAAGGAGAGAAATAAAGACAATAAATCGCTGCATGTCAGTGCAGGCCAGGTTCTGCTACGGGTGAGTTATTAGAGAAAACAGCAGGAAGGAAAACTGGGTTGTCGGGGCTTTGGGGATTAAAGCTCAGGCCTGCGGCCTGCCCCCAACCTCCCCCCACTGCTTTCCTGGGAGACCTCTGGAGGTTCTGGAGCCCAGGTCTGCATAGCTCCCAGCTCCAAGAAGTGGGGGAGTCAGCTTGCCAGCCACTGTGGCTGTGGTTTCCAGGAATGACAGACAGACAGAGGGAGAGATGGAAAGACAGGAAGACCCTCCCCTCTCACTCCGAGCGGGGACTACAGGGGCTCTGCCAAGGCCTCAGCACCAGCAGGGCTTGTTCTTCTGTGGCAGCCGTGGGTGTGTTTTCTAAAAACCCATTGCTTGGAAAGCCTCACGCTTCTTTTCTGTCTGTTCACCCTTCCCTGTGGAGGCCGTGGATTGTGGGAGCACAAAGCTACTGCAGGTGTGCTGCTGGGTCCCCCAAGAGCCCCGCCCACTGCAGGCCAGGGCGGGAGGCTGGCAAGCTGCAGGCAATGGGAAGTTTCCTCCAGAAAACTGAGCTCAAAGGCCATGCAACACCCTCAAGTCCCCTCTATCCAGGGTCATGGTCCAGTCACCCCTTATACTGGCTGGTCAGTTTTGTGTCAGCTTGACACAGTTAAAGTCATCGTAGAGGAAGGAGTTTCAGTTGAGGAAATGCCTCCATGATGTAAGGCATTTTCTAAATTAGTGGTCAGTGGGGAAGGCTCAGTCAATTGTGGGTGGTGCCATCCCTGGGCTGGTGGTCCTGTGTTTTATAAGAAAGCAGACTGAGCAAGCCAGGGGAAGCAAAACAGTACACAGCACCCTTCCATGACCTCTATATCAGATCCTGCCTCCAGGTTCCTGACCTGCTTGAGTTCCCGTCCTGACTTCCTTTGGTGGTGCATAGCAATGTGGAAGTGTAAGCTAAATAAACTCTTTCCTCCCCAACTTGCTTTTTTGTCGTGTGTGTGTGTGTGTGTGTGTGTGTGTGTATCAGCAATAGAAACCATGACTAAGACACCCATTTCCATTGTCTCCAGCTTTGGTGACTCCAGATGACTTGTGAAGAAGAAAGATAAGAATAATTGTGACAATAGAAACTCTCCATCCTGGAGTGTTCTGGGTCTGGCTGACCTGACTCCAGGAGGGCAGACACTGCCTCAGCAAAGTCACCCTGTGAGAGTGCTGTCAGCTGGGCAGTGGGGGGAGAGGAAAAACACAGGGTCACAGGACAGAGCCAGATTCCAAAGCTCCCCTGAGACCTCCTGGCCACCCAAGCTCTCCATGGAAGGCTCACAGGGACAACTGTCTGGGTGACAAGTTGTGTGTGTGTGTGTGTGTGTCCCATGTCAGTGTGTTCCCCTCCCCCATGCTGTGTGCTTTGTGTTTGATTGAGAGTCAGCTGACTATAAGGACACAGGTTTTCTTTCAGGCCCTCCTTTCTGCTCCCTTGCTAAGTTGTGTGTCTACTGCACCCCTGCTCGCTGCAGTTCCCAGGTGTCTCCTGAGGCTGGTTCTGTGATCCTCCAGCTCTGTTCTTCTCAAGGCCACTTTGGTTATTCTGGGTCTTCTTGGTTCCATGTGAAGTTTGTTTTTGTTTTTTGTTTTTGTTTTTTTGTTTTTTGCCTGTGGAAATTGTCACTGCATTTTAATGTGGGTTGTATTGGTTCTGTGGATTGCTCTGTGTGCAACAATCTTAACGTTTCTAGTTCAGTGAACATGTAACCAAAAAACATAAGAGAACGTGCTCAAAAGACTAATTTTAAAAATGAGCAAAAGAGGGTCTGGAGCAACCGCTCAGCGGTTAAGAGCACTGCTGCTCTTGCAGAGGACCCAAGTTCAGTTCCCAGCCCCCACGTGTGACTCACAACCATCTGCGAACACTTGCAGGGGCATCCAATGCCCTCTTCTGGTGACGTTGGGCACTGAGCACACATGGTGCACATACATGTAAACACTCACATGAAGACATAAAACAAAAATAAATAAGTCTTTATAAATGTCTTTTAATACAGGCCAAAGACCTGGATAGATGTTTCTCAGGACAAGATATACCAATGGCCAATGAGTGCCGACCTCACTATTCACCTGAACATGTAAATCAAACCTGTAGTGAGGTACCAGCCGACCACAGCAGAATGGCTATTACTAGGGTAGGGTTAGTGGTGGTACATGCCTAACAACCCAGTACTGGAGAAGTGAGGCAGGAGGATTACTGTGAGTTCCAGGACAGCCTGGGCTACCTACTGAGACCCTGCATTTGGTGACAGTGCTGGTGGGCATGTAGGAAGGGGACAGTGACATGCAAGGTGTCCGTAGAATAGCGCAGAGCCATGCCATAGCCTAGCAGTCCTGTTCCTGGGTCACTTCACAGAAATGAGACCTACTGTGGTGGAGACACTGGCCCCCACCACACACCCCAGTCTCTACTGAGGCCTTAATGCAGCAGCTAGGGTACGAAACGTATCTCAAGACAAGCTAAAGAAACTGGAAACATACCCTCTATGGAGTCCTGTTAAAAGTGAGGAAATTGTGTCTCTTGCAACAATATGGATAACCCAGAGGTCGTTATGTTGGGTGGAATAATAGTCAAATTTCGTATGATCTCACGCACACACAGAATCTACAGGAAGAGTGTGGCAGTGACCAGAGGTAAGGGAGGTGGTGGGCGGGGAGAAGACGCAGAGGAGAGGTTTACAGGGACAGTCATAGCCGAGGAGCTTTGTTCTGTGAGCTTCAGAATAGGAGATCTTTGAGTCCCCGGCACTTAAAATGTCAGAACTGTAAGACACAAGAATTTATTAAAATTTTGCATGAGCATTGTTAAAACATTTCAATTCCCCAGGCAGGACAATAGTCACCTGAGGTCTTCCTCAGGTCTGCTCTCAAAAATACCCATTCTGGCCTTAGCAGGACCAACTGCAAGCTCAGGTGCCTCCAACACGTCTTTGGTCCTGTGTGTCTCCTCTGTCTCCTGTGTGAACGCTGTCCACACCTCCCAGGGTCCTGCTGTGTGGAGCAGGCCAGGCGCTTTGCCTTGTAGACAGACATGGGATTCTTCCTCTGTCAACCCCAGCCAGGACTCCTCTAAGGGGCACAAGTATGATGAATGGATGAATGAATGAGCCTTCTCTCATGGGAGCCCCTTTGCTATCAGGCCACTTGAATGGAAGCCGCTGAGCTTCATTGGAAAAAAAGCCACTTTGCCCCATCTGGACTCTTCTCACCCCCAAAACAGGTGGAGCCAGGTGTGTAAACACCTGGCCTCTGATGTCCATTGAGGTATGTCCCTTGTGCACCTCACTTCCTGTGACTATGAGACCCTTAGACATGGGTGTGACATCCACCCCGGCTCCTGAGCCAACCATAGGACACACAAGCGGGTGCTCATCCATAAAGCATACAATAGGTGCTCAGCCCAGTGCACACAGTAGGTGCTCAGCCACAGGGCGTATAATAGGTGTTCAGCCCAAGGACTCACAGTGGATACTTGGCCACCAGGCACGTAAGAGATGCTTTGCCATGGAATACAGAGTGGGTACTCAGCCACAGGGCATATAATAGGTGCTTGGGTACAGGGCACATAGTAGGTATTTTGCCACAAGAGCACATAGTGGGTGCTCAGCCATGGACACACATGGTCTTTGCTTGGCCACGGGACTCCCAATAGGTGCTCACTTCCAAGGCACACAGTATGTGTTTAGCAGATTAGTAGCGTCAGGGGAAATAAGTAGAAGAATCTCAATGGCCCTTCAGATCCACAGAGCTCTCTGCAGTTGCCATCAACACTTGGAGGCACATTCTGAGAGTAGAGAAGGAGCCAGGGGTCAGGGAGGTAAAAGGGCTTGCCCTCAGGTTTGATTAGCTCACACTCTGCTCAGTGGTCTTAATCACATTAATATCATTCCCCATCTGCATAATTGAGAATCACTGCAATGCTCTGGCCCCTGTGAGTGGCCACAGCTGCCTGGACCCTGGGGTGGCATATGTAAAACAGGCAGCCCAGGGTCCAGTCCCTGCTGGGATGGCTCCCTGGGGCAGTATCGTGGTCCCTTCTGCCTTGGCGTCTGCATCAGGAAGGTGGGGGCTGGTGAATGAAGGGCCTGGGATGGGGGGAGCTCCCCTGACTGCGAGCAGAGCTGTCTCTAGAACATGGACATTGGCCCCCTGTAGCAGCTCATGACAGACATCCTTTCCTCTCCACCTCAGCTTCTTCCTCTCTAAACAGAACCACAGTCTTGCCCTTGCCAGAAGCTTCTAAGTGCCTGGAGAACACTGGGGACAGGCCTGGCCCTCCGGGAGCCAGGGAGCCCAGCCCTCCTATCTCCTTCTCTTCCTTGGCTCCTAATACTTTACTATTCCTGGCCAACTCCTTCCACTGCCAAGGTTATGGCTTAGCATTTTCTAGAGGCAGGGTCTCTATCTGATGGAGACTCTCCTGCTTGAGAACCGAAAGAGCAACTCAGGAGTCTATGTCTGAGCATGACAGGTGATAAGAGAAGAGACCATGGCAGGCTCCCTGGAAAAGGCCATTTGTCAGTCAGTATTGCCAACAGAGAAGACTGCAGTAACCAGTCGCCGAGCTTCACGTGCAGTCCCATGGTCTAACCTCTGACTGGCATTTTGGAAGCTGTGGGCCAAAACGGTGTGGGTATTTTACAAAGCCACTCACCCAGTGGTCATCTCAGAGACCACCCGCACTCACAACCCAAGCCTGGGTGACCTCATCAGAAGACATCCTAATTCAGGCTCAGGGAAAAACAGATTTGCCTACAAGCCAGAGAGCTGGGCAGCTCAAGTCCCTGGCATCGATCTGGCCTGCAACAGCTGCATATGAAATGGACGCATAATTTATAATCTGCCTGACAGAGGCCGCCATCCAAGCCCCCTACAGCAGGAGGGCAGGCAGGCAGGAATCCAGGATCCTCTCCACGCAGGAGCCGAAATCCAATTTCCATCCTGTCCTAGGGACTAAAAGCTCTCTGCCAACAGCCACACTGAGTTCACAGATCCAATTAGCCACTGCCTGAGTGACTCGCTGGGCACACGGAGCTGGCTGGACTTCCGACTCCGGCAGCCCCAGGCTGTGGCTCAGGGTTTGGATGGCCCTGCTGTACCCCAATGGTCCCACTCTGCATCTAAGCCTCCAGGGCTAGCCTCCTGTCTCGTCCATCATCGCTGTCTTTTCCTTTATCGGTCAAAGGGCAGTTCTTCCAGCTGTCCAGCCTTCCACCACCTCCAACCCTTATCCCTGCCCTCCCTTTCCACAGAATTAGAGCAATTCACCCTGTGGTCTCTTCTCGTCTGGCACCTTGGCCTCTGGGACTCAATCCATGTTCTTGGATGCTAGGCTCCAGCATCCACATCCTCACCCTGCGTGCGCTGGTCAGGGCTGCTTCCACCGCTTCCCTACGGCGAGCAGCCAAGCCATGCACTGGAACATCCTTGAAGGGCAGGGAGCTCTTGGCTCTCGCCGCTTCATCGCTGGGGCTCCAGCCTTGCAGAGCCCCATGCCAGGGCTTTAAAGATGCAGGACCCACTCTGCCCCAGCAATCTCTTGAAAACTCTGAAGTACATTAGCATATGAAAGCTCTCCAAAGCCCATCAATTAAATGCAAGCTATATAATTTGGTTTCATCTGGAATTTTCCAGATTATCAAGTGCAGATGTATCATTTGCCACCTTGAAGAGCATTGTGTGCAAGTCCAGACTGGCATGTTCTAGATTATACTGGGCATCCACTTTAACAGCAAGTGGCAAACACTCTCATGGTGCGCACACACACACACACACACACACACACACACACACACATTTACCACAAGGATTAATGACAGTGCTTTGTGTCTAAGAAGGGTTGATCTTCACAGCCACTCTGTGATAGCTGTCACTGTCCTTGTCCAGCTGGGAAAACGACACGTGTGTGTGCGTCTCCTCTCTAGCTCCTAGGCTGGCCAGGCAGCTGCTGTGCAAGCTCTTGCTGGAGATGAGCGATGCAGGGCACTTGCCAAGTGAGACTCCTCACGCCACCCACCTCTCACTGATGAGCCAGGCAGCTCTGAGCCCAAGTTCACCAACTGGACAGCTCTCCTTGAGCAGTAACACAAGCAACCGCGTGGAATGCTGGTCACTCAACAGCAGTGCCAGCTGCTCTCCCCGTGTGCCCAGCGCTCATGAAGTTGATCCTCCTCATTCAGGGAAACTTGCATGTTCATCTAGAATGGCCATCCTGGGCCACACCTTTGTGTGAGGTGTCCTAAACCCTTCACAATTCCCTCACAGAGCTCTGCACAGAGTCCCCTCACTCCCTGTGTGACTGTGCAGAGTGCTTCCCTGCCCTCTCAGCAGAAGGGAGCTCTCTCTGCCCATGCGTCTCATTTTACCCATCCCTCCCGACTTCTCCACAGGTGAGGACTAGGGTCTGTCCAGCTCCCCTGACTTTCTGCTGTGTGTCCTGGGCAGGGATCCTTTATGGCTATTAGAGCTTGATGTGGAAAACATCCACAAAGAGCCAGTTTTCCCAGGTCCAGTGGCCTGAGAACACGGTAAACACTTCCTGGGTACTCAACACTGCTCCACATAAGAGACACTGGCAAATGGTAGAGCCCGCAGCAGAGTCAGGAGCACAGTGCCCCTGATAGCCTGTGGCGACCAGTGTCATAGATGAGGGCAGTGGCCAGGCCTGGAGCTGAAAGGTCACAGGAACAGGGACCATTTGTCTTAGGATCAACGGTCATGGGGGGAGGGGACTCAAGCTTACCGAGTTCCTGGTCCTGGAAACAGGATCTGCCATGAGCCATGGTGTGAGCCACAGGCATTTCCTAAGTGCCTGTCACTGGGCTGAGGAAGTCGCTGGTTCCTGATCTGCTGAGAGGTTTGGTTTGGTTTGTTTGTTTGTTTGTTTGTTTGTTTTGCCAGAAATAGAAAGTCCAGGGCTCTTTCTGCATCTTGGGAGGACCGTGTTGTCTGACGATGTGGTGTCTTGGCACTAGTTGATTTTGGAGGTTAAGCCAACCTTACATTCTGGTGATAGGATCTTTGCTACACTGTATTTAAATGTTGATGGATTTGACTTGCTGACGCTGTCTCATAATTAATGACAGGTTCTGGCCTCTGTTTGCCTTTTCTCACACCCCCTTCACGTCACACCTGGGAGGACCTGATTCCCAGGCTCTGCTTTAATGAGCTACGTCCGGCAGAGTACATGCTCATTTTTGTTTATCATCCAAACATGGGTAAACCCACGAATCAGGGCCTGTGATTTTCCTTGTGGGAAGGCGCTTGACTAAACATCCAGCTTCTCTGACTTGATGGGACCCTTCAGGATCTCCATTTCCTCTTAAGTTTTTGAAGAAATTCCCCAGGCCATCTAAGAACTAAATGCAATGCAAAGCTGTTGGTGATGTGTCTGGGCTTCCTGCAGCTCTAGCCTGAGGCGGCCGCTGCCCTCCTATTGGTAACTTGTCCCCTTTCTGTTTCTCTGCATCACCAGAGGCTTGTCTGAGTTATTGATTTTAAAAAGCCAGTTTTGGTGATTTCTCTACCATCTGTCTATTTTCTAGTTTTTTTTTTTCTAGTTTGATGGTTTCTGTTTCCTTCTTCCCGATTCCTGCAACTTCAGCCTGTTCCTATCCCACATCCCTAAGATAAAATCTCCTCTGCTGACCGCGTCCTTTTCCCTTGCCAGGACAGATGCACAGCGCTGAATTTCCCTGCAGTCTCTTCACTAGCGATGGCTCACTGGCTGAAATGTGTTACTCACTTAAATTCTTTTATGACATTCCTTTTGATTCTGTGGTCATCTAGAAGCAGGTTTAGTTTCTAAACATTTTGAGTCTTTTTTTTTTTTCTCTCTCTCTCTCCAAGATGTAATTCTGGGAGGATTTCTGACTTGGTCATGCTGGTTTTGACTTGGTCGTGCTGTGATAAAGAAGTGCTCTCTACATGTTCTGTATTGCTTTGAAGTTAGTGTCTAGCTAGAGGTGGGACTCAGCAGCAGAATACTGTCTTACAACCTACCAATGAGGGGATTGTGTTCAGCAGTAGAGAACCAGTCTAGAACCCACCAGCAGGGTCTGGGGGCCTGGGCCAGGAGTAGAACACCAGCCTAGAATTCACCAGTTGGGGACTGGGGTGTGGCTCAGCGGTGGAGCACCAGCCTAGAACTCACCAGTGGGGGCCTGGGGTGTGGCTCAGCAGTGGAGCACCAGCCTAGAACTCACCAGTGGGGGGCTGGGGTGTGGCTCAGCAGTGGAGCACCAGCCTAGAACTCACTGTTGGGGAGGCTAGGGATGTGGCTCAACAGTAGGGCACCTGCCTAGAATCCACTGGTGAGTGGGGGCAAGGGTGTGGTTCAGCAGTAGAGTACTTGCCCAGCAATGCATGAGACAGAGGGTTCTGTCCCCAGCACCACAAAACAAATACAATCAGTACATCTGTTCTACACTCAGAATATGCTGAATAGACACCATTTGTTGTGCACTTGAAAAGAATATGTACTTTGGCACGCTGGTTGAGGCTCTGAGGGGGTCATTGAAGCCACGCAGGTTGCTACTACCGCTCAGATCCTGTCCAAACTCACCTCTGTCTACTGCCACTCCTTACCATGGAAGGGGTATTGAAATCTAGACGGCTCTTGTGTTTTCTAAACCTCCATTTGGTTCTGTCACCCTTTTTCAGTATTTATTTCCGAGCTCTGTTGTTCTGCCCATGCACATTTGAGATTGTTATGTCTCCTCGCTGAATTGATCCTTGGAGCACTATGAAATGATTCACGGCCATGATTCATCTTCTTCACCCCTAATAGCATCCTTTCCTTTGGAGCTTTGAAAATGGTTAAAGTCACCCAAGGATTTGTACTGACTTGCTGAAGCTCTAGAGACCTCACAGTGCAGAGCCAGATGCCAGGGATCACCTCACAGCGAAGGGCCAGCTCCTGGTGACTTCACAATGCAAATCCAGCTGCCAGAGACTAGCTAGCAGTGCAGGGTTGATGCTAGGAACCACCTCATAATGCAGGTCCAGCTGCCAGAGACTACCTCACAGTGCAGGGTGGGATGCCAGGAACCACTTTACAGTGCAGGTCCAGTTCCCAGGGGCCACCTCACAGTGCAGAGAAAGCTCCCAGGGACCTCTCAGTGCAGAGCCAGTGGAAAACAAGAGAGCAGGCCCTCCATTCATACTTCCAGAGAACACAGGACTTTTTCCGCACCCGTTCATGTAGATGAGGGCAGGGAATGAATGACATTGAGCCCCACATGACCTCCCTTATGTGCATCTGTGCCCTTCTGTAGGCTGGTGGGCAGTGGTCCAAATGAGAGGTCACAGGCCAGTTGGTTGATTTTTGGCTAGTATTGCAGATTCACCCTCTGATGTACAGAACAGCGCATATAGCCTGGTGGCATAGGAACATCACCCTACAGGGACGAGGAAGGACTAGACTGGGCAAAGGATGGGATCCAGGACATCTAGTGTGCCTTTCCTGAGGCTTGGGGATAGCTGGTACTAATGTGGAGGTGAAACAGAAACCTGGAACTGCCAGGTCCCAACCTAATCAGGAATACCTAAGCGTCCAATAGAAACATATCTACCCTATAGGCCAGAGCTCCTCCTGGAGACAAACTCCTGGTACATTTGGTGAAAGGCCCCAAAGATCTGGGCCTACCAGGCTGAGTGGCAGGCCCACTGTGAAAGGGAGCCCAGCAGTGGTATGTCTCTGGGACAAGAAGATACACAGAAGGAGTCACCCAGGCAGGGCGCTTAACTGAGTAGCAATGAAAGACAGGGCATTCCAAGCAGAGGGAGCTGTGTGTGTGTGCTGGCTGCTGGAAAGGATCTAAGAAGAGCAAAAGCTTTAAGATGCCACAGTTCTGCCCTGCCCCCAGCCATACCCACAATGCCCACATTAGCCCTGCCTGGCACGGACACCTGTGCCGATGCCTTCCCCTCTGACTCTGACAGACATTACTAGTTGACTGTGCTTGTTGACCCTGACCACAGCCCCTGTATTTCTCAGTGTAGGATTAGAAACCAATTGAACATCCCCATCCTTTCTCACCACAACAGCCTAAGGAACTAATCTTCACCTGATTTTACCTTTACATAGTCAGGGACCAAATTTTATCCAGGTCTGTTCTCTGCTTTCTCTAGCTGGCCAGGAGCAAAGGCAGATTGTGAGATCACTTGCTTGTGATCATCATTTTCAGTGTCACCCAGATGAATGGCTGAGGAGGAGAGCGTGGGGGATGAAGGCAGAGGGGAGGGGCACAGAACCACTGTGCCCATGCTCCCACTGCCCACACTCAGGAGGGCCCAGCTGCAGCTCACGTCAGCTGGTACAGACAAAATTAGTTTGGGTCCTTTAGAGAAATGGATCAGATCTCCCCCACTCTCAAGGTCCTATTTTTGCCACCACAATCACTCTGCAGCTGGCCAGAAGGGTCTTCTTGTGTGTGTCTCAAGAAACAGGGAAACTTCATTGCTTCTTTATCTTGGATGTGTGACTCAAGAAGACTCCTTACTGACTTTTTAAGTCCAGGATTACACGTGCACTCACCAGCCTACATACACACACACACACACACACACACACACACACACGTACATAGTCCCCAGAATGCAGTGCTCACAGTGATGGAGACAGTATACAGGGCCCTGGCTTGGAAGACCCTAAGCACCTCCATACCTGGTGGGATTGAGGGGTCTCATACGTCACCAGTTCATACTAGCCTGAGATTTTCAGTAAAGAGAATTGTAGAAGTGTGGAAGATTTCAGAAATGCACACACACACACACACACACACACACACACACACAGAGGCCCCCAGCCCGGCAGGAGGGTAGGAGACACACAGCCGGCCATCCTGCCACATCCCACTCATATTCCTGGATGGTGCTGGCAGGCCTGGAGGCTGCCTCCCATAGTACACAACTGACTGTTACACCGGATGCCCTTCTGTGAACAGGCAGCTTCTGTTGAGGTTGATGAGAAGAAGTCCTGGACCCAGGTCTGGGTCTGGACCACTCCCTAACTGATTGTGAGAAGCATAGCAACATTTTCTTCCTAGACTGTGTCTACAGGCTAGAAAGAGAGGTCTCCCTCATGGGTCTGGATGCTTACTTGACTTGGGCAACTCCTGAAGTGTAAACAAGGCCTATTGAATGCAGAGGTAGGTTTGCCCTTGAAGATCAGCAGAAAATGAGCCTTCAGCACCACCCTATATGGACAGCTCCCGCCATCTTTCCATCCTGTTCCCTCCCACTCTTTCAGGTGCCTCCCACTGAGCACCCCCTCAATACCCGCCCCACCCCACCCCATCTCCATAAAGATCCACTGTCCTGGCCTCTTGGTAATAAAGATGTCTTGGCTGAAATGGAGAGACAGAGTCAGCAGGTTATCTGGACTCTGGGCTCCCGGAGGTGCTCCCTCAAGTGCTCCCTCACACCCAGGAGAGGTGCAAGGAAGCTGGATAGAGGTGCAAGATTAGGGGTGTTCCCAGAGACCAGAGCAGCAAGATGACAATAGGACAGGCAGAGGAGCACTGGCCACTGGCCTGGGATCAGGTGGTAACAGAAATCAAACAGGGTTTGGGAGGAGTCTCAGGAATGAGGATTCAGAAAGGAGAAGAGATTGCTGGGCCAAGAAGGGGATGAGCCACGTCCATCATAACAGAGGCTGAGCACGTGGAGGAATGAGTGGAGTGGCCCCTTGACAGAGCCAGGAGGACAGAGGAGAGGTGGCAGCCAGCAGAGAGTGTGCCCCACAGTAACATCAAGGATCAGGAAGGACCGCTCTGAAAAATCAGGACACAGACTGGGGAAGCAGAAGCAAGGACTAGGTTAGCAAGGGGGTTCGGCACATCTGGTGAAGCCCCGTGTGGCTGCCATGATCTGGGAAAGCACCACAGCAGAAGCTTGTCTGTGTCATCATTGGGCCTTTCTACAGGACTGAGGCCAGATATATATTTAAGGGGGCACGGGTTGGAGAGTCAGCAGTGATGGTCTCGGGAAGTTGTGAGGCAGAGGGGGACAAAACAGAGAGGAGAGAGGGACACACACACACACACACACACACACACACAGAGCGAGAGAGACAGACAGACAGACAGACAGACACACACACACACATGCACACACGCACAGAGAGTACCATTGTGGAGTGGAGTGGAGCCAGGAAGGAAGGGGAAGTCGAGGCTGAGGTTCTACCTTCCTATAGTTTCTCTTTCCTAGGAAACAAGCAAAAGGTCAAGGCCTTCAGCAATGATACAGGGAAACTGAGTGGAGAGAAAAGAGTGGGGCGCTCTCTGTAGGTGGGCAGTGATCCTGTCAGAGATACGTGTGTGTGTGTGTGTGTGTGTGTGTGTGTGTCTGTCTGTCTGTCTGTCTGTCTGCCTGTCTCTGTGCATGTGTGTGTATGCATGTGTGTGAGTGCTATGTGTGTGTGTGCTCACCTGTGTGTATACATGTGTGTGTGTGTGTGTGAGTGCTGTGTGTGTGCTCACCTGTGTGTATGCATGAGTGTGTGTGTGTGTGTGTGTCTGTGTCTGTGTGCATGTGTGTGTATGCATGTGTGTGAGTGCTATGTGTGTGTGTGCTCACCTGTGTGTATGCATGTGTGTGTGTATGTGTGTGCAGTTGTTTTCATAGGTGTTAAGTAGAGCCAATTAGTGGAAATGTGCACATGGAGAGAAAGAAAGAGGATAGAGGGACCCAGATCCAGTGCTTGGTGTCACATAGCCACAACCCTGCAGAACCTATGGGGCAGTTAGGTTCCCCAGCACAGCGGTCCTTAGTTTACAGGTGGTGGCCTGTTTGGGGTTGCAGTGGCTAGGATGACGTGAGGACACTTGTCCCCACTAGGAAGATGCTATTCCTGGATAAGGAGCCAAGGGGCAGTAGCAGATGGTAGCCTTGCCCCTTCTCTGTACCACTGTCTCCCTCTCTAGCCATGTGCTAACTCTGAGCAGCTCCATGAGGTTAGGTTGGTCTGGTCCAGTTAAAACATGATGCTCAGAATCATAAAAGCTGACCTGAGGTCTGGGACCAGCCAGTGCAACTTCGGGACCAGCAGGTCTTTCCTGTCTGCTGGCTAGGATTGGGGAATATATCTATCTGCCATTTTCTTCCTAGGCAAGGTACCAGGCGCAGGGACCCGGGGGTGATGTAAGATCCTGACTGCAGAAGGTCATCTAACAGAAGGGCTCTTGTGCCCATTTTCATTTCAGTCTCCTTACCTGTCATTCAGAACCATTCGGACTTAAATGCCGATCTGGGGACTGCCACTCCCTGCATGGTGACCAGATTCAATGATGCCATCAACTTCCGGAGACTTTGTACTGCATCCAGCTGTGTGGATGCAGGTTAGCAGAAGGCTGAGGCGGGCAATGTGCCCAGGAGCCTGGGAGAGGCTACCAGGGTTCCTGTGCACCTTCTGCACTGGCGATGTTACTAGTGGTGCCATGGAGGGCCTGGGCCAGGTGGCTGGAGCTGGCTGGAAGGACAAGCCTCTGTAATGTTCAGCCTGAGAACCGAGAGTAGAGCATGTGTAGTCACGGCATAGGCAGTTACTGGGAAGACTGAAGCTCTCAGGAGATGAGGCTATGAGGGTGGAAGGTTGGGGAGGCAGCAGTAGGGAGCAGCCTGTGTCCTCAAGGGGAGGCACAGGACCTGAAGCCACAGTGGGCACAAGAGCCTGATCAGGCCCAATAGAGACAGCAGCCCTGTGGGCAGGCTGGGACTGAGGGTTCTTCTGGGTCCTACCCTGGAATATCTGTAAGTCTGGGGTGCGAGAGGTAGGATGAAGCCAGCAAGAATGCTAGGAGCATAGTGGGAGGAGCCTCGGGGGTGGGGTGGGGGGTGGGAGGGAGTTGGGCGGAGCCTAGGGTCAGTGCTGCAGGCCACCATACTGAGTTACTAGAGACTACAGACGGGCTTCAAGCTCACTCTCTTGCTCTCTCTCACTCCACTTCATTAGCATAGTCTGGAATCCAGGCAGGGCAGGGCAGGCCTGCTTACTCAGAGCCTCCAGGGAGATCTCTTTCTCCTGCCTCCAGCTCGCAGCTCCCGGCATCCTCATCTTACAGCCTCTGCTTCAGTCTCCGTGCGACCGTCTCTCTGCTGCCTGTGTCTGTCTACCCTGCCACTTCCTCCGGGACACCAGTCATTGGAGTTTGGGCAACCCTGAGGTACACTCTACTTCTCAGAGATGCTGCTCTCAGATAAGGTCACAGGGGGTAGGAGCTGCTGTTCAGCTCACAATGGGCATGGAAGAGAAGTGGCCTAGCAGGCTGGGGGGACAGAGCAGGCTGCTCCCCCTAACCCCTTCCCGCTGAGCCCCAGCACACTGCCAGCATCTTTCAGGGTCCTCGCTGCTCCTCACCAGCGCCGGGAGCACGGCCAGTCGCATGGCAGCCTGGAGAGCCCAGGCCTGTCATGGATCTGACAATAAAGCCCCAACAGTGTCAAGG
Source organism: Apodemus agrarius (assembly GCA_964023405.1). Lineage (NCBI taxonomy): Eukaryota > Metazoa > Chordata > Mammalia > Rodentia > Muridae > Apodemus > Apodemus agrarius. Next base: position 72,751,663 of record OZ030016.1, read on the forward strand.
GCACATTAGAAGCTCCCAGGTGCCCTGTCGGTGGTGGGACCAGACAAGCGCACGGAGCATCTACTCTAGTTAAGGCCGTGGGACCATCCTCAAGGCTGTAAAATACACCTCCCCAGACCCCCAGAGGGACAGTGCCACTGTAGTCCTGCCACACTGTGTCCCATAGCCAGCATCTCCAGGGTCTTCTCTCTCTCTCTGCCTCCCTCTCCTCTCTCCAGTTCTACGAGCTCCTGACGCTTGGAAGCCTCCTCCAGCCCCACGCAGAGCTCAAGCTGCCTCTCTAGCGTTTCTCATCAGCAGGCACACTGTGTCCATCTTGCCCCTAGCATGACCTCAGGGCAGGACTCCTGGAGAGCCTGTAAGGTGAAACCGTGAAGCTAACAGAACCCTGCACACAGTTATTTCCAGCCAGGACCTCTATTCTTCCTCTAGGAGGGAACCGGCCACCCCTGAGACAGTATTGAGCAGGCGGCCCACAGGACTTCATGATCCTTGTCCCTTCCTGCCAGTTCTGCACTCCCCTCAGCTGTAAGGCTGAGTGGCATATGTCTCTTTTCCTTTCCCTCCTCCCAGAGTCCTGTCATGAGAGCACAGACAGAGGTGCCTGTGGATGAGGTCCATCTGCAGCAGCCAGCACAACTTACAGCACCACAGGAGACTGAAGGCAGCTCTGTGCAAGGGCCAGCACCATTAGGGTCCGTGAGGATGTTCGTTCCAGCTGGGGAGTCTGAGACATCCATCAGAGCAAAGCCCAGAAGGTAAGGCTGACTGAGTCAGGCCCAAGTAGCTGCACATCAGACCCCAGTCTCCCTCCTTCTCTGGGACTGGCTTTTCCAGCTCTGCAGTAGGGTTTGCCTATCCCTGACTGTGATGCTGCCTTCTGTAGCAGCTACAGAGCCTTCTTGAGCCTGCATGCTCACAAGGCTAGCTCCATGGAGGGTCTCACGGGACCTTGGTCTCGTCCCTGAGTGAATGCAGATCCCAAGGCTGGCTGGAGCTCCTCAGCACCTGCGACCATCCCCCATCGCACCCTTTGCCAGGCTTTGCTAGAAATCTCAAAGGTCAGCTGTTCTTGTATTTCCAGAGCCTATTGATTTTGTCTGGGCTGGCAAAGCATCAGCAATGCTCTTACTGTTCACTTCTGTGGCTGCAATGGAAGCCAAGAGGAGACAGTTTCTGTCCCAATCCATGGGGTCTGCAAGTCAACCTTAGAGCCAGGGCAGCCGTAGGGCTTGCCACATACATCTGCCCTAGACTCCACCTCTCCGTTTGCCTCCAGTACCCGATGGTAATGCTGTCTCTCTCTCTTTGCAGGGCCTGAGCATGTGTCACCTGTCCTGTGACTGCTCCATCTAGCTTCTTTCCACCCCCAGAACCCAGAGAGCAACTCAGCCTCCTGCAATAAGAGATGGTTTGTGGTAACCCAGGGGCTGCCCAGTTAGAGAGCAGAGACGGTAGGTAGAACGGGAAAGGAGAAGATCAAGGGCTATCCTCCAGCAGCCTCAAGGGTATCATGGGTTAACTTACTTATTCCCACACATGTCAAGCACACGGAGGACGTAGCAGGCCGAGCAGCCAGTTCTCTACAACCCTGGGATCATTTCTATGTTGGAGGAGAATCAGGCCAGGTTAGGGATCATGGTCTCCGCTCCTGTCATGAAATGTTCCCTTGGGCCATCTGGGTGATTCTGGTCCTCACCTAGCCCAGTCCAGGGCCATGCATTCACACTGTTCTCTTGATTTTTCACAGTCCTGCTGGCTCTGGCTGAGGCTTGGTGGCCTAGAACATGGGAGAGTCAGGTGGGTCAGGAGAGTTCTAGCTTCACTGATGACTCTCTTAGTCCACGAAAGTCCTTGGCTTCCGCACCACATCCTTCCGTAGAACGTGGAGGTTGTTTGCCTCCTGCCACAACCTAGAGCTGATCTGGGTGACTTCCAAACCCTGAGATTCTGCTCACTTTGACCTGTCATTGTGCTGAGCACCATCGGAGTCACCCTGGGCAGATGGGCTCCTGTGGGGGCTAGGACACACATCACGACATCCCTGACTCTGGAGTGTCATCCTGTTATGGTTTGTATATGCTTTTCCCAGGAAGTGACCTCATTAGGAGGTATGGCCTTGTTGGAGTAGGTGTGTCACTGTGGGTGTGGGCTTAAAACCCTCACCCTGGCTGCCTGGAAGTCAGTCTTCTACTAGCAACCTTCAGTTGAAGAGAGAGAACTCTCAGCTCCTCCTGCACCATACCTGCCTGGATGCTGCCATGTTTCTGCCTTGATGACAATGGACTGAACCTCTGAGCCTGTAAGCCAACCCCAATTAAATGTTGTCTTTTATAAAACTTGCATTGGTCATGGTGTCTGTTCACAGCAGTAAAACCCTAACTAAAACAGAAGTTGGTACCAGGGACTGGGGTATTGCTGTGATAGGCCTGACCATGCTTTTGTTCGGAAGTATGTGGATTTTGGGACTTTGGATTTGGAAAGCCATGGAATTCTTTAAGTGGGGCTTAATGGGCCAGACTAGTAGGAATATGGAAGACAGTGGTGCTGAGGGTCATTTGAACTGTGTAGGCCTGACGGCCCAAGAGGTTTCAGTGGAGAAGAACTTTAATATGTGGCTGAGAGACTCTTTTTGTGATGTTTTGGTAAAGAACATGGCTGCTTTTTGCCATTGTCTGAAGAGACTGCCTAGGACTAAGGTAAAGAGATTTATATTAATTGCATCTGCAAAGGAAGTCTCAAAAAAGCCCAACAAAGACTTTGTTCTCTGGTTAAGTCTGATAAAGAGAATTTTGAACCAACATAGCAAGCTGAGAAAGGAAAAGTACAAAATATATAGTTTGAGTATTAAAGGGACTCCAGGAAGTGAAATGGAGCTGAATTCAAGGATATTAAACTGAATTAAAGGAGTGGCGACCTTGGGGCAAGATTCCACCCAGCTAACTTTAGGTCCAGGCATGGTAGTACAAGCCTTTAATCCCAGGAGGCAAAGATAAGCAGATCTCTGAGTTCAAGGCCAGCCTAGAACAGATAAATTCTAGGTGAAGAGAAACTTTAATCCAGGCTTGGTGGACCACACCTTTAATCCCAGTGCTTAGAAGACAGGCATGCAGATCTCTTGAGTTCAAGGTCAGTCTAAGGAGCAAGATTCAGGACAGCCAACTTAGGCAGTGAAGGAGCTGGGGAAAAGGAAGCCAGTGATAATATAATAGAACAAGAGGGTCAATGTTCCAGTTCCTGCAAGCAGCAGAACCCAGCAGCTTCGGCCATGTGTCTCTGGCTTTATATTCAAGAGAAGAATACTGAAACAATTGATGCTAGTTAGCTGGAGCTAATAAATTAGTGGTGATTAAGAAAAGACCAGCATCACTGAGGTGAAGTATAAGAAGTGTTTTCTGAGAGCACAAAGAAGCTGTATTCCAGAGATAGCCAAGTATTCCTCATGCTGCAGCTGTACTTGGTAACATGTAAGAATCATCCAGGTGGTACTGGTTTTGAAGGCATGAAGGCATCATGAAGAACAGCTGAGGCTTGGTACTGTGAGAGGCCATGGAAGGCCATTGGTGAAAGTGTACCCTCAGTTGTAATTGGCAGCCCAGGACTGAAGGGGCCATGCAAAGGAGTTGAGACTTGATACCAAGAAGAGAGCCTGTGAGAGGCTTTGGTGAAGTATAGTTACAGTGGAAGACCCTAGCATATTGGAGATGCCAGTACCATGGGATGACCACCAAGAACAGCAGTGGCAGTGGAGTGCATCAATCTGAACTTAGAGTGCTACAAAGGGCAGAGCTGGAGATGTGACACCAGCTCTTTGGAAATACACAGAAGATCATATGTGGATCTCAGACTTTGGAACAAGAAGCTGTGAAGCTGAAATTGACTTGGGGTACGCAAGATGTTAAAGATGCCAGAGCCACAGGACACCTGCCAAGGAAAGCCGCTAACAGGGAGTAGAACAAGCCCAGGAGAAAGAATCTTGTTGCAGTCAACAAGGATGAAAAAGGAGTTGGATATCTGAAGACTGCTTTGCCATCAGAAGTGGAGATGAAGAGTTTTGACTTTGCCCAGCTGATTTCCTGTTTTGCTTGGAGGATCACATTTAAGTGATTGGATGAATCTCAAAAGAGACCTTGAACTTTGGACTTTTAACACTGTTGAGACTGCTATAGACTACAGGGACTTTTGTAGTTGGACTTAATGCATTTTGCATTATGCTATGTTTAAGTATGGCCCCCATAGACTAATGTTTGAACAAGCCTATGGGGGCCAGGGAGTGGAATGTTATGGTTTGTATATGCTTTTCCCAGGAAGTGACCTCATTAGGAGGTGTGGCCTTGTTGGAGTAGGTGTGTCACTGTGGGTGTGGGCTTAAAACCCTCACCCTGGCTGCCTGGAAGTCAGTCTTCTACTAGCAACCTTCAGTTGAAGAGAGAGAACTCTCAGCTCCTCCTGTACCATACCTGCCTGGATGCTGCCATGTTTCTGCCTTGATGACAATGGACTGAACCTCTGAGCCTGTAAGCCAACCCCAATTAAATGTTGTCTTTTATAAAACTTGCATTGGTCATGGTGTCTGTTCACAGCAGTAAAACCCTAACTAAAACACATCCTCAGGCTCCATGTGCCTTCCATTCCAGATGTGGGAGGAGGCTCCTCCTCCCCCATCCTTCCCTCCTTGATGGAGGTCACACTTGCTTCTTAGACTTGTCACAACTACTCCAAAGCAGGGCATTGCTTGACCGCGACAGCAGGCAGAAGGGTCTGTTCTCCGAGAGGCAGCCTCTGCCGCCAGCATGGAGCCGAGCACAGCGAACCCACCCTAGCTGGGCAAACGGAAACCGCTCCAGTCATCCTCATTGTCAGTCTTTAAAGCAAGCCCTGCAAAGGAGTGGGGATGTGCAGGGAAGTGCTGAGTATCCCTCGCCAGGGCCATTCAAGAGAGCCTGGGTACCCATTAACGAGAGCTTGAAAGGAAGATGGACAGAGACCAGCGCAGATGTCAGCTTCTTTAAGATCCCCCATCTCAGGGACATGGACAAGTGGCTCAGTGGTTAAAGGGGCAAACTGTTCTCCAGAGGACCCAAGTTACAGACCCAGAACCCACATTGGGTTGCTTAGAACTGCCTGTAATTCCAGTTCCAGGAATATCTGACGCCCTCTTCAGGCACCCGTGGGAAGTACATTCTCATGCACAAAACCATACATAGGTGCGCGTACATAATAATAAAAAAAAAGTATTTTTAAAAAAAAAAAAAAACTCTTCTTAGCTCAAAACTGCAGCAAAAAAGCCTGTGTCTGGCACCTCAGACCCATCAGATCTGAGAGCCAGTGAGATTTAACTTTGCAAATCAACAAACCACCATCCGCCTCCTGGTGCGCACCTTCTCACACGGAGTTCAAAATGAAAGCTGTTCATTAGAGCGACAGGTTTACTGGTGTGCAGTGGGGACTGGGTAGGGCTGTTTCCCCCTGAGGAGGAGAAATCATGGATCTGAGGAGCAAGAACTCTTGCAGGGGACGACATTTTAGTGGCAACAGCTATGGGACAAGTTTTATCTGGGGATTTTTCCTCCCTGTGTCAGGAGCGCAGGAGAAACAGCGCCAATGAGCATGACTGCTGTGTTTTAACGGCCCCGCCAGGACACAGCATTTGAAATTACTCCCATTGCTTAGAGCTCAGGATTGTTGCAGGGAGCCAGGTGTCTCTGGAAGCTGGGTGTTTGCAGCCTAGCTTAGGGGGCTGTGCACGTGACCAAGAGGGTCCTATATTACAGACAGGGGTGTCTCTGACAGGCCATGTGATCAGGAGACATGTCCAGAGCCCAGCAGAACCTGAGTCTAATGGAGAATAGAAATGAGCAAAGGGTCCATCCTTGAAGAAAAGCCAATTGAGAAAAAAACAGAGCTAGGTGTGGGGGCTCAGTAACCTGGACAGAGGACAGCACTGCCTAGAAGCCACCGAGCATGGGCTGAGGAGGAACCCTCTGGGCCCTTTGAAGTCACTGAGCAGATCTGGTTGTTACATATCTCCACTCAAAATCAGACCTACGGATCAGCTCTACTGCTTTATCTCTCCCAATGACGGAATGAAGCAGGGTTGCGGAAGGACAGACGTGCTCTGGCCTGAACAGTACTGAGTCCAGGCAGCAGGAAGAGAGTCCCCTGGAGGGCAGTGACACCAGAGGCCACAAGAAACATGGACCCAGGCAGAAAGGAGCCTACAGCTTCCTGCAAGTCAGGGCTCCCAGTGGGACTGAATACTGCTCCCCCTCTGGACCCCAGGACCTGATTTCCCGGGGCAGAGCCACCTTCCTTCCCACCTTGGGCCCCAGGCAGGAAGAGTCTCTCCCTGCTCCTTAGCCTACCAGCTCTGGGGGGATGAGACCTGGGCCCCCTTTCCTTGAATGCTGGGCTATAATCTCAAGCTACAGCTGGTCAGCTGCCAGAAGTAGGCAGTGGGCGGGGTGGGGGGGCACAGGCATGCCTCATACAGTAACTCCCCCATCCCAACTTTCCCATCTTGGGCTGCGGCATGTTGGGACCTGACATGGTAGTTGAGAATCTTAGGTTCATGACATCGTTCAGTGGTTACCCTACCACACAGTGCGTATAGCCCTCACAAAGTCATTCAACAAGCAGCAAATTCCCAGGAGCCAACAATCAGGTTCAGAAGCACAAGAGAAAACAGAGAAAAAGCTGTTACTCAGCCACACATACCAGCGGCTTGCAAGTTTAGCTTGCAGAGTCCTCGACAGAGAACACTGGACTCAGAGAAGAGACAGGACGGAAGGAAGTGGCTGTGGGCTTCCAGAGTGACACCTGCTGGGACAGTCCTCTGGGCTGAAACTGGGCTGATAAGTGTTCTTTCCTGAGAGAATTTACTGATGTCTTTAGAAAGGGGACAGAGAGGGAAAGGGGGACAGAGAGAGAGAGGAAGAGAGAGAGGGAGAGGGAGAGGGAGGGAAGGGGGAGAGAGGGAGAGAGGAACGGAGAGAGGGAGGGAGGGAGGGAGGGAGAGAGGGGAAGAGGAAGGGAGGGAGGGAGGGAGGGAGGGAGGGAGAGAGAGAGAGAGAGAGAGAGAGAGAGAGAGAGAGAGAGTCCTGCCTTTGCTGGTTTCATAACTGCCTTCAGCTTAGAAATGTTCATGTCAAACAGCACATTTGGGGTGACATATTGGGGTTTCCTTCCACTCTCTCCTCCCCCAACCCCAAATGCACATACGAGGTCTCTAATGAGCGCTAGCTGCCTGTGGCTGGCACTGACGCCTTCGGTCCAGCCTGAAAGTCAGTCACTGGTTCACTGCACGGCCAGCTCCTAAGAAAGGAAGCCCAGCACACTGCCCAGAGTGAGGAGGCAGGCACCCTCTTTCTCACTCCTCCAGACTCCAGGACACCCTCTGTCTAGAGAGGCTGCAGAGGCCCCGGCTACTGTGCATCGCCTGGGACCTTGGTGCAGAATTCTATATTCCTCGGGGCCATGTGCAGGTTGGCAGGAGAGGTGGGGTCGTCCCACTGAGGAGTGACTTTGTCAGCCTGCCCCATGTGGCTGAGTCCAGGTGCCCTTTTGTCCACAGGGCTGGGTCCTGGGGGCCCAATTCTCACTTCAGTCTCCGTGGATGCTAAGGGAAGGAGTATGTCAGCGCAGTGCAAGGCAGCGCTGGTGGAAGGCCTTGTCGAATGGGGGTGGGATCTGCGGAAGTTTCACAGTGGTGAGGCAGGGCTAGATGCCCCCAGTTTCAATCCCCTGTCCCCTCCCCCCAGGGACAGGTTGTAGAATACTAGGTTTCGTGATGGGTGTGGAACCTTAGAGGTTGTAGAGCAGCTGGGACCATGGCACATCATTGTCCCTTCATTCTCTGGAGGCAGAAAGGAAGTTCACGTGTTGCCAGCTCTCCCAGCCCTAAGCGCACTGATGGCAGATAACAGAGCCCCTGGACCGGCTAGTAGTTTTCCATCATTACACAGCAGATGACAGACCTCTGAGGAGACCAGGTCAGGTTGCGAGGATCCCTCCTCAGTTCTAAGCAATGAGACTGAGGCACTTTTCCAGAACCTTCTGGGTTGGATACCGGCCAGATTCTCCCACCATCCGTAAGACCAGTGGGCAGGCCAACCAGCCACTGTCTCTGAGAGCTTATTAAGACTCTGATAAGGAGCCTTGGCCAAGGCACCACACTTTATAGCTGATAAAACTTTCCCACACTCCGGGGACACGCCCACTCTCTGTTAGCTCTCCAGAGTACCCTCGTTTACAGATGGAGACATTCCGTAATGCCGAGGGGCATATGGCGGCTGTACTTTCTGCTTGTCTGCTGTGAACCCCAAACTGCTGTAAAGACTAAGATCTCCTAAGCAAAATGCCGTGTAAGAAAGTCTGAGATCTCATAGGCCTCATGCCAGGCTCCTGCTTTTCTGCATGTGTGCATCTCCAGCCTGCTCCTCTCGGCACCGAACCATAGCCCCTCATTTGAATGCCCCAGTGTTTGATCCATTTATCAATCTATGAATGCTGGGGCTCTTTCCAGGTTTTTTTTCTATTATTAATAAGTCTCTTATAAACATCAAAAAAGCAAAAAGCACAACAGAAAGCCCCGAAGGTCACACTTGTGGGGAGTCACAAAGCATATTCCCCATGGCTGAGCCGGCACAAAAGCCGTATGCTTCTCCAGGACCTCCACACCATTTCCCTCACTTAGGAGCTGCCTCCGGGAGGCAGGATCCCAGCCTGGCCCTGCTACCACAGAGCACATGGTTGCTACTTCTCCCAAGGACACAGGATAGGCACATGGAGGGAGTGGCCTCTGAAGGAGCGGGAGACGAGTCTCAGTCTCAGTCCTGTGGGCTCACCCACAGTGTCAGGACTTGTGCCATTTCATGGAGCCATGAGATGGAGCCATCTTGTGTCCCAGGTCTCTCCCCAACTACGGTCAGGGTGTAAGGATTTTGGCTATAGGCTATCTATCAAAGTGTTACTCCCAGAGTGTCAGCCTGCCTCTGGGACACCTCCCTCATGCTTGTGTCTGGTAAAGCAATGCCCCACGCTGAAGCAGTGTGGAAGAGAGGTGTGCTAGTTCATTGCCCTACTTTTCAAGTCATGCAAAACCCTGTCACCCAACAGCTGGGTGACCTGAGCAAGCCAGATATCCACCCTGGTTGAGCCTCCTCTTGGGGAGGTAAGAGGAATTAGCTCATGATGGATGACTCTAGTGAGTGGGCAGTGCCCTGAGCTCATGCCCTGATACAGCAACCCAACAAGCCCCTCCCTGCCAAACTAGAGATGACCCTGTCCATGTCTGGAGCTAGCTACTGCTCTGGACTGGTGACTTAGGCATACTTTCTGGCTGTGACAGGGATATACTGGGACAGATGATCACAGTGAGGGCTGATGGGTGATCCAGAGAGCCACACATAACCTTCCGAAGAGTCCAAGGAGCCACTGCTGAAGCCCATGACTCCCTTCCCCTTCTATTTTGTCTCAGAGGGCCCAAGGTGTCTCATCCCCCATGCCCAAACGACTCCAATAGTGGTCAGTAACCTCTCCCACTGGTCATCTTCAGGGGCCTGGGTCGACTGGTCCTGGCCTCCTTGTTGGCTGTGGGCTCCCAGGTGACACGATGGAAACAGTCCCATGGAACACCAGCAAAAGGGGCAGTAATGACACACAGGCAATTCAGATGGGCTTCCTGCTGTCCTAAACAACACCAGCTTCTTTGGAAAATGCCAGAGTGAGATCTGGGATGCAGTGCCCCTCCCTCTTGAAACAGAGCTCTTACCCAGGGTGCACTCTTGTGAAGTTGGCTCTTTCAACGGGTGATAAACGCCCGTGATGGGAGGGACTCAGATTGGGGGCAACCTTGGCACTGAGGAACCCCAGACAAACTTCTCCAAACATCCGTGCCCCAGGTGATGGGATGCTCCAAGATGCATCTATATACAAGTACCTAGGGGCATCCTGAGGTGCTAGAGGTTGCCTGAGGGTGGAGCAGAGGCTTGAGAGAGTGTTTCCTTTATGGGTACTAGCTCCCCTAGGCCCAAAGTCTGCCCTCCACAGCTCCTCTCTGTGAGCTGGAAGATGATTCTGTTGAGTTCCAAGTCTGACGGCAGGTCTGGGGCTGACTTGGACCTCTCCCACTTTCACAGCCAGGGCTTCCAACGCTTATAAAGTACCAACTGGACATCACCCATATGGGATGAAGTGTACCTGGGAAGCCAATATCCCAGGCCTGGGTCTGACTCAAAGCCAGGGCCAGAGCTGCCTGGGACTTGGGTCCAGTTGAGCTCAGGGTCTGGAACTCACAAGCTCCAGATAGCTGGTGACTCTAGGTCCTTACCCAAGCCTGAGGCAGGAGGATTGGTTTTCCTACTTAGGTTTATTGCTTAGAGCTGAAATCCAAGGCTCACTGTAAGACATACTTGAACCATGTTTTACTCCTGCCTCTCCGGGCACAGCCTGAAGCCCACATGGACTGGCCCTTTCCAGTTCCCCTCTGCCAAGAGGGCAAATCCACCCCTGGCTGTCTGGCTGGGGCTGTCTAGCCAGGCCTCTTATTTAGCGATACCAAGAGTAAGATGATCGCTCTACTGTCTTTGCCTCCTATTGAATCCTTATGGAGGCAAAAACAACAATCAATTTTAAATAACGGCTTCATTTGAACCAATTCAAAGAGGGCTGATTTTGCTTCCAATTCGATTTGCGATGGCAGCACCCAGTAGGAAACCGGTAACTGAATTATTTTTCACCACAAACATTTTGGCATTTTATCTCCTGGGTGGGGTGATCTTAAAAGCTGCCTCATTGTTCAGAGTCGTTTCTAAGACGACGTGCCAAACACAAAGCAGGCTGTATTCATATTGCCATGGGTGCCAACCTGCCGCAGCTCCCACAGAAGGGCTGAGGGTCAGACATGGATTTAGTCAGTTGGGCACTGACTGGGTCTGTTGGTCTAACCTTTAATCTAAGTGTTATTTGAAACGGGAGTGGCAGAGATGGCCAGACTAATCAGCAAAGGTTCTGTCCACCAAACACATCAGTTTGAAGCAGTCCAGTGCTCTGAATCTGTTTGCTCAGCTCAAAACTGAACTTGACAATGGTAGTCACGATAATGAGGATGGGGGCAGAGTGGCGGGGCATGGCCAGCATCTGGCTTCCATCCTCGGAGCTCAGTTTTCATGTCTGTTAAATGGGCATTCCTGATCGGATGTAAGAGGCACAATAGGCATGCCACACAATAGGTCCCTGATGCTTGCTTTGTCACTGTTGTCCTCCTTATGCCCGTGGTAAAATGGGGAGGGTCTGCAACAGGAAGCCTGAGTGGCCCCCCCCCCCGTCCTCAGGCTCAGCATGCAGGCTAGCCCCTGTGCTCCAGGCCCAGTGAGATGCTCCTTCGTTGAGAGTTGCCGTCAGTAGGAGCTGATCAAACTGGGGAGAAACCCGCCCACCAATATCTGAACAGCCGGAGGCAGCAGCCGGGCCTGCACTTGAAGCAGAAAATCCCTTGCAGCATTGGAGTGGAGCAGGGTGGAGCCTGGGTCTCTAGATGCTGCAAGTTTCTCAACCTTTGCTGTCACCACCTCAGTGGTCAGCATAGACCCGATGCCTGCGCTGGGAGACAGGGGCAGCGGCCAGTTCATCCTCAGAGAGCCTCTCTGGAGGTAAAGTCTGTGGGCCAGGCAGACACAGGTGCTAGGGTGGGTGTGGCCTAGGTTGAGCACTAGTTACCAGAGGCAGGGGTTCGGGTGCAGTCAGAGGTAACAGTGATGGGCATGGACATGAGGGGTGGCCTCTAGCTCAGGACAGGCCTGGCACGCTTCTGAGGTAGGTTTGTCTTGGGCCATGGGAAAAGTCTGGACGTGCCTAAGCCAGCAGCCACATTCAGTTGTGGGACTGTGGAGGCCACAGTTTCAATATGGCTCTGACCCTCAGTATCCTCGATTCTGACATGTAGGGCCTGTGGCTGCTGATGGGGACTGGGCCTGGAGCCTGGGATGGCGCAGAGACCTGAGCACTTGGGAGCTCTCTGAGGCCTCTGAAATCCTGTGAACAGATTCTTCCCAGTCGAAGAGGCCATGGGCTGCAGACTTCCTGGTCTCTTAGCTTTTTCTGTCAACCCCACATCATTAACTGTGTGCAGATCCTGTTTCTTTTTTCTCTCTCTTTGGCTACCAGGCAGCTTTAGGGCCTGGTTTGTGTTCAGACCTGAGGGCAGGCAGGATGCCTTTCACCCGGCTCACTACCCAGCATTCTCTCTGGCCTGAGTGGACCGATTCCTTATCTTGACCATAATGATCCCTTTGTCCCGGGGCTTTTACTGTGAGCAGCCACAAATCCTCTTGGCAGGAAAGACATACATCCTCAGTCCCCAGGGCTTGCCTTTGGCACCAGAGTCTGGAGCTGAGCAGGCTTCCCAGGCTGACTTCAGAGGACTGGGATGCACCCTGCTGGAGGCACCCTGGCCCTTTTGCCCCCTGTGCTGCCTTGGTGGGAGGTGCAGGAGGTGAGGAGGGGGAATGCACCCTCACTACACTGGGTGAGAAGTTAAGAGAAGGCCTAGCGGGAGCTGCAGGGCCTTCCCAGACCATCTTTTGGTGGTGGAGACAGGCCTCCACCACTTTTTCTGTTCCTCAATTCCAAGGACACTACCTACCATCCATAAAATCTTCACCCCACACCCGTACACTGCCCCTAAGATACACCCAGGAGTAGGTTGTGGGTGTCCCTAGCTAAGTAGAATGCACGGACTGATGCTGGAACAGGAACTGTAGTGTTAGCCACAGGGCCCTGAGGGTACCGTCTCTTCTACTCTCTCCTTAGGTATGGGATATCACAGGGTCATGAAGCTGAGGGTTTAAACTGGACGATAAGCTGCATCTGTCCAACCAGACTCAAGACAGGCCTGTAGGCATTGTATATTTTGAACCAACACTGGGCTGAACTACTTGAGCCCAGCCCATAGATTTGATATAAAAATCCAGCCGCTGCCCGCGCTCCAGGAAGGGTGGCCTTCTTCCATCAGGTGCCAAGCAACGTGCCTCCCATCCTCCGCCCCCACCCTGGGGGGCTTCAGAGAGCTGAGCCGCTTCTGTGACGTATTAGCAATCCTGAGTTCTTTGGATTCCTTCCTGAGCTGTAAGGGGATATCCGGATTATCTTTTCCCACTCCACCAACTGCATCCGGGTAAAGTATACTCACATGGATACTCCATGTGTGCTGCCGGCTGGGGCAGGCAGGGGCAGTTGAGCACACTATACTCAGGACAGCACTTTGCATTCAGGGCCTGCTTTTCTCCACCTTGCTGGGGTGACTTCAGGTCATCCTGCCCGAACTGGAAGCTGTACAGCATCTATTGCAAGGCCCAGAGTTACGTCGGATGTCATTCAAGGAGCCGGATTGAGGGCTCAGAATGTGGGCTCTATACATCTGGGTTTTACAGCGTTTGTGGTTTCTGTCTCTCTCTCCAGCCACCTCAGGGATCTGGGCCATAATCCTCTAGGCCTCAGTTTCCTCAACTAGAGTCTGACAACTTTGGCATTGTAAAAGAGACCTAGAAATAGAGGAGGCTTTTAATGCTGGGACCATAGAGACCAAGTTTATCACAGGACTCCCACAGGACTAGAAAGCTGTTGGCCCACAGCTTATGAGGCCCCTCCTCCATACACAAGGGGTGTGTGTAGGAACAGAGCCCACAGCACCCCAGGGAGATGTGGCACCCCTCCTCATCCTCAAATGATGTAAGGCAGCATACCCCTCAGACAGGCTGTCTGTTCAGTCTGAGGTTCCAGGCATCGGCCCCGTCCGTCCTGAGAGCATAAACAGCTTCTCCCCCGCGTGGGGCACAGACCAGAGCCTAGAGCACCATTTCCGGGGTTAGGAAAGGAAACCAGCACGGGTTTGTTGACAGCCCCAGTTGGACATCCAGCTATATTCACAGAGCTAATCCCCAGGAGGCCTGGCTCTGGGCTGAGGCTGCTCTTACTGTCCCCCAGGGCCCTTGGAGCTCACAAGTGACCAGCTCTAGGCCATCCTTGTCTGTATAACAGGACAGCTCTGGCTGCCAGGCCAACACATTTCTGCAGAATTCAGCCTCCCAGGGACTCAAAGCTCCACCCTCTTTCCCCCTTACCCCCTAGGGTAAGGAGATCTCTTCCTCTTCTGCCTGATACCCAGACTTTCTTCATAGTCTCCTGTTAATCTCTTCCCCTGCCCACAACTCCAGGATTCAGTCTCTTAAAACATAATTGTCCTTTTCTGCAGCTGGCCCATGCCCCTGGATCCTTTCCTCCCCTGTGGGAATCCATTCCCCGACACCCTAAGGGTTGGTAAGGGCCTGTCTAGAAATTCTTATTTTAGGACTGAATGTTGAGCCAGTGAACCCAAACCCTCTCTGGGTCGTCTGGCTAGAGCTGTTTGATCCCAGGCAGGTTTATTTACCTCTCTGAGCTTCGGGAAATGTTGCCTGTAGCAAAACTCATAGAATCGGAAAATGCTACTCTGCTTGAGGCAAAGATGTCTTGGGTTGGATTTGGGGTTACTGGTTATGGAAGGATGAGGGCTGCCCACCTATCACGTTGGTTATCTGGGCTCTGTTCTGGGTGCTCTGAGACGCAGACTCCAACAGTGGCAATTCTGAGGCCCTGGGCCCAGAAGACCTTTCTGTAAGCATGTAGGAGAGCCCCAGCATCTTTCCCGAGTGGGATCAACTGTGCCTTTGCCATGTATCACCCCCAGGCCCTTGGCTGTGCCTTTGGACCATATCAGCAAAGTTCCCTCTTAACAGGACCAGAGACAGCTGAGGTCTCCCTGATCCGCCTTAGCCAGCCTATTCTGTTCCTCTTACCACTCTGGGCTCTGTTTCCCCATCTGGCCCTAAGCCCAACACAAAGTAAGCATGTCATCACCTGAAGTCAGTCAGTCTCCCTCTCTCTCCCTCCCCCTCCTCTCTCTGTGTGTCCCAAAAAACAGCTTTGGCAGTTCAGGCTAGGAAGGGACTGCTCGGGCTTCTGACTCAGGGACAGGGGCTGGGGAGGACAGGACTGATGGGGGTTGGGACACAGCAGAGACACGAGCTAGGCAGTCACAGCAGGTATCCTGGCAAGATCCCTACAACCCACCCAACTGCAGTGAGTTGGGTCACAGCTGTTGAGACAAGTCTCCCACCCCAGGTCCTACTAATAACCTTCCTCCCAACCTACCCTGGGGGCTGCCAGGAGTAGCCACCGGGGCTACTCAAGCTCCTGGGGTTCTGGCTTGGAGATAAGAAAGCCCTCAAAAGTGTTTTATGCTGGGACTAAGGGCTGAGAAAAGGAGGAGTGGGCGGCTCTGGGGAGAAGTCCTTGAGGGTCTCTGGACCCTCCCCTGCTCTTCAACAGGTTCTCTTTGCTCTGGGTCACAGTGACCTGTTTCAGAAACAATACCTGGGGACTGTCCAGCTCACTCTGACCACCTAGGAACCAAGCGAAGCCATCTGACCACAAGTCCACCTCATCTTTGGGGATGACTCCTTGGGACAGGTCTCACCCTACCTTGCCAACTTCAAGAGGCAACCAGAAGAGCATGCTGGTGGCGCAGGGATGGAATGTGGGGAGGACACCCCTCCCTCCCCCCAGGATCTAAATCTGGAATTGGCCTGAGGTCCTCCATTCCTCTGCCTCATAACTACTTGAAGAAAAGAATTTTGAGTATATACTTTGCATAGACCCAAAGCCTTTAACTGTTTTAAGGATTCCCCTCTCTCCCTCATGAAAGAAGGCAGTTAGAGCTCCCACTTGCAGAGAACTCTATACCCTAGTGTGTGCACTCAAGGGAACATCTGGAGAGGTCTCTCACACCCTGCCTGAAGAACTGACCAATGCGCCTGAACCTTAGATTACAAAGGTTTATTTAAAAAAAAATGGTTTGGTTGTTTTGGCTGTCATTGTATTTGGCAAACACTCTCAGTAACCAGAGATTGCCTGTGCTATCTCTCCTCCCCCATACAGATGCCCTTTTCAGGTCATAGGAAGTCAGCCCTTGCTCACAGGGAAGACTGAGAGTTGGGGGTGGGGGGCTCCTTTCTTGGTGCAGTTGTCTGAGCTCTAAAACCCTAACTTCATAGCCACACTCCACAGAAGCCTTCTCAGGAGCTGGATCCGCAGCCTAACCAGAGCCCCTCGCTGAGATGGGAAGGCAAAGGGTCTCCCTCTCTCCTCCCCACTCCCGGAGACCCAGTTGTCTCTCCTGCTGGCCACATCACACACTGCCCTGAAGTCCGCCCTGGGACTCTGGAGAGGCCACACTGGTTGGTCCCTCTGTCTACCCGAGTTCGGAGCTGTCCAGGAGGTCGGTGGGTCCAGGTTCAGGCTGTCAAGAGGGTCACTGCCTGAAGCCCCTTCTCCTCCTTCGGAAGAGGATGTGCTTGAAAGAGCGCCTGAAGTCCTGATTGAAGACAGTGTAGATGACCGGGTTGAGCGAACTGTTGCAGTAGCCGATCCAGAAGAAAAACTTAAAGAGCGGTTCTGGCAGCTGGCAGGCCTCGCGACAGATGCCATAGAGGCTGTAGCTGAAGAAGAAAGGGAACCAGCACAGTACGAACACGCCCATGACCACCGCCAACACGAAGGTGAAGCGCTTCTCGCGCGCCTGGGCCACCTTGCGGCGGCACACACTGCTGCGCGCCCGGCGCCGACGCGACAGGAAGAACTCGACGGAGCGCGAGCTGGCCCGCGACAGGCGCCCTCCGGGGCCCGGAGACCGAGACGCAGTCCGAGCACCCTGCTCGGCCGCCAGTCCCGGTCCCGGTCCGTCCGCACTGCCCGTGTCCCCCTCGGCACCCTCTCGCCGCCGTCCTCCTCTGCGCAGCGCGCCCCGGCGCCTCCGCCTCTCCGCCGCACTGCTCTCATCCGGCTCCACTTCAGTGCGCGGGGGCGCGCAGTGCCCATTCTCCCCCGCCGCCTTGCCCAGCCCATTCTCTGTGGTCGGGGACGCGCCGTCGGGGCCGGCGGGGCCGCGTTTCTCGCTGAGCGTACGCGTGCGCAGCTTGGCCACGCGGTAGATGCGCGCATAGACCAGGCCCATGATGAGGCAGGGCGCGAAGAAGGAGCCTATGCAGGAGGACAAGATGTACCAGGTCTCGTCGTTGAGGCCGCACTGCGGGTAGGCGGCGCCGTCGGGCCGGCGGTAGAACGAGACGAGAGGCGGGAAGGAGATGACGGCGGAGATGAGCCACACGGCCACGATGGTGGCCTTGACACGGCGCGGCGTGCGCTTCAGGTTGTACTCTACCGCTTGCGTCACCGACCAGTAGCGGTCCAGACTGATGGCACACAGGTGCACGATGGACGAGGTGCAGAAGAGCACGTCCAGTGCCAGGTACACACCACACCACACTTGCCCGAAGTACCAGTAGGCCATGAGCTCATTGGCCAGCGAAAAGGGCATGACCAGTGTGGCCACTAGGATGTCAGCTGAGGCCAGAGACACCAGGAAGAGGTTCTGCGGGGCGCGCAGCGCTCGGCTGGTCAACACAGCGATCACCACGAGCACGTTGCCCACCACGGTGAAAACGATGAGGAAACCCACCACGGCTGCCAGCCCCGCCACAGCACCTGCGGAGTACTGGCCCGGCGGTGGCCCCCAGTCGGTCCCCGAGGCGTTGGCACCCACGCCGCTACCCCATTCGCCCGCGTCGCTCCCGTTGGGGCCCTCAGCCGCCGCCGCCGCCAGCGCCGCGGCCAGCGCTGGGGACGCCATGGTCCTCCCGAGAGCTACGCGGTCCTGCCAGGAGCCCGGGCGCAGCCTCGGCAGCTCGGGCGCCCCACAGTCAGGGTCGGCGTCTGCATCGCCGCCTGCTCCTCCGGCGCGCCGGCTGGGGGCCACGAAGCCCCGCAGCCGGCCCTCGGCCGTGGTGGCCCGGCGGGCGGGCGGCGTGCCGGAGAGCGTGGCTGCCGGGCTCCCCGCAGCTGCCGCGCGCGTAAGTGCAGAGCTGGAGGTGCCCAGAGAGCGCGGCGACGCGGCGGTGGGGGGGAAGGAGGGTAGGTCCCGGGTCCTCGCGCGGCCCCGCCCTCGGCCTGGGTTCAGTGGGAGCGTCCCGGCCGCCAGCCCACGGAGATGCGGTGTCCAAGCTGGTGCACGCAAGCGGCTCCACGGTCCGGGTGCCCGATTGGGCTGCAGGCTGCAGGCGGCGGCCCGGACGCTCTGCTTCCCAACGGGCTGGCTGGGGCTAAGCGAGCCCGGGCGCAGGTTGCCGTTCTTCCGGGTCCCTGCAACTTTACTTTGCGGGGCTGGGCGCCGACACCCGCGGTCCTTCTGCAGCTCCTTAGTGCGGGCGCCCCCCGAGGTCCGCGTTTGGCCGTGCGGGCGCCAGCTCGCCCTCCCCGCTCGCCGGTGCAGCGCCGCCGCCGCCGCGGAGCGCTCGGCGCAAGTGCCGCCGCCCGGGCTCGGCTTCCAACTTGAGTCCAGTAGCGCAGCGGGGAGGGCCCAGCGGGGCGGGGCGGGGCGCCCCGCAGGCCCGAGCCGCGGGCCCGGGGGGAGCGGGCCGGGAGCCGGAGCCCGCGGCCGCCTAGGCGAACCTGCCGGCGGCGCCGGGGAGGAGCCCTAGGCGGCGGCGCAGGGCGCGCACTCGGCGAGGGCGCCCCCTCCAGGGCCGACTGCAGCCTGCGGGTCCGGACTGAGAGCGGGCTGGCCTGAGCAGTGAGTTCTAGAAGCCTGCTCTTTCTAAGACCGTAGTCTCCACCTCACTCGGTTACAGGCGACAGAGCGGAGCGCGCGCGGGCGCGCACACCGGCTCGCAAGGGGCTGGCTCGGGGTCCGCAGCCTGATTGGAGGGTGAGCCTGTAGCAGCAAGGCAGAGAACGCGACACTGCTTGTGCCTTGTGCTCATCATTCCCTTGGAGCTTAGGGTCCCTGCTCCCCTGCAGAGCCACCTCCTCAGTCGGCCTCAGTTCCCTCCTCTGCGTATCTCTCAGAGCTGCGGGATTGTGAATCATAACCACGGTGTCAGTGGAGGCCCAGATCAAGCTCCCAAGCTCTATACCTATGTTGGCAATTATTGAAGTTTTCATTTTAATGCTGTGTGATTTTCACAGCTGGAGGAGATGCTCCAGACCTGCGCTTTTGACAAACTCAAAACTAACCAGCCCCATGCAGGGTGATTTTGTGGGACTGGGTTTAAGGGAGAGCAAGCAAATGTTGGGGAGACCTCATGTGTCAATTTCACTGAGGTTCTGTCACCCGTGGCCTGAGTGGAGTGCCAGGCACTGGCCTCTGCCTCCAGACAGTCCCAGGTCTACAGGGAGGATGTAAACTGAACATCCCGGACTAGCATTTCCGTGCTAGGACTTGAAGGAGTACCATTCTCTCCATCAAGGACCTCACTACACAGCTCAGATAGGCCGGAAAGGGAGCTGCCAGCCCACAGGCAGAAGGCCTCTGATACCCAGAAAGTCATCCCGAGGACCTGTGATGTCTGGACTTGTCCCTGCTCTGGTGGCTGCTTCTCCCTGCAGTCCTTGAGGCTAGTGAGCACAGCAGCCCTAGAGAACCCACAGGGCCTACTACCATCAGGGCAGGGCTGTCCAATCAGGATCAGGCAGACGACAAACATCTCAGACCATGGGCCTGTGTGAATACTGTGCTCGTGCAGGACACAGGTCCTAACGCCCATCCTGGGCACTTTCTAACTCAGGGATAGCAAAGTGCCATGTGCTGTCACCTGAGCACTAGAAAGAACCACCATGGTCTTTAAAAAGTCCTTCTTATCCCGAGGCCCTAACAGGGGCCACCGATCAGAACGACTTCGGCTGGCTTTTGTAGAAGCCCCCATATGGCTCCATCATCAGGCCACTGGGGTGAGAGGAGTGTTTGTGTCTGGTTATTCACTCCGCACTGAGCCCCATCAAAACCCTGGGCCTCCCCCCGCCCCCCCCCCCCGGGCCCAGAAACGAAGCTTCTGAGAGGAGGTGGCAGCATGTGTCACTTTTGGGGCACATGGAGGGGTTCTTAGGAAAAGTCTTTGCTGGCCATGCTCCCTAGGGACTGAGGTAGCCCCTAGTGTGTGGGTGCTCCCTAGGACAGAGTGCTCTTTAGGAATGTGGGTGCTCCTTCAGATGGGATGCTTCTTTGGTGAGACTGCTCCTGGAAGTGGCTGGCTTAGTTCTGGAGATGTGGAGGATGTGGAGCCTGAGAAAGATGAGGAGAAGGGCAAGTGGGCACTGGCCAGATACAAGTGATGGGGAGATGGCTTCTCCCCTTCTCAGGCAGCCCTGTGGGCCTGCCTGGGTCAGAGAGGTGCTGTTCTATGAGGAGCAGAGGGGACAACAGGTAGTCTAGCCTGTGTCCTGACTGCACACAGCCTCATGTTTTCAAGTGATGCCTACTTAGGCAAAGGGGTCTGCCCCGGGAACCCTGTGCAAGGGAAGACTGCGAGGGCATCTGGAGGGCTCGCCGCTGAGTGACCTAGGCTCCTGGGCATGATGGCTACGTGATATAGGGATGCTGGCCACACCTTCTGGCGTAACTAAGAGGAAGCCACTCTGGGGTCAGCAGCCAGAGTGAGAGTTGAGGAGTCTGCTCATTTGGGGCAGGTGTTGAGGCCCCCCTGGGGTGGCAGAAACTTCTGAAGAGGCTGGACTAGCCTCTTTGCCCAGAGATAGTCAATTAACCCCAACAGTCTGCTCCTGGTTGTTCTGTGGCAGGCAAGCAATGTGTGTCCCCAAAGACTGTGTGTCCAAGAGTAAGCAGTGGCGGGCCACACTGGGTGTGTTTGTACTTACTATGTGAGGGCATGCTGGGGAGGTCCTGGTGCATTTCAGAAGGAACGCCATGTGAAGTGAAGCATCCTGGGAATTCAGAGACATACTGATGAATGGTGCCTAGAAGTGTGGGGTTGGTCCAGCCAGGGCTGCGTAGCGCCTGGCTGTTGGGTCCTAGGCTGTCCATTCCATGATAGGCCTCTGCCACAGGATCTGACTGCATGTCTCTGCATGAACCCCAGGAGCAGCGTACATGCTGCAAAGCAGCCCTCGCATGGGCTGATAGGAGCTGGGCTCCTTGAATCGCCCTGGTGCACTCACAGGTAGACATGAACACATGTGCACCTCACTCCCCTGTGGGCTCATGCACATGAATATGCTTATTCAAGTGTGCACACATGTACCCATTGAAGACACGAATGCTCATGAAGATGCACTTACATTCACATGTGTGTATACTTGTGCACCTGTTCATTCCTACATTATGAACCATTTAAGCACCGCTTGGATGGACATGCCATGTGTGTACATTCATAACTTCCTATACTTTACAGTGTAGCTGTGTATTTACCCAAACGCATGTGTATATATGCGTCTGCACCCGGAAGATGCCAGTCAAAGGCATGCATGTATACACACATGTGCATGTACACCCACGTGAATTTGCACATAGTCACACACAATGCAAGCATATATTCACATATAAGCCTGCATATCCATGTGCATATGTTGGTTGTGCAACCACTCACAACTTGATTCAGAAGAGAGCACAGCCATCAGATGTGACTTTAAGCTCCTGATCGGGTCCATCTTTGCTTCTTGACAGCTGAGTGCCCCTCCTCATTCTCATGCCTCAGTTTTCCTGTCTGTGAAATGAACACATTGCACCACCGTCTCTAATATCTGTGCTGGCTCTGTGATTCTCCCTCTCCCTGAGGGAGTGTTGCGTCTGCTCTGCCCTTCCTTGCCTTTGGCTGGTGCCTATAGGTGCTGAGGAGAACCAGGCTCAGGGGATCCCCCATTTTACTTAGTTCCAGCTGGTGACAGGGTCAGGGAAACAGAGCTGGGTTTCTTATCTCCAGTCTAAGAGGATGTCTTTTTCTTTGGAGTGGAGCTGAGGATTTTTCCCTATGTTTATATGCGATCTCATTTTAGAAGAGGAGCCAGGGAAAACCAGGGCTTGCTTCCCTCTCTGCCCCTCCCTGAAGAATTCCAAAGACTGATCTGTCTTGTCACAATGTGGCAAGGATCCTGCAGCCTGGCTGGCTCTTGGCGCCCCAGCCTACAGACTGAATCCATTGCATATTGATCATCGATCTGGCAACGCAGCGTTCCAACAGAGCTGGCGAAGCCCTCTTGAGGGAGAAGTGCACCCGAGACTGCCTGGGATTGGCATGGGGTGTAATAGAAAACAGAGGGTCAGCGTCTCTTACCAGGGACACACTGTGTGCCTTGGCACTGCTCAGCTGGGGGTCGAGCGCCTGTCTGCCGCTGCGTCCATAGCAGCTTGCAGCCTCTGTGCCTCCAGGCTGCCTTTCTGCCAGCCTGTGCCCGCAGAAGCCCATGTCAGCACTGAAAGTCCCAGATGTTCCCACTGATGCTCCAGTTGACTGAGCCTAGCGTTTGAGGGCCTCAGCCCTGAGTCCCCACACTGCTAAGTCTCTCGTTGTTCTGCAGACGTAACCTGGCATTGTCTGTATGCAGCCCTGCAGGAACACGGAGGACCAGACTAAAGGTTCTTGTTCCCATATCCCGCCCCTCCAGCTTTTGCCTTTAGAGACTGCTGGTGTGGGCCCTGGGCCCTGGGTTTAGGAAATAACCTCAGGAAACCTCCTTTCTTTCATTGGCTGCTTTCCAGGCTGCCTACAAGTTCTGTTAACTCTCAGGCCAAGGTCTGCTTGCTGCAGGAGCTGCAGGTAGGAGGCTGTGGGGGTCCTAGCCAGCCAGTGAGCTCTCCTTGATGACAAGTGAAGTTGTAGATGAAGGCCCACTGCTGCCCTTCCTGTCTGGGACATGCATGCATGAGCATGTGATGCCGAGAGCTGTGGCAGCTGTCCCGTGACCAAGAGGAGATGGGGACAAGGATGCGAGTCACAGAAGAAAGAGTGTATTCCCCAATGCTTCAATTTTGGAGCCACCGTGAACCACCGTGGAGCAACCCTTGGGCCAGGCTTCATGCTGCTGAGGCACTAACGAAATATGCTCTTCCCACTGTGCACCCAACACTGCCCTTAGTCAAGTCCCTAGGACTGTGAATATGTGACATGACACAAGGGCCTGAAGGTACTTCATCAGTCTGTGTGAGTCAAGGGTCTCGTACCACCGTGTCCTGGAGAATGCCAGTGGGTCCACTGTGAGCACAGGTGTCTGCCACGGAAGGAGAGAGCCAGGCAAGTCATGGGAGATTGGATGATGGAACTCGCCAGGACTTACAGAGAAGGAAGGGTCAAAAGGCGTGGACCGTAGCAGCTACTGGAAATGGGAGAGACCAGGAAACATTATCTAGCAACAGCCTCTAGGAGGAGAACTGTGTGCAGACACGGCTCAGGCCTCTGGCATCTAAAACTGTAGGGAAAAACATTTGTATGTCTGTGTATAAGTGTGCGCATGTGTGTGTGCATATCCACATGCATCTGTGCATATATCGTGCATGTTTCGTTGTATGTAGATACATCGTGTGCATGTGTGAATGCATCAATACGCACACATGCATGCACGTATCTACATGTGCATGCATGTGTTCATGTATGTGTGTGCATGTGTGGTTAGAATCAGTTATGTGGGATACTTTGTGCAGCAGCAACAGAAAATGAAGGGACACGGTAGGACAGAGATTCATCTGCTGTGCATTCAGGACACAGAGATTGTAACTCCTATGGTTGTACCTTGACTGCCGGGTCATCTGCCCTCGTGACACTCAGGTTTCTACCTGTAAATTGAGCTCATTCTTTGTATCATCTAGCCTGTTTAAGAGCATGACCTTGGTAAACTATTTAAAAATTAATAGAAAGAACCAATATTTACAACTCCTTACACTTGGGAAGCTCTTAATAAAGCATAGTCACCATCACTACCACTACCACTGTTGCCCCCACATTACTGCCTGCACTACCATCATCACCATCATCACCATCATCACTGTTGTCCTGCATCCGGTCCTGGATGATGGGTCTCCTTTGCAGTGTTTCTAGGGCTCCCTGGCATCTACCTGTACGCAGGTGGTAGAGAGCTCAACACGCTGGGAACCGTGCCCACTTGGCAGTCTCAGGATAGCTCTGCTGATTGTCAACACTGAGCACAGTTCTGGGACTTAAGGTCACAGATCAACTTTACACATGGCCACAGGACCCAAGAGGTAGCTCAGCTGGCTTGGGACTAGAGGGGCTTTCTGTAGAGGGGGCCTCAGTTCTGGCCTCCTTAGCTGAACACGCTCTTGGCAGCACTCCCATACATTCTGTATGCTGTCCCTCACCACAGGCAGGCTTGTCGGAGGCTTGGCTCTACAGGATGCATCCATGAGGTGAGGCCCCCTGATCCCTCCTCCCTCCTGTCAGGTTCGTCTCCTTGAAACTGCACAGACACCTGATAGGCGAGGGGAGCCTCTAGTTCTCACTTATCTTTGTGTTGCCCAAGAGTTAGATGCTGTTCATGTCCCCCACTGTGCAGATATAAGGATGGTTAGTTTTAACCAAACAACTCAGCATCACCTGGAAAGAATGTCTTAGTAGGGCGTTATCTAGATCTGTTTGGCTTGTGGAAATATCTTTGGGGGGATTATCTTGATTGTTAATCCAATGTGGGAAGACACAGCCCACTGTGGGTGGCACCATACCCTAGGCAGTAGGTCTTAAACACTATAAGAGAGGAGAAAGCTAGCTCAGGGCAAGCAAACGAGCATGCACTTATCCTCTTCCTGCTGCAGGGGTGATGGACCAGCAGCTCGAGCTCCTGCCTTGACCTTCCCACAACGATGGACTGTAATTTAGTAAGCTAATAAGGTGTTCCCCTTCCATGTTGCTTATTGCCAGGGTGTTTTATCACAGCAACAGAAATGAAAGCAGGACAAGGTATTTGAAGGCAAATGTCCTTCCTGGTTACAGAGAAGCACTCAGCTGGTAAGGGGCTCAGGCTGCTGGTCCCCAAATGAGCACTGAGAGAAACCTCCATGGTGCCTTCCCATTTCCATGAAAAGACGATTGGACCCTCACTTGGTGCCAAAGGCTTCTTTCTTCAGAATGGCTTCGCCACTTCTCTCATTGTTGGGGCTGCTGCTTTCCTGGGCTCCCTTTGACCTGGAGGCCTCGTTGCTACAGTGCCCTTTACTGGCACTAATGAAGAAAGAAAGTGTTGGAATCCTGCACCGAGAGTGAGGGTTGATTCACAGCAAAGACACCCAAGACCCAGAGAGCACCGAGCCCAACCTCACCCACGCCTCTTCCCCATTTGCTGTCACCAACTATCTGCAGAGCTCTAGAGGGCTGTAGAGTGGTACAGGTTCCCAGTCCTAATGGTGTCACAGGTGACTGAAGACAAGGAGGTTGCCTGTTCTTATGCTTGTTTGGCACATGAACTAGACACAAGGGTGTTGAGTGCTGTGTGTCCCACAGTGTGGGCTCTGTAATTCTCAGCCCACCCTCATCACGCTGAACTCGGACGCCGTGCTTCTCAGCTGCTCCTCTGGGAAGCCTGGCCCCAGCAGGCGTGTTCATTAGGCTGAAGTGATTTCATGCCACCGTTTAGGAGACTAACTGTGTCTGGGGCAGACAAGAGCTGCAGAGAGCTCTTGCGCTCTCCTCTAAGCGCAGAGAGGCTCTTGTTTGGTTTGGCTGTGGGTTTTTAAAAGTGGAAAATGCCAGAGTTCTTAACATGTTCAGAAAAACAGGCTGAGAAGACTCATGTTTGCCTAACCTTGGAAGCTGCTTCTGGCTGATTTATTGGTCTGTCGAGCTTCTGGCCACTGCCCCACCTGGCCCGGCCATCCACAGGGGAGCGCATTGCTGGCCTGTCCATCTCACATAGACCACCCAGGGGACTCTGCCCCTAAACACCAGCTAAGCAAAATTGGCTTTCCTTCCTTCCTTCCTTCCTTCCTTCCTTCCTTCCTTCCTTCCTTCCTTCTTCCCTCCCTCAATCCCTCCCTCCCTCCATCCCTCCCTCCCTCCTTTCCTTCCTTCCTTCCTTCCTTCCTTCCTTCCTTGTTCCTTCCCTCCTTTCTTCCTTTCTTTTTTGAGACAGGGTTTCTCTGTGTAGCCCTGGCTGTCCTGGAACTCACTATGTAGATCAGACTGGCCTCAAACTCACAGAGATCTGCCTACCTCTGCCTCCTAAGTGCTGGGATTAAAGGCGTGTACCACCACCACCTGGAAAACTGGCTGCTCTTCTCAGGTTTTCCCTTCCCCCAAACCTCAGGAAGAAAACACAGCCCATTTGTGTTCCAACTTCTCCTGGAGATCTGTTCTGGGCAGGAATGAGACTGGGCTTCTGCTGAGAACATTAGATGTAGCTGATTTACTTGAACAAGGGCACCAAACTCTTCCACAAGATAGAAGCTTCTGTTTCTTCTGTTCACTTAAGTCTGCACAGGGCTGGCACAAGGACCCTCACCCTGCACAACGGCAGCCTCATGTGGAGGCCTCAGGAACCCACCCCAGCTCTGATGATGGCCTTGTGTCCACGCTCCCGGAGTGATACAGGAAGCCACAGTCCCCTATCCTCAGAGCAGCTTTACCCATTGCCTTGATGCTAGCATCTGATTGGTCAGAACTTGGTCATGTGGCCACGCCCACTAGAAGGAAGACTGGGAAATATGATCTCATGGCAGCTATATTCCAAGATGAATATTCTGTCACTTTAAGACAAAGTATGTTAGTGCCCTTGGCCTATAAGTTAGTGTCTGGCCTATAAGGGTATTACTTGGCTCCTTGATTAAAGCATGGGTGTGGCTCATAAGAAGAGGACAGCTTCCTCTGAGCAAATCTTGCCACTTCAGCAGGAGAGAGGGAGAGGGAGGGAGAGAGAGAGATCCTTACATCCTTGAATGTGTTTTGTAAAGTAGGGTCTTTGTGGATGTGATCTTGTTAAAAGAGGTCAGGTTGGATCAGGGTGACCCTCTTTCCATGTGACTAGTGTCCTTACTAGGTAAGAAGAAGGGGCAGAGGAGGAATGCCACATAGAAAAGGGGGTGCGGAATGACTGACCCCAGTGAGTGAATGCCCAGCCACTAAAATCTGGGAGAGGCTGAAGGGGTTCGGAGCACCTATAGGAGAATGTGACCCTGCCTGCATCTTAACGCCAAACTTCCTGGTCCCAGGACTGTGTGAATCTCTGTGCTCCAGTGTAGCACCACCCTGCCATCTCTGGTGGATGAAAGCTGTCCCCTTGATGAACAACCAGTGTAGCAGGAGTGCTGCACTGTGTGGCAGTCACGGAGGACCCAGACAGAGCACACACAGAGCATTCCCCACAGAGCCTGTAGAAATGTAGAGGTGACAGGGAGCACCAGCAGAGCCCTAGAGTTTCTGCTTAGAAAGGGGCTAGAGCTGAGGCGAAGCGGGGAGAGAGAGAGCGTAGGCCCAGTGTTGGGTGGGGCAGAGGGCGTCACCAGGCTTGAACCCAGGCTGGTCAATGGACGCTTCCCTTGTATCCACCACTGTTCTCTTCCACCCAAGCCTAGAACCCCAGATCTTACCTGACTGGAGAGTCTGTGACCTTTGCCGTATCCCGAAACTCCGTCTATTCAGCTGACGAATGAGTAGGCTGGTTCTAAGGTCTCCTAAGGCCCTCTGGGCTTGGGAAGTGCTAACCAGCGAGTCTTGAGATGAGCCTGAATTATGAGGTATTGTTATGCAGGAATACAGGCACACAATGATACCTCTGGGAGGGAACAAAGGCTTAAACAGATATGTCAGGTGCTGGGATTATACTTAGAGAAACTATTTAAAAACCAAAGCCCCTCTCACCACCATGCCCTGGGAGCAGTGTTTGACTTGAACAAAGAATTTGTATCTACAGGACATGTTGTAGTTCAATTTCTAGGAAAGAATGTAATTAGATGCCTCATTCCAGATATTGTTTCAATTACAGAAGAAAAAAATGCATATCTCCCACAGTGCCTCATTCTTGTTACCCAGCAGGCTTTGTGTCAGGCCAGCCCAAACTCAGAAGGAAGTCTGTGTGGCCATGGAGTTTGGTCAGCCCTTCCCTCCTGGGAAGTGAGTAGTACCAGGGACTCACCCATTGATGTAGAGTGAACCTCTCAACTCCAGTGTTGGATAGTCCTGGCAGTCTTGTGTGGGTACAAGGACAGTTGGTATTCAGAAAGGGGCAACATTTTTAGGGTTCCACCCTGGAGACAGAAGGACCCCTCTGTGTTCTTAGGAGACCTAGGTGTCATCCCACCCTGGCCTGCAGGAGAGGTCTGGCCACAGATGTTGTGCTGAGTTCAGTGCAGACTTCTCCCAGAGGGCTTTGCACCCTGCCATCCCTTCAGGTGGACATCCACGAGGTGCCCAGCACTCCCCTGCAGCAGGCCTTGATGCACATGCTGCCCCAGCCTTCATGGTCTTGCTCTGTGCCCTGATAGATGCCACACTGTATTACAACTCTGCCCTCATCCCCTCGAACCTCTGTCTGACTCGAACCTCCACACCTCTGACCCCACCACCCTTCCCACCATCATTTCCACAGCCTACTTCCTCCCACTCTCATCCTAGAAATCCCTTTTATGCCTCCTGGTGGGTCTGGCTACCTCCTTGCTCCTCAAGATGCCTGAGAGTTGGCAAGGCCCTGCTATGAGGGACAGGCCATTAGCCTCTGATATACATGGAAATGGCGAAGCCTCTTCCCGTTCACAGTCCAGCTCATCTTGGCTGTGGGAATCGAGCTATGGTCTTTGTCCCAACTGCAGCCATTGAAATGGCTGTCCTGGTCATCTGTACTCATAATCATGGCCACTACGGCCACAATAGTTTCAGTTGTAGCCTCAATTGAGTAGTAGATGCTGTTAGACTGTCCCAGCCATGACATTTCTATAAAGGATTGGCCTGTGCACAGACAATGGCAGTGACCCTACAAGTACCTTGGGGCACACACGGGAAGACAGGCTCTCCAGGAGTCTCCGGGGAGATCACTGTATCTGCACACCTCAGTGCGGCCTTCCCACCTGCAGACCAGCCATGACTAACTGTCCCATGCAGTCAGCCGCCCACAGGGTCTACCCAGCTGTGTTGAGCTCTGGGTCAGGCACAGGCAATATCCAATCCTGAAAGAGCCACAGACATATCAGAGGTCCAGGGATGCCCCTGGCATGTCACTGTCAAGTGGCACTCCTAGGTCATGTGGTCACACGACAGAGTTTGTGGGCAGCCTGACACACCTTTCCCCTGGCCCTCCCTCACCACTGACCATGGGGAACCCTAAAGTAAAGCTTGGGAGATGGCAGACACAGTCATGTCTCTGCTCCCTGGATAAGATGGTAGGCCTCTCTCTCCATTAGGTCCAATGGTGGGGACTGCTGAGAGCCACTGGCCCAGAGGCTTCCTGACTTCCTGCTGTGATGGCTCCCCGCAGCTGTCCCTGAGTATTACAGTCCCTTGACACTTGTTGGGGTTAGCAGAGGCAGAAAGCATCTAGACTGAGAGCGGGGACCCATCAAGGAGAAAGGTAACATAAAGGGGTCATGGCACTTTATGTCGTGCTGGCAGGTAATGCATATAGAGGGCATGCGACTCTGGAGGGCACTGGGAACGGGAGGCAGGCAGGGCAGACATGCCTAAGGCAGTGCAGGCAGCAGGTCCAGACTAGTGGCCTTGGGGCTGGGTTTCTTACAGCAGCGAGAGGGAGAGAGCTGCTAACTGTCCACTTGGCATCCATCCCAGGATTCAGGTGCTCTGCCTCTGAGGCTTCCCATTGGCCCTAGTGCTGCTCCAGCTTTGGAGAGCCTGCGCCCTTGTCTCGTTAAGCCATTAGAAGGGGTATCCATGGAAACCACATACTCGGGCACTCCACACAGATGAATATTTATTCAATTAACAAGCCCGGGGTGCCAAGAGGCCTTGGCTCCTGTATGCCTGACATGGGGGTTTTCAGGGAGGGAGGTTATGTTGTTGCTTGTAAGGCCCACCCTACCCTAGATCTTCATCTCCATGGTCTGGTGAGTATCCAAGCCATCTCTGAGATAGGCCCCACTGTTTTTTGGAGTGGCAGAGCTGAGAGCTGGGTACAGAGAGTGGAATATGAACCCAGACGGTCTCCTGTGTGCTGGGGCAGTTCCTTCTGGGTGGTGGATTGCTGTGGCCTCCAGCAGGCTATTTGAGACATCTCTCTCTAAGGCTTCCTCAGACCTGATCCAGAACTGGTATGCAGTAGGTTTTCAAGCAGTGCTGGATCTCTGTGGAAAGAGCAAGGACTGCTTGGCTTTCTTGGGTAGCCCTTTCCAGCCACACAGGTCCAGAGCCTCATGGGCCACCCTCCTTCTCTGTTATCTGATTCTAGGAGCTGTGTGTGCTCACATGTGCTCTGGTGTGTGTTGTTATATATGGTGGTACCTTCCAAGGGTTTCTGGTCGGTATCTTGGAGGAAGTGGGGTCATAGACCTCACCATCAGTAACTGGAACACTTCTGAGAAACCATGAAACAGCCAAGCCAGTGGAGATCTGAGCTCTGCAGCTGGGTGACTGCCACTCCCCCGGAACTGTTCAGATGCTACACCAGGTAGATCTACCAACTGGGATACATTTGAGTATGTGTGCTTGCATGTGGATACATGTGCATGTCTGTGCATGCATTTATGTACTGGTATATGTACGTGCGTGCATGCCTGTGTATGTATGTGCATGTGTTTGTGTGCATGCATGTGTATGGATATGTGTGTGCATGTGTACATGTATGTGTGATGTGTATGTGTGTGGAGGGCTGACTACAGCAAGGTAGTAGCTGGGCTCTGAAGCCCTGAGTAGGCCTTCTATGCAAGGTCCCATACCAGGTCAGCATGCTTCTCCTGATGATCAAGCAATGGCCGCCTTTCCCACTGTATCCCATTTCTAGGGATGAAAGTCTCTCCACATAGGACCCTAGCACTGGTCACAATGCTAGAAAAACATGCTCATTTTGACTCCTAAGGTGTTGTACCTGAAGGGTTTTTAAGAGCAAAGTCTTGGGTAGGAAGCAATCTTTGAGAAGGAACATATTCTCTCCATTGTGAAGGCAGACTTGGGGTGCTCTACAATAGGCTCTGGGGTACTGTGGGCCTCTGGTCGCCATTGATGTACAGGCAGAGCCCCTTGGGAGACTTTCCAGTTCACCTTGAGCTGGCCGGGGTCCTGCGAATGGTTACTGTGAACTCTCCTCCAGCTTCACTCCCCACTGGAAAGGCAGTTGAACCTGCCTTGTCTCCAGACTCAGGCAGCTCTTCCCCGTTTGTCTCCTTGGTGTGATTAGTTGGGACAAAAGCTCCTTAGGGAGGTGGCGCACCTTCCTTTCTGTGTACTGTCAGGATGAAACTGTGGAGCAGCATGGGTCTTCTCCCTTCCCCAAGGGGCCAAGAGAGTGCTGAGCTCTGCAGGGTGGTTCAAAGCCTCCCCTGAGACCACAGATGCTCTCTGGAGACAAATCAGGTCAGCGAGCAGGATGGCCTGCCGAGGAAGCAGAGATGAGGGAGGCCGAGTGCCTCTCGGTCTGTGTTGGTTTCATTTCGGTTGCTGTGATAAAACAGGGGGAAAGAATTAACTTCGGTTCACAATCAGAGGCATATGGTCTGCCGTGGCAGGGAGGGTGTGTCAGCAGGGGCACAAGCAGGCTGGTCACATCATCCGTCAGAGGCAGAGAGAGAACCGTGGGTGCAGCGAGGCCGGCAAACCTCAAAGTCTGCCCCCAGTCACATGCTCCTTCTATCAAGGTTCTGGCTCCTAAAGGGCCCACAACCTTCCCAAACGGCACCCCCACCCGGGACCATGTGAACTGTGGAGAACACTCCGCGCCCAAGCCACAGCGCCATCTTTTCACCCAACCCCGAGCAGGAGCTGACAGGTGCCCAGTCTTCCCTGCCAGAAGCGGGAGTCCCAGTGGTACAGCCTCTGTGCCCAGCAATGGTGAGTGAGGAGTTCAGTTCAGCTCTTACCATGGTAACCGATTCCCCTATTTTCTTATTTGTAACATGAAATAAAAAATCTAATCACTAGGAGTGAGCATTCCCTCTTTGGCGTGTCTTGGGGCCTCTATGCCCCAGCCTCCCCTAGACCAGACCCCAAGACCATGGAAAAATTGAAAAGCTGCATTAACGGACTCAGTAAGTACTGAGTTCAACAGCTCAGAGGCATAAAGGTGACGGCTGGTTAGAGAGGTGTCTAATGCCTTGTCACACACCTGGGTGCTTACCCTTAGAGGGCAGTGCTGTGGACAGGAGAGGAGCTCATGACACCAGGATGTGACTGGGGACTTAGGAGTGAGCAGGCTTGCTGACTCTGCTCTCTCCTGCCTCAAGTAACAGTGGTTTCCAAGTAGGTACAATGAACAGGGGAGCCAAATCGAAGCAACAATTAGAACAGATGGGAGCCAGTCAAGTGCTCTTAGTCAACCTCTCCTGCTCTCCAGAAACCCAAGGTAAGCCCAAGGGCATGACTGCTAAAGAGCTGGCCCCGTTCTTCAACTGCTGGGGGGTAGATGAGGAAGAGATGCCTGTCTTCCGAGGAAGCCAGTATCCTGGATCAAACTGCATCCGGTCCCCAAAGGAAAGACCCACACCCAAGAAGCTGTCCTAGTTAGGATTTCTGTTGCTGTGATAAAACACTTGGGGAGCAAAGCGTTTATTTCAGCTTGCAACTCAGTCACTGTCTGCCACTGAGGGACGTCAGGGCAGGAACCTGAAGGCAAGAGCTGATGCAGAGGCCATGGAGGGATGCTGCCTGTTGCCTTGCTTGCTTAGCCTGCTTTCTTACACAATCGAGGACCGCCAGTCCAGAGATGAGCACAGTCACAGTGAGATGGGCCTCCCCACCAACCATCAATCAAGAAATCGCCCCATAAGCTTATCTATGGAGCAATCTATCAGAGACAGTTTTCAGTTGAGGTTTCGTCTTCCTAAATGATTTGGGCTGGTGTCAAAGAGCACCACCCTGTCTTCTTCCTGATAAGCCCTGGGGCTGGCTTTGAGGACCGGCTGTGGAGCCTGCAGATGCTTTCAGAATGAACACAGCCCTCCGTCTGCACCCACAGAGCCAGAAGGAGTGGGAGGCAAAAGGGTGACCCCAAGTGAGGGTTCTACATGTCACCCCACACTTAAACAGGAGGTGGCTCAGCACCCCTTACTGCGGATGTTACGAGGGCCTGGGCACTGCTCAACCTAGGAACCTGAGCCTGGGCCCCCCTCTCTGCTCTCACAGTTCTATCTAGTCTTGGCCTCCAAGGGGCCATGACTCCCTGTCAGAAGCTGTTTGCCTCCAGCCCAGGATAGTGACCAGCACGCTGTTGGTCCTCATAGATAGATTGCTCAATAAATACCCTAGAACAGGAGACAGCAAACTACAGAGCAAGCCAGGGCCTGTCAGTGGCCTTTGTAAATACAGTTTTATCAGAGCACAGCAGCGCATGCTGGCTGCTCGCTGCATTGTCCCTGGCTGCCCCTCAGAGACGAGTATGAAGCTGAGAGCTTGAGGCAGAGACACTACAGCCGGGCTGGCTGATTTGCTGTTATCCCAAGTGTTTGCCGGGTTGTGTGTGTGTGTGGGGGGGGGGGGCTTGCTGCTCACCAAGCTAAGTTTTCTCCGTGTTCACAGAGGGGCTTGGACCAAGTGTCTAAGTGTCCTCCTGGATTTAAACCCACAGTAGCTGTGTGTTCAGTACTGAAGTCTACCTCTGTCATGATGGCTTTCTCACAGCCATCAGGCTTTCGCTGAGAATCAGAAAGCAAATGCCGGGAAAGCCTGAGAGGCCTGGAACCCACTCCACACCACTGGTGGGAAAACCAGAGGGGGCAGGCCTGTGGGGAAACCCTCCAGAGTCTCCCAGAACATTAAAGCGGGATTCAGACATCTTAACCAGCAGGGAAACACAAACTAAAACTGGCTTCTGATTCCACCTCACCCCAGTCACCGTGGCCTCATCAAAGGAGCAGATGGTAACAAACCCGGGTGAGGTTATGAGGAAAGAGGAGCCCGTTCACTGCCACGAGAGTGAGAACTGGTGCGATCGCTGTGGAAACCGGGTGAAGGTTTCTCATAAAATGAGAAATGGAGCTATCTTGTGACCCACCTCCTCTACTCCTTGGGCATCTGCCTGAAGCCCTCCGAGTCCACACATCACAGAGACGCACATGCGTCCACAGCTATTGCTGCTCTGGTCACCACAGCTGGGAGCCCAAGCAGCCTCGCCATCCATGAGCAGAAGATAGACAACAAAATTATGGTGCGCACGCACGGTGGCAATCTGTGCATCCGTGGAGAAAATGAAACAGTGACATTCGCAGGGGAATGAATGCAACGGAAGGTGATTATGGTAAATAAAACAAACTTGACTTGGAGAGACAAATAACACTTACGTTTTCGCACATGGCAACTCTTGAATGTGTGTGTGTGTGTGTGTGTGTGTGTGAATGTGTGCAGGCGCATGCGTATGTTGAAAAGGTAGGAAATAGAGGGGAGGAAATCTTACAGGAGAAAGAAAGAAGAATGAAAGAGGAAGAAAGAATACATGTGGATCTTGAGATGTCTTAGGGTTAAGGCACTTACTTGTCTCCAAGCCTGACCACCCAAGTTTGATACTTGAACATGGTAGACAGAGAGAATCAGCTCTGTCCTTTGATCTCCACCTGTGCCATAAGATTCACACACCTTTACACATGAATGGATGAATGAATGAATGAATATATAAATATTTCATTTAGGGAATGATATGGCATGAAAGCAGAAGGGGATCTACTTGCTGGATGACAGTAACAGAGAGAGAGATGGTGGGCCAAAGACGAGCAAAGTGCGATAATGTAAACGAACCCTTTACTTTGTGGCTGTCTTTAAAGAAATTAATAAGCCAGATGTGGTGGTGCACATCTTTAATACCAGGACTTTGGAGGCAGAGGCAAGCATATAGCTGTGAAATGGAGGTCAGCCTGGTCTACATGGTAAATTCTGAGTCAGCCAGGGCTGCATAGTGAGACTCTGTCTAAAAGTAAACAAACAAACAAACAAGGAGAAGAAGTAGGGTTAGGGCGTGGCTTAGCAATAGAGCAATTACCTACCCGATGCCCTATGTTCTGACCCCAACAGCAAACAGTCTCTTTATCACCCAGAGACCTCACTACTGAGTGTGTGCCCAGAAGGCGTGGGAGCAGGCACTTTACACATGAGTTCTTGCCTGCACTGTCCACAGTGAGTGGTGGGCACAGTGCCCACTGAAGAATGAACGCACAAAGAAAAACGTGATCTGGTCACAGGATGGTGTTTAGTGTTTAGCTTTATGTTATAATGCTGAGCCCAAGGGCTGGGTGAGAGGCTGCTGCAGGCAATAGAAGTTTTCACATGTCTAGGGCTTAGGGATTCACAGAACATGGTCATGAGAATGGTTCAAAACTACAAAGATGTAACAAACAAACAAACAAACAGCAAGAGCCTCCGTGTTTTAACTGGGACCACCACCTTGCCCCTTTGCGCTGGCTCTCCTGTTCAGTGTTCACCATCCACGCGCCTGGGATGTTTTGTGAACTATGCAGATTGTTGCTGTCACCACAGTCCCTGCCTCCAACACAGGCTGTCTCCTGCACCCACAGACAGGCTTAGCATCAGTGGTATGATCTGCCTGTCACATCTTGGGTTGACCAATATGCCTGCATCACCCTTTCTAATGTGTCTCCCCAGAGATGTCACCTCCAGGTCAGGCCAGGCACTGCATCTTTTGTCTTACCCCCAGGACATTCCCGCAGTCTGCCTTTTTGTGTTTTGTGTTCTAATCAGCTTCAAAGAGTGCAGCACTCTCTTTCTGAGCCATCTCCCTGGGCACGCTGGGTTTCCCGGGGAGGACACCGAGGGTACCCATCTTTGGCTGCTGTGCTGAGCTGTGGCTCTTTTCCTGGTGTAGGACCCTGCCATCCCTTCTGCCATGCTGATTTCACAGGCTGCATTCATCTTTATTCTGATGAGCTGCTCAGGGTTGTCTAATTTAGCTGTTCTCGTCTCCTGGAAACTTGCAAATGCCCCTGGCAGACACTCGGACACTGACGCTTGTTCCCTCTCTCCACTTGCCCTCTAGTTGGTGTCCTTCATGCTGCTTTAATCTGCCCTGCTGCTGCAGCAAAAGGTAGGTTTTCAAGCCAACGCTTCCCAGGGTCCAGTCACCACCCAGCACACTTGAGAAACGGCAGTCCTCTGTCTCACCATCCCTCCACCCTTACCCATCATCCACTGCCACCCATCCCTCATCCGTCCCTCGCCTGCCATCATCCATTTAAACACGAATCTATCTACCTATCGATTACCTATCCATTTATCTATTATGATCTATAATCACTTCTGAATCTATCATTCATCAATATGTATATCTATACCTATCAATTACTTATCTCTACCATCTATCATCTATATGTATATATATATATACATATATATATATATCATCTACATCTATCTATATGTATATCTACCAACTATATACTCTCTATCAATCATCTATATCTATCCATGGATCTATCATTCACCTATCCAGTCATCTCTCTCTCTCTCTCTCTCTCTCTCTCTCTCTCTCTCTCTCTCTTTCTCTCTCTCTCATCTATCTATCCATCCATCCATCACCTCTCTTACCTATTACCTGCATGGGCTGGTGGACCCCCATCTCTCCAGTTTAAATCTCAATGCCACCTATCACTATTTTGGTGCTATTTGGTCCAAATTTGACTGAAGTGACCACCTCAAGTGGCACCCATGTCTCTGTGACTGGTGTCTTGAATTGAATTCTTCTTTACTTTCTGGCATAACAAGATGTTCCCATCTAATTTTGTACATTTCTTGCCCCAGCCCTAAACCCTGCCATTTCTCCCAGGAATCTTGGCTCCTTTTAGGATCCCACTTTTTTTTTTTTTTTTTTGTAGGAAATGCTTCAGAATCTACGGCCTAGGTGCCAGGATCAGACAGGGTTTTAAGTGGCCTTTAAACAGACAAGAGAGTTACCCAGGCAGTATACAAAGAGTCACAAATATCACATGAACCCGTGTGTACATAGAGACAGACACATCAGCACTTTCTCTCTCTCTCTCTCTCTCTCTCTCTCTCTCTCTCTCTCTCTCACACACACACACACACACACACACACACACACTGTCAACTCAAAACCACAGTTTTCACCTCAAAGAGGATAAGAGATAGTCTATTCTAAAGTCAAATATGAGTGACCACAGTTTGAAAACACAGATTTAGGTCATCCCAAATTCCATGCCCCAACTTGGAAGTTATTTCGTGAAGTTTTTATAGAAACAGAACAAAGGAACTCATAACTCAAGGCACCTTTCAATACATCTGGTGGAAACATTGGAGTGGGCGGAGTGAAGCAAAGTGAGACAGCTCAGCTCGAGGCCTCAGATGCTATCTGATGGCATTCATGGCCTTTTGGCTGGTGGAAACTAGGATTCTGTTTGTACATTCCAAAAGGTTCATTTGCTAGTCACGGGATGTTGGATCAGACACAGAGGTAGGCAAGGAATGGCTTTAAAGAGAACTGAAGATAGCCCGAGATAAATGGTAATTAGGCTCTGGCCCTGCCTCATTCCAGTGTTTCCACTGGCACTGAAGTTCTAATAAGTTATTCAGCCTTGAAGAAGGGTCAGTGGGAGGTGTGATTCTTTTCAGCAACTCTCATGCACAGTTCACACAGGACACACAGAGTCTACCCAGGTACATACAATTCACACAGCACACACAGTACAAATAGGCACACATAGAACACACAGTATATACAGATACACACAGGCACACACAGTTCACACAGGCACACATAGGACACACAGAACACACAATACACACAGCATCTACACAGGCATATAGTTCACACAGGACACACAGTCCACACGGGCACACACAGCACATGTAGGCACACACAGTACACACATGCATACACAGGACACACAGATGTACATAGTACACATAGGCATATACAGTTCACATAGACACAGTAGACATAGGGACACACAGTATAAACATAGGCACACAGTACATACAGGCATACACAGGACACATGGAAAATCTATGAGTGTTCAGTTGTAAATCTTGTGATCACACTGATTCCACGTTCTCTCTGAGGGGTCTGTGATTTCAGAATTTCTCTTCTTCAGCTGTAGGGACACATTTGTACAATTACAAGCATCGAAGCATTTACCTGCTGCCAGGGAGGCTATGGCAACCCCTGGAATAAGAAAAGGTTCTGAACTGGGGAGACGAAACACTTGCTATACAAACATGAGGTTCTGAGTTTGATCCCTATGAAAAAGCTGGGCAGACTGTCTATAATCCTAGTGCCTGTGGGAAGAAGACAGGTGGATCCCTAGACCTCATAGGCCAATCAGCCTAGCCAACTGGTGAGCTCCAGGTTCACCAGAGAGCAGGGAACACTCTCTCAAAATGTACGGTGAAGGTGCCGGGGAAATGGCTCAGTGGTCAAAAGCACTTGATGCTTTTGCAGGAAACCTGGCTTCAGTTCCCAAAGCCAACATGGCAGTTCACAATCATCTGTGGCTCCAGTTCAAGGGATCCAATGCCCTCTCTGGCCTCTTCGGGCATGCATGTAGTGAAGAGAAATACATGCAGGCAAAAATCAATACACATGGAATAAAATTAACTAACTAAATCCTTAAAAATATAAGGTTGAGAAAAAAGAGAGATCTAACATTGATCTCTGGCCTCCACTGGTATTTGCACACAAGTGCACATGCAAATACCACACACACACACACACACACACACACACAAACACACACAAACACCACACACAGGCACATACACACAGAGCACATGCATACATAGACATGACCACATGCACACACATGTACACACGTGCATGTACACACACACACACACACACGCATGCAAACACCACACACACAGGCATATACACACACAAAGGCACACGCGTGCACGTGTGCACTCATGCACAAACACACACACACACACACACACACACACACATGGCCACATGCACACATGCATGAAGCTCTGAGTGTGTTTGTCTCTCCCACCACTTACACTCCCTATTTTCTTTCTGTCCCCAGGGCTGAGAGGGTGCAGGACCCTACCCAGCTTGGATCCAGCTCACCTCCTCATTCCCACCAGGGCAGTGTTCTCAAAACATATTTGTCCTATGTTTTCCATGTTATTTCCCTCTTTCTCATGCTTGTTATTATAATTGAATTTACCATGTAGAACACTAATGAGTTTCCAAAGGTCAAAGTGCAGGGCAGGCACTGGAGAGCCTGCCCTGGGAAGGAGCCAGCAGCATGGCTCTCACTTCTGTGCAAAGTCCCTCGCCTCACTCATTTGAGAGATGGGCATGTGGGAACCACACGAAGTACCAGCTCCACTCAGAATGGCAGAAGCCACATGCCACCTGGCTGACGAGGCTGTGGGGACAAAGGTGTCTTTCTTATCTCTGCACATCTCTTTGCATGAGCTAAAGCTCTTTGTATATTGGGTGATTAGGCCCTGCCCACAGCAACCCCCATGGGATAAGATGTCTCCAGGCCAAAAGTGCGTTTTTAGACCCATTCATCAAAGCAGTGTTCTTCTGTGAAGACTCTGGTTCTTCAGCCACAGGAAGCTGACCCTATGGCGTGTCCTTACACAGGGATATGAGACTGTGTTCTGCGTTCCTTAGCTGGGGTTGGTGAGATTTATCTCTTGGAGTTTATTCCTGTGCCAGGCATATCTAATTCTTCTTTCATGGGGCCATGTGCCCACGCATCCTACATCACATTGTATGGCAAACTGGCATGGCTGTGGTGATTCGGGGCCCACCTTACCCCAGCTCACATTTCCGGAGCATCTGGTCCTTGGCTGCCTGGATGTCACTGAGAGATCATTATCCATGCTGAGTCTGTGTCACCCTGTCTGCCTGGTCGCTCTGCCTCTATCCAGGACACTTCCCTTTCTTTTCGCTCCCTGAGCCTATAGCAGCCTCACTCTTGTATTTGGGGCACACTCTTGTGTGCCTCGGAGTAGTTTATGACCTCTCTGTGCAGCTGAGAACCCATCTGGCCCAGTACACCTCCACCAGCAAAAGATGGGTGTGGCTGGCTGCTGCTGACTCTTTGCCCCTTGATGTCGACTCATTCCAAGTCGTCCGTCCGTTATCTGGCTCATGCATGGCCCACAGGAATCAGTAGGATAGAGGGAAGATGGTCTAGCCTCCATCCCTGCTTACTAGGCCTGCTGTAGACTAGCTTCTTTGGGGAAGGTTGTGGCCTCTGGGTCTGAAGATGTCTCCTCCCCCTGGCCCGGGCATCCTGGGTAGCCCCTCACCATGTTGCTGATTCCTTCATGGGACCCACACCACACCAGGAAGACAGCCGTTTCCTAATCCTGCTGGCCTATGCCCTCTGTCACCTAGCAGGACTCTAAGGCTCCACCTTTTTGGAGAGAGCAGACAGTTTTCTCCTGAGACCTGCACCCCTCTACTGCTGTGAGTCAGGGGAACCATGGAACCGGGAAGAACCAGTCTGGAGCAACCCCAGAAATCTCATCAGCAGAAGGAAGTGGGACCACTCCTTCCCCTCCCTCAGCCTGCATGTCCTGAACCCAAACCTTTGCCCATACCAGAGGAAGTCATAATCGCAGCCAGGTTAAACTTGTCCTCTCCTTATAAAGTTATGTCCAGAAAGCACCTGGAATTCCTCTATGCAAATGAGGTGTTCCCAGCACCCAACAAATGCTGTACACCCACCCCAAAAGCCCCTACTCACCCCCAAAGGTTTGTAAACCTTTTGCTCTCCCCCAACGAAACGAGCTGTTTCCTGAAGCCTGTCCCCTGTCCTCCTGAAGTCTGCTTCTCTGTTGTTCTCACTGCTGAGGTCTCTGTCACACCTTCCTTCCTCTCTGGGTCGGTCCACTGTTGTAGTCTCAGATGACCGAGCCCTTAAGGGAGGGGAAGCAGAGCGGGAAGGGCACGCTGCTTCTTCAGTGGGGTAGACCCTGCTCTCAGCTCTGAAAGTGACCTGAGACCCCACCGCCATCCTGAACAGTCATTCCTGCAGGCAGGAGAGGCTCAGGATGGTCCAAGCTCCAGGCAGGACGTGGAGGATCCATCCTGGGTCCCAGAACATTGAGACATTTCTCCTTCAGCAGAAAGGGAGACAGCTGGGCTCTTCTCGTCAATAGGAACACAGGTCTTCATCAGAGGAGACAGAAAGACGGGCCTGGGGACACGACTGAGCCCAGGAGGCAGCCATCCCTGAAGAAGCCCTGTGTTGGCCTCCATATTTTCTGCTCTAAGAGTGTTTAAGCCACGTGTTTGCTTGGGCCAGCTTGGTTGTGTTCCTAGTGCAATGGCAGAGGCCTTTCAACTAGACCCAGGGGGAAGGTATGTGTGTGTATGTTCTAGGAGCTGAGCCAAACTCCCTGCAAAGTCACTGCCTTGGTGTCTACATGGCAGAGTCCTGAGGGACCCTATCTCCAGTGTAGTCCCCAGAGGAAGTGATGGAACCCCACACAGCACAGGCACAGGAGCCCGGGACCCAGTGTTTCAGGGACAAGCCGTTCCTGCTGCCCACTAGTCTGTCTGAGTGTCTGGCACTCAGTTCTGCCACCAGAGCGAGCTGGCTAGAGGAGCAGGCTGCAGCGTCTGCCCCAGCAGGCTGCTGTCCCTCTGGACAAGCCGTTGTCATTCTTCTCTTCCATCCTCCTGTCTCACAGTCTTTGTGCAAGTCCAACAGCAACCCTGCATTGTGCTTGGTAAAAACAAGGCTCAGAGAGGTTGGCCAAGTCGTAGGTAGCCACACAGAGGACCTGAGGCCTCCTCACAAGGCAGATCCTGGATGGATGGGGAGAGAGGCTCTTTGTTCCCAGTCAGAGAACTGGCCGAAAACCCAGCACTGCCTCCACCTGGGAAATGTTAAGAGGGGGAGGGAGAAGGTGGCATCGGAGTGGAGCTAGACTTGAGAGCTCTGCCTGACAAGTAGCGGAGACTAATGCATGACCGTTGCTCCAGTTTGTAAGCATTTCTGAGGGAAACGTCTCCTTGGCTACCAACTAGCTGGGCCTAGGCAGCAAATGCAAACAGGGCTTTGCCCTTCACTCTTGAATGAGCTCAATCAGTGGTCACTATTGCAAACTCCTCAGCTGGGGACCATTTGTCATGCAGCAGTAACTAACTGACACAGGGTGACTAAGTGGGTGAAAGAACTCAACACAGCAACTGCAGGTCCAGCCAGCCCAGGATCTGCGGGGCAGCTGTGACCGGGGCACCAGGGAAGGGTGGCGGTTGCAGCTTAGTCCTGGGCACGTGCTACAAAAGTCCTGCTTCCTGTGGAGGCTCCGGCTTCTCTCTCAAGGCCTTCAACAGACTGGGTGAGGTCTGCTGGGATTTCTGCCACGTAGCAAAGTATCTAAAATGAGCAACTGGAGGATTTGCTATGACTCAGTTTCCCAGGGCTCAGCCCCTCTCAGTCGGAGTCTTTGTTGTGGTGACATAATACACAGTATCACCAGTTAAAAGGACGAAAGCCTGGGGTCAGAGTCTGCTCGATGGCTAAGAGCGCTTGCCTCATAAGCCCGAAGACCCAATACCCAAGCCAGGTCCTGAACACGCCTACAAAAACAGGATCCAGGAGATGGGGAACAAGAGGCAGGCTGAGGCGGGCTGCCTCTCCAGCTCCAGGTCTGGGGAGAGTCCCGGCCTCGTAAGCATAAGGTGACAGATTATAGAGGGAAATACTGAGTGTCTCCCTCTGGCCTTTGCACACATGCACAAGTACACTCCCACACCAACACAGGCACATATCCTATGTACACACATATGATGTACACTCAAACCCGCAGCCACAGCCACAAAGATACACACTCCATATACATGCATACTATGTATACACACACACACACACACACACACACACGCACAGAGGCATGTACCCCATACAATGCACACTGAGACACACACATTCACAGAGGCACATATATACACATACGTACTACATACGCTCATGCTCCCACACATATGTACTTACACACACACATCTGTACACACATACACGGCACATTCTCCATAGACACGTGTACTGTGTACATTCATACAAACACTGAACCCCGCTGTCTTAGGGTTTCTGTTGCAACAACGAAACACCCACAGTGAAGAAGTAAGGCTGGGAGGAAAGGGTTTACACTTCCACATCACGGTTCATCATCAAAGGAAGTCAGGACAGGAACTGAAGCCGTCTCAAGCAGCAGGCCCCTTTACCCGCTGAGCCATCTTTCAGACTTTGAAACTTTTATTCCAAGCTCTGGCCAATAACTCTCAGTCTAAATTTCACTAAAGCAGTCACCAATGACCACAGCACAGCCTGAACCTTGTGCTGCCAGATTAATTTGTCCCCTTTAAACTCAGCTTGCCTCGGTGTTTTCTGGACATGAACAAAGTGCAGAGAAAGTCTTTGCTACAGCCCAGTGTGGATGGCTAGTTCAGCTCTTAACGGAGTCCACTGGCAGCTTCTCTCCTGGGTTCCCACAGAGCCGCTCACCGAGCTCTAACACCCACAACTACCTTCCCGTAACAGTTGTCACCTGGCCACTGTCACAGAACGCCTGACAGAAACAGCCGAAGGGGGAACGGGCTCGCTTTGCCTCGGGGTTTCTGAGCTTTTGATCCACAATCCTTGGACCCGTTGGTCTCGGGCCCATAGCGAGGCAGACCACCGTGGCAATGGGAACCCGTCTGAGAAGCTACTCACCTCAGGGGCAGGTAGCGAAGAAAGGAACGCCCATACTAGTTGGTTTTCTCTTTTAACTCTGTCTGAGCCCCAGTCTCTAGGAAGGTGTCACGGACAGGCCAGGTCTCCCCCAATTCCCAGACAGTGATTCCTGGAAGCGTCTTCACAGAGAGAAAGCTAAGGCTTTATTCATTTTCTAGGTACTTCCCAACCCAGTCAAGCTGACGCTCGAGACGATGCACAGGCCTGGACCCACACTTTCCTTGGGTCCCCTCTTTCTGTCCTCACATATGCGTGCCCCTGGATCTGTCTGGCATTATCCAGAGGCTCCAGAAGCCTTCAGCACCTAACAGAGCCCCGCTCCTCAGTGTTGGTTGACATGAAAGCCCGGCTGTGCTTCCAACATGGAGAATGGATCTCTAGGAAGGAAAGCAATGAGGGCCATGGCTACCTTCACTGGGGACACTTAAGAAGCACAGTTCTCTACTTCACCTCACCTCACAGGCTGGGGAGCACATCGCTGGGGTGCAGAGCCCACACTGGAATCAAAGTAGCCGGTCATCTGTCGGCCCCACCACACCACCCGTGGCAGGGCCCCTAGTGGGCTCTAAGATATCAAGCCTGTAAGGCCCAAAATGTGAGGGTTTTCTCTTTCATCTCCAGTTTCGCAGCATCTGGAGCATCTTCAAAGATTCCTTTTGCACCTGGCAGTTCTGTCTCCCTTATCTCCACTGAGCTTCGCCAGGCAACCTGCAGCCCCCGGTCAGCAGTGCCTCCGGGCT
Organism: Apodemus agrarius; assembly: GCA_964023405.1. Classification (NCBI taxonomy): domain Eukaryota; kingdom Metazoa; phylum Chordata; class Mammalia; order Rodentia; family Muridae; genus Apodemus; species Apodemus agrarius. The sequence goes on from OZ030016.1 coordinate 72,796,051, forward strand.
GTCTTTCATCAAACAGAGGCCCCTCCGGAAGGTCACATGCTCCGCTGCCAAATTCCTCCCCAGAACAATACTTTTGGAGGTTTTAGAAAAAATAAACATCTTACTTTCAAAATGTTTCCTTTGGCAGCAGCAAGGGCTGCAGTGGAGCCGTGGGGAGCGAATCTTCCCTCTCCTCCGGGGGTCCAGGCCCCTTTGGACTTGTGCTGGGAGCCTGCGGGTCACCTGTTGACACTCGGGTCTGCAGGATGGATCCTGGCCTGACAGCTCTTGCCTTAGTCTCTTCCCTGAGGCCTTGGGGGAAGTGCTGCATTAATTGGGAGGCAGCAACTGAGCCCTAGTGGACCCCATCCTGCACAGAGCCAGTCCTGATCACCTGGGCAGACACCTAGCGCCCCACCCTCCCATCTGGCCCCCACGTCAGCTTTCTGCCCCAACACTGTCCTCTCAAGCTCCGTTCCAGCCTGTTCAGGACGCCAATCACCTCCGCAGAGTTCATCCACCGCCTCGGCCCAGAGGTCCTGCTGAGGAAGGAGGCAGTCCCTCTCATGGGCAGCTTAATAGATAGCCCTCCGGAAGGCAGAGGGCCCACGGCTGAGTAGCTGTTTCCCCAAAGGAGCACATGGGTCCTCTTCCTTAAAACTTGCTGCTTGCAGCACCCCTGGTAAGTCACTGTGAACTTGATACTTTCCACTGATGATAAGCACCTCACAGGACACTAGCTGGTATTTATTGAGCATTTACTTGAGGTCTGGGTTATGGATTTCATTAGTTAAGTACTGAATTCAGCTTCAAACCAAGCCTTCCACGTTGCTTTTATGGCCGACCCAACCCCATAGGCAAGACCCTGCTTCTTGCTTGTAGACATAAATGATGAAGTGTCGGTGCTCCTATTGACAAAGGGCCTCCTCCTGCCTCCTCCTGCCTCCTCCACCCTCCACTGTGCTGAAGTGGAGGGATGGGCTCTTTTTATTATAATGGAGAGGGTGAGTGTGGAGGATGTGACACCAGCACAGGCATAAACAGGAAAGAGAGCTGTTCTTCCTTAAAGAGAGGCTCCCTTACAGTCAGGCAAGTTGGAATCAGAGGTTTAGCCAGTCCTGTTGCACTTTGATGAGGACGACGCTCCGGCTGCAGACTCAGTCAGCCATGGCCACATCCGCATAGCAGACAGCGCCGGAAGCCTGGTGCCTCTCCTGGCCAAAAGGAATGGCTCACTGCGTCCAAACTCACGCCCTCCTCTACTTTCTGTGATACCCTGTTGCTGTCAGAATGGAAACAGGTTGTTCCTTGGATTCAGAGAGGATGAGAAACAGCCCACCCAGGACTGGAGTTTGGAGAATCATGGGTGAAGTTTCCTTGGAAACCATAGCTGTGGTTGTCTGCCTGGAGACTCGCAGCACAGGCCTGTGTGGGGCAAACAGGTTTCTCTTGCTGGCCCTGCCGCAGCCCAGGCTGTGGTTCTCTGCAGTGACCTGGAACATAGGTCAGACAAACCACTCAGGTGCCACCAGCAGCAGCAGCATGCACCTGGCAGATATCGGAAGTCACTGTGGTCCAGGAGGAACCCTGGCTGGCTCACTCCCTGTCCCCAAAAGGCCTGCCACCTATTTCAGCAGTCATCGTGGAGTGTATGTCCTTGGGATTTAAATCCACTAGAGTGCATCCATTAAAGACTCTGGAGAGAGTGTGCACAGGCCCTGAGGCGTCAGTGGCCTCTTTCACTGACAGCTCCATGCTTTGGAGAGAGGGGGCCTGGATCAAGAACAGGCAGGGATACGGGGCAGGAAAGGGGCTCAGTACACACGCTTCTTAGCCAGGTAGCCTCGTCCTTGTTTGATGGCCCCTTGGGCCCTGCGGAGCTCTGTCACATGGCAACACTCAGCAGTGTTACAAAGGACAGGGTCAGGGAGGCAGAGTCACCTGGGAGTCTGACTTCTGGATTTGTCTCTTCCCCTCTATGTGAGAGGCAGGAACACTTGACTAAACATTTTTCCCGAACCCTAAAAGGGGCCTTGGGGTGGCAGGACAGGACCTTGTGTGCTGCTGGCTGTGGCAGTGCAGGGTGGACAGAAGAGCCACCTGGAAGGAGCTGGACTGGTTGTCTCCTGTGAAGCATGGCACGGGATGGTTTGTTTGTTTGTTTGTTTGTTGTGTTTGTTTTTGTTTTTTTATGGTCAAAAGGGCCATGGCTCTCTGAGAATTATTCATCTAAGGTAGGGCCTGATGCCCACAAGGACAGTCCTCAAGTCTCTTGAGTACCCCTATCTGCCCTTTCAGTGGCCTTAATGGGGTATTATTTCCTTCTCCTCTGAGATCAATTTCCTCAACACCAAAGCTTTAGTCAGGTTAAACAGAAATAGAAATGCAGGTGCTGACTACCAAACTATCGTGGGCTTTCTCTGCAATAGAAGAGGGAGACGCACCAAGACCTAGAGAGCCATGGAAGGTTCTTTGGTCTCAGGAGAGATCAGGGCCCATGATTTTCCTACTACAGAAGGGACATTCAGGTGAGTGACTGAGTGCACCAGTCGCACAGCTAGAGAGCTTGCTTCGTCTATGTCAAGGCTTCCAAAACCTCTCTACTCAGTACTTGGTTCTGGGTGCAAAGCTCTACAAAATCGGCATCTAAACCAGCCACTTACTGATAACTCAACAAGTGTATTTGAAACAACTCTTTGGCCTATGTGCAATTTCCCCACTTTTTAATGATTAAGGCAAATTTGCATATTGATGTAATGAATGCGCTTGTCTATTTGCATAAAGAACTAAATCCTGGGCTGACATTGGATGCTGCGGGGTGCAGGGCATCCTCACGCTTTTCTGAGCCGATCGATACCTTCATCTCTGTAACCTCAGTGCTGCGGCCGCAGCGTCACATAAACACACACGACACAGAGCAGCAGAAGGTTGGCATCAAAACTCCTGTGACCATATTTTATGAAATGCAAGTCAGGAGCTCAGATAATTGATTTTAAAAACAAGCACTCCAACACAGTGCAAACCCACGACGCGATCAATACCCACATGCTGAGGAATGGCATTTAAAGTTATTATAAGTCTTCGTTTTCTGATATTAGGCTACTATGCTTCTATGGGAGCAGAAAACTTTGTACATATAGTAGAAATCACAGCAACCCACAACACCCCAAACTCTCAAATTTGAGCGAAGGTGCTTCGGGCAGCCTTCCTAGGTGCTGGGTGGCTGGGCCGCGCTCAAAGTTCAAAGCACGTATGTTCCGTCTTCAGAGTCGAGGTAGCAGTGAAGGCCTGTGGAGCAGCGTGGGTGAGCACCGCCAGGGCGCCTCGGACTTTGACTTTGAGTTGATTTTTGGTCACTGCATGTCTGAAAATCTTTTATTGGTGTCAGACTTACCATAACCTCCTCATTCAGTTACGCAGTCCTGTGTTAGGCGGCGAGCCAAGGGTAAAACCCTCGACTCCATACCATGAGGAAGTGCTGTGTGCCTGCCTCAGAAACCCCAGAGACTAAAGGTTTCCCAGATCAGCGGCTCCATCCAGTGCTTTCCCACTGGGGGGTTCTGAATCTGGCTATTTCCCTCACTGGCCCAGAGTGGTTGGTGAGGATGGTGATGGCCCATCACCAATGTGGGAGACAGACACAGCTGAGAGGGCACCAGCTCCGCCTAAGCAGATTAGCACAGCAGCCCTTGACCGGGCTGGCTGTACTGAAGCTACCCAAGGGGTGCCTGCTGGGGTTTCTGAGAAGTCAGGGGGAGCACTTCCAGCTAAAGAGAACTATTGTCATCATCGTCGTTGTCATCGTCGTCGTTGTCATCGTCGTCGTCATCATCATCATCATCATCATCATCATCATCATCTTATCTTGTGCTTGCATAAAACCCCACACTGTGTCTAGCAGTCAGGACTCCAGGCAAGGCCAGACACAGATTTGGGCAGAGGTAATGCAGGGAGAAGAGGCTGTTACTAAAGGAGGATCTGCCTCCAGCTCAGTCATCCTGGGCTCCCCGAAAAGTCAGTCCCCAAAATGTCAGAGCTCTCATATGAGCTAAGAAGAGTAAACCCCAACCCACAGACTCGTGGAAGCGTCTACTGTAGACGCCAAGGGTCTGGCCCAGCCCTCAGTGGGGCCTACAGACCGACTCTCCGCTGACTAGAGGAAGGCTCAGCTGCATGGGCGTGGAAGGGTGGAGGAGGGGCCTGGGGGTTGTTGACTCATCCCTGAGCTTCGTGGAGGGAAGAGTTGGGGTGCCCCTCCCAGGTCACCCCATTCCCCAGTGGAGAAGACAGTGCCCGTCACCCACACGGCACCATGGGGCTCACTGGGCAGAGGCAGAACCAGCTCCCCCAGACTTGCTAGAGGCCTCGCCCCACAGAGAGGATGCTGGATATGGAGCTGAGTAGGACCTGGGTCTCCGAGTGGCTCTGCCACTGCCTGTGACAGAACTTTACAGACCCTGATCACTGGAACGGGATGGGGGATGGGCTGCGGACAAAATGATCTCCCGTTACAGAAATTATTTCCACACTGAAAAAGGCAAGGACAACAAAAATCCGCTTGCCTCTTGCTCACACGGAGCAACTTCGGGGACATGGCACGTGTGGGGGCCTCTCGGGGCAGTCACAGGAGCAGCAGCGTCTTCATCCCAGGCTGCCTCACAGCTCTGCAGGGACTCCAGGTAGACTTAGATTGCTTTGAAACTGCCCAGAACCCCTTCTCCGACTGACGTCTGAGCCTACCCCCACCCTCGTTACCCACAGCGGTAAGCTTTTTGGGTGGTAAGCCCCAGCATTGGAGAGCAGGACCTTCTGTGCCGCCCCAGGCGTCCAATCCCTGGGTAAGTCAAGGCCTGGAGAGGAGCCACACTGCAGTCGATGACCCTTGCCAAGGGGCGAGGCTGCAGGGAAAAGGCGTGTGCCTTCTGCTCCAGGCTGGCCTGCCTGCTCAGTTGGTGAGGAAGGCAGGATCAGCTTGGGAGAAAGGTGGCTGTGCCTGCTCCTCTTGGTCAGAGCTAGCTGAAGTGTCCCCAGGTTCTGCCCTGTGTCCCCAGGATCGGCCCTGTGTCCCAGGCTCTGCAATGGTTTCTGCCGGCTCTCCCTTGAGCCATGCTTAGGGCTGTCACTGGAAGAGGAGCTGCTGGGGCTTTTGATGGCCAAGCAGGACCTTCAGTCCTTGGAGGAGAAGGTGCTCCAACAGGTGAGACCTTCTCACTCCTGTATCTTGGGAACAAGTTGCTAAGGAAAGGGACATCTTTGTTCCTCTGTGACCCTTAAGGAGCAGGTCTCTGAAAGGGGTTATATTGGGCCCACTGTGGTGTATAGAATGGAACATCTCTGAGACCCAATTGCTCCCCCAAAATTTCTTAGACAGTCATGGAGCATTCTGGGGCTGAATCAACCAGCTTAACTCCCCCCAGAGGGAATGTTCTGGACCTGGGGACGGGGCAAAGGGCAGACACACTGTCCTCCCATAAATCCAGGAGAATCTCACAGGTCAGGGTGATGGGCCCTTGAACTTGGTTCCATATGTATAGAACCTGCCTTTTTCTAGGTGGGAAGTTGTTCAACTAGTCTGTGCCTCGGTTTCCCCTTGGTAGAGCGAGAATGAGGATGCTGCTTGTCTCTTAGAGGGGAGCTCAAGGTGCTGGGCTCTGGGGATGAACCTGGCATTTATTCTTCCTCTCTCTTGCCCCCCTCACTTCTGCTGTGTGTACCGATGCCTCCCTCCTTGCTAAAATACTCAGTACGGGGTGGGGCTTCCTTCTGGATGAAGCAATGGAGAGATGGTGGAGGCTGGACTAAGCCTACCAAAGCATCTCCATCCCACTTGCAGAGCCAGCCCTGGGGCACACCTCAGTGCATCACCTCCAGGGATATCTGCCACCACTATCATGGCCAGAGCCGAGAGGGTTCGAAGGTTCTCTCCCTCCCTGGGGGACACTTGTCAAACTCGCTAGCCTGTGGCCGTGGCAAGAGGCTGATCTGAGCTAGGACGCGTGGGGTTTTGCAGATGCCTTTGGTTCTCTGTGTCTGTTTCCTTTCCTAAAATGAATCCATCCCAGGGCAGCATCTCTTTAAGGTCTCTTCCCTCTGACCCTTCTCTGCCTGGTCCAGGGTGACTGACTGCCTTTCTACAGCTGCTAAACTCCGACGTGCCAGCAAGTGCGAAGATGCTGGACTCTGACACCTTTAAACAACGTTTCTAACTGGGCCTGTCCTTCACCTTTCCCTGCTGTTTTCATAAATTGCATTTAATTGTTTTCAGGTTGATTCTTTAAAAATAAATTGTTACCTAGAATCTCTGGGGTGCCTGCCCACACAGTGTCGGGCAAGACGTCCCAGGGGCCTGGGTCGTTTATTTCTGCGGTATGTGTGTGTGTCTTGCCGTGGGCGCTCTGCTCACACCTCGGAGGGGGGCTGGGAATTTCTTCTGAGGTCCAGAGACTTCAGTGAATCATGAGTGGTGCCCGGCCTGTGGAGACCATGTGGGGAACAGTGACAGGGTGGCGGCAGCAGACAGTGACGGAAACCGAGCACTGGCTCCTGCTCTGTGTGTTTCACTGTTCCTGAAGGGGTGTCTATACCCCCTTCATCAAGAAGGAAATCAAGAAAACCACTCTCTCCTCCTCCCCCACCGGGCCCCTTCCTTAGCACCTCAGCAGAGCCCTACCAGGTGCCTGGCTCCCCTGCAGGCAGTCAAGGAGGCGGTATCCATGGCAACAGGGCCACCCGCCCCCTGGGCAGGGCCATCTTCTTGCAGATGCCTTCCTGGCACAGGTCCAGGGCACAGTGCGCCCTGTCCACTGCTCAGATCCTGGATGCAGCCTCAGGCACCCATGGGAGCCCCCACCCTTGGGGGGCCGTGGGAGGAATTTTAAACTCCTCAAGTATTCTTCAAAAGCACCCATGTGGTTAGTTAAGCCTCCTAAGATAATTACAGTGAAGCAATTACTTCTTTAAAGACGTTTGGGGGTGTTAAGATCCTGGCTCCTATTTTTCATGATAACAGTGAGTCCTTTTGTGCCTGGAACCTGGTGGGTCTGTTCCCAACAGGTGCTCCTGGGATAGGGGTGCATCATATTCTCCCTCCCCCACGCCCCCACCCCACCCCAGCAGACCTCCAGTAAAGCGATGGAAGAGAGAGTCAGCGGTTTCTGAATCCCAGCAGAGGACAGAACAAAACAGCAAAGTAAAGTATTTTCATCCGGTGTCGGCAGCTTCCCCAGCCAAGGCTGGCTGGCAGGAGCAGCTGTGCCCTGGTCCATCTCCTGGCCACCCTCCCGGCCACAGGGCATCTGAAGTGGAGCAGAAGGCTGAGGTGCAGGTCCCCAAGGGCTTGCCACCAAGCGTTCCTATAACCCTCCCTTCCTCTCTCTGAGGCACCTCTCTCTCTCTCTCTCTCTCTCTCTCTCTCTCTCTCTCTCTCTCTCACACACACACACACACACACACACACACACACACATGTCTGCCAGAACATACTCTAAAGGCAGCAATGGGTCTGAGCAGCCCTTGAGCCCCCTTTCCCCCCACCCCACCCCACAAAGTCTGTGGGGGTGTACACTACACAGTGGGGTGGGGTGACTACAGCTGTTTGGGGGACACAGTGAAGCTTTATGAAGGAGGTGACAGGGCCTCCGACCACTTCTAAGCAACAATGGCTTCCCCCCCCCCCCGCCCCCGCCATGGGCACTGCAGTGATTCCGGCCCTGCTGGGTGGGTGGAGGTGGGAATGACAGAATAGGGACTCTGAGCTCAAGCACTCAGGCTTCTGCTAGTCAGCCTAGGAGCTCTTGATGCGCCCCCACCCGCTGTGACACCTGATCTGCTGAGGTGGTCCACAGCACCGGTGAGCTGGGAGATGTGGTGTGGAGCTGAAATGACCACTCACTCAGCCTACACCAGGCCCATCCTCTGCCTGACGAGCCATGCACGTCCACTCAGTTCCACAGACATCTTTCCTGCCCAGCCCCCACCCACCTCCCTACCAATCTTTCATCCATTCTCCACTTGACTGAATTCCTCACTGCTTCCCTGCCAAGACTCCACCTCTAGCCATGTGTCTCTCTACCCTCCTTCCTCCACCTGGAAGGTAATCTCCTGCCTCTACAGCTTCCTCTGGGGGGCGGGAGACTGTTTCCTCAGCATCACCTCTGTCACCCTGGTGGGCAGCACCCCACTTCTGTCTGATCTGATGGCCTGAGTGCTTTCTTCTCAGGATTCCCAGGGGCCCAAGAAGACCCTCTGCCTGACTCCCCATAACTTATCCAGCCCCATTCCTGTCCTCACTTGGGATACTGAACTCACTACAGGAGGAGAGACCTATCCCTGTCCCTGTTGCTGATGAATGGCTTCTACAGGGTCCCTTCTCTCTAGGCCGGCCTCACAGGGACATCTACAAGCTCACTTACACTCCCCAAGCACGAGCCCCCTTCTCACTCCTGTCCACTAAATGTGCTTTCTTTCCTCTCCTAGCAAGGCCCAGGCCATCAGAGCCTGAGTCTCCCTAGGATGTCACAATTGCCAGCTCGGGCTGGACCACTGTGTGTCAGTAGGGTCAGCAGTCCCATACAAGCCCCCACTCGGGATGGGGACAGGGATGCCAGCCTTCGGCTGCCCCCCTCCATGTCCATGTCTCCCCACATCTACAGAGAGGATCAAAGTTAGCTCAGGAAGTGGACGTGGGAACAGCAGTTCCCATGAACTTTTGCCCAAAATGCTTCTTTCCCTCTCAGTTTCCCACTGATGGAATACTAGTGGGAAAGCCAAAAACAGTTTACAACTTCCACACTATAAACCATTGTGAATGACCTGCACTGTCCTGCTTCATCCTCTAGGATACGACTCATCTCCATGTGCAGGGTGTTCACACAGTACATGCTGCCTTCCTGGAGCACAGCCTTCCTGGTCATCAGATTGATGATGTCCCTTGCTTCAGTGCTTGTGTCCAGTATGCCTTTCTTATGGCTCTGGGGTAAGACCAAGAAGATGTTGGATGTCTTTCTACAGTAGAGTGTTGTAATGCTTCTGTTTTTACCATCAGTGTTACTCTCTTACTCTTTCTAATTTATAAATTAAATCTCACCAAATGTATAGGGACAGGGAGAATATGGCATCTGTAGGATTCGGTGCAATCTGTGGTTTCAGGTGCCCATGAGTTGGAACACATGCCCACTTGGAAAAGAGGATGACTATGGTGAATGCAGGGATAAACTGGGCACCCTAACAGCATCTGTTAGCCAACAGTCCCAGAGCCGTCAGCACTTGGTGGAAATTTTACACCTTGGATGCAAAACAGTCCACTCACAAACCCAAACAGAAAAGGAATACATCATTGCAAATTAAAAAATTAAAAAACTAACTCCTGATTAGTCAGCATATTTCAAAATGAGAGGGTAGTTGTGGTGTTAGAACAGAGGCAGGAAGAGGGGAAAGGAAGAACAAAGGAGGAAAGAAAAAAACGTATATTATTTGTCTCGTTCTTGTGACCAAGTACCCGTTAAGATGCACCTTAAAGACAAAAAGGCAGGCTGGAGAGATGGCTCAAAGGTTAAGAGCAAAGACAAAAAGGCAATTTAAGGTTAAAAAAAAAGGGGGGGGTTTACTTTAGTTCAAAGTTAGACAGATGCTAGAGTCTATCTTAGTGGGAAATCAAGGCTTTAGGAGCTTTAAGCAGCTGGTTACATTGTATGCGGTCAGAAGACTGACTGCTAGTTTCTCAGCTGGATGTCTTCATTCTCAGGAAGGATTCAGTGCCTAGGGAGTGCTGCCACCCACAGTGTGAGAGTTTCCTCACCTCAATTAACATAATGGAGGGAATCTTTCACAAACGACCAGAGGGTCATTTCCCAGCTGATTCTAAATTCTGCAAGTTGACAATGAACACTAACCATCACACCCAAGTACTTGCGTTCTTACAAGTTGGAGTCTGATGAGCAGGTTCTTGCCTTCAGAGACCCTTATTGTTCTAGTAGAAAGTAGGAGGCTTCTCATTATCTGTGCTAATCTCTTGAAGTGTATGCATATTTTACCATGCCTTCCTTGTCTGAAACTTTAACTCCCATTCTTTTCCTCACCAAACTGCACGTTTCTTTTTTCCTCGTCTTACTACTCTGTCTCCTGGGTTCTCTCCCTGTAGACCTCGGTAAAAGCGCTAACCAGGAACCCTGCTATTGCCTGAGTGCCTTTTCCCTCTTATCTCTTACACCAAACAAATCAGTCCATTACATTTGACTTTGGCCTCACTCAAGTTCCCAGAACACAGAAAGAATTCAGCCAGATTATTTACTAGACTATACCATGAATGCTCCTCAAGTCTGATTCCTGAAAGAGTCCTCATTCGCCCCTGAAAGACTATGAGCGGGGACTTCACTGTCCGCATTTCTAGGAGAACTCTGGGCTTCCACACTCTTGTCATTAGGCTCTGCTCAGAGCATTTTTTTTTTCTTCTCTAGTCCACAGCTCCAAATTCTTATGCATTCATGTCACACACCAGCTAGAAAGGTCTATAAATTATATGATCATGTTCACCACAGCGACAAAACCACTTCTGGTACTAATTCTCCATATCAATTATTTTTCTCATTGTCATGAGCAAATCCTTACAAGAGCAACCTAAGAAAGGAAGGGTTATTTGGGCTCATAGTTAAAGGGACACAATCCACAATCATGAGAAAGACACGGTAACAAAACCACTATTATTTCTGCAGCCAGGAAACAAGGGAGGGTGAGTGCTGGTGGTCATGTAATTTTCTTATTTTTCCATTTTTACTAGTACAGGACCTAAGCCTATGGGGCGGTGCCACCCCTGTTTAACGTTGGTCTTACCTCCTCGGTTAAATCTCCATGTAAATGCTCTTCCAGCCACACCTGAAGGTGGGCCTTCTTGCCCTGCTAATTAAGGTCAAAGTCCATCATTGACTGAACAGCCTTCTGGAGCTCGGTGCAATATGGAGGACTCTCTTCATCAGCAGGTCCTCCCTTTCTCTGACCTTGTCTAGGGGAGTTCAAAAAATCCCCATATTCCTCTACCCACAAAATGTCACATAGCCTTGGTTAAGATTACAGGTTCAACTGCCTTTCCCCGCCCCTCCCCCCCACCCCCCCCACCCCACACAGAAGAGCCCACTCAGCCAGCAGCTGAGATCCCTGACAGGCTTTCCCATGGTAATGAGGCATCTCAGTACCTTTGCCTTCAGCCAATGACCTTTGCCCGTCCTGGATCTTCCCATCCCCAGTCCCCCATAACTATATAAGCCTTAAATCACCCCAGTAAAATTGATCTGTCTCCCCATAGCTGTTCCCCGTGTGTCTTCATTACGGCCTGTCTCACAAGGCTTCTGAACCACCAGTCTGTCACCTCTGTTCCCTGTGCCCTTGTGGACTGATATCAGCCAATGATGGGTGGCGGTGGCGAGGGAAGGTCACAGGTCTCATTAACTTCTATAATATATCTTAATTCAACTAAGTTAGCAATCAAAATTAACCATCACAGGAAGGAGGAGGCATCAGCGTACTCAGATCTTGGGCGGCGCAGACATTCTCACAGACACTAGACACCTGCCATCTATCTCAACAATTTGCTCCTCTTTCCAAACTACCACTTACCGGCTTGTGAAGGAAGGCTCCAATTTCTCAGATAAATAAGCTGCTTTTAACTGAGATGCAGACCGATGCTTGTGTTTACCAAGTCGACGTGTGACTCCTCCCGCGCTTGCGTTTTTTATTCCTGACACAGAAAGACAAAGGCTTGCCGGCAGATCGGATGTTCTTTCTGCCCTTGAACTTCCCAGGGCCCTGGCTGTTCCTATCTCCAGGCCTCTGGGACAAGCTTCCCCAAGTAAGGGCTTGAGATGGTTCTCAGGCCGCAAGGGAACTGCTCAGGGGAATGAACGTCTGTACCAGTGATGGAAAGAACTCTAAAATAGCAACACATACATACTTACACACACACACACACACACACACAAATATAATTTTAAATGAAAAGTATATACATGCTGTAGTAAAAAATTAAAACAAACAAAAAACGCAAAAGAGGGAGGTAAAGATATTCCCAACTCCTGCACCACCCAAAAGTACTAGCCACTGTAAATATCGACAAACCTCCTGCTTTTGGCACCAAGCAGGTGTCAGATGACACTTTACGGTAATAGACATAGAGCTTCCTTGTCATTTTCTTATGTGTGTGTAGTATGACTTTGTATACACACACACACACACACACACACACACACACACATGCATGCACATGCACAGGTGCGAATACACATGAACGCCAGAGGCTGTCGCTGGCTGTCTTTGTCAATTGCTTCCTGCATTATTTTTGAAGTAGGGTCTTCGTTAAAGCTGGAGCTCACCGGTCTACTTGGCCGGCCAGTGAGACCCAGGGATCTATCTACCTCTGGTTACCCAGCACTGGGACTACAGATACATCCAGTCACACCGGGCTATTTATTTATCTATCTATTTATTTATCTTTCTATGTGTAAATACAACACCCCCATAGACACACCACGATGTACATGCAGAGATCACACAACTTTTGGAAACTGTTTCCCCTTCAGCCTTGTTGAGGCAGGATCTCTTGTTTCAGTTAGGCAGCACTCTCTAGGCTAGCTGGCACACAGAGCTCTGGATAATTCTCCTCTTTCCACATCCTATCTTGCAACAGGACTGCTGGCATTACACATGTGTGCCGATACGTCCAGCCTCTTTATGTGGTGCTAGGAATTGGATCTAGGCCATCAGGCTGGCTTGGCAAGTCCTTTGACCCACCGAGCCCTGCTCCTGGCTGGCACTGTGGTTTTTACACGTGTGCTGCAGCTCAGAGCCAGGTCTTCACACCTGCACGTAGGCACCTTGTGAACTGAGCCAGCCACCGCAACCCCACTACAAAGGCTTTACCTTGAATGAAATGCCTGTCGGGAAGAATCCGAACTAGAGGTGATCTCAGAGACTACAGACCGAGAGAGCCTGCCCAGGGGATGCTGGGAAGGAAGGGGAACAGTGACAGAGATAGAACTCTCAGAAGGAGTCAGGCGTGGAGACAGCCACAGTGTGCATGGTTGCGAGGCTCCACTTGAATGACACTTTCAGAATGGGCCCCGCCTCTCACAGCGCCCTTGCTGGAAGGGATAAGTGCCAAGGAAGATATGTGCCCTCCCAGGGCTCACCCTAGCCCAGCTGCCTGGCCCTAAGGTATACAGGGACTTTTGTCCACTCACAACAGTTACAACATAGAGCCTTGGTTGGGAATACCCAAGGACTGTGTATGAAAAACAGTAGAACTGGGGACCAGTGATTCTCCACAGAGAAGGGGGTCTTGCTAGGGTGAGGGAGTACGCCCCAGAGATCAGGAATGACAGGCTATTGCCAAAGCAGTGTTTCCACGAGACGATGGCGGGGGGGTGGGGGGGGCAAGCAGTCCATGGTGACCACCTCTGCGCATGACACAAAGAAGAGGAAATTCTCAGAGCTCCCAAGGATGAGTGGGACCAGAAGGAGGGGCACGGTACGGAGGCACACGAAGGTGACTCCCTGACTGGAGAGAGACACAGTGGAGACTCAACGGAGAGACTGAACCTACCTCAAAGCCTCCGCCAGCAAATTGGTGCTTTGACTACCATGGAACGGCAATGGGTGGGGCTTCCCTCTGTGAGGAGGTGGGAGGAGTTGGTGGTGGGGTCTGTGAGAGGCCATCTGGGATCTTAAACACTGAAGTCCAAATGTGGCTGCTTAGTCACATGAAGGAAGATCTAAATAAATAGCCAACCCCAAACCAAAACAAGACTGGAGGAGGTGGCTTCAGTCAGTACTGGTCAAACTGGGGCAGACAGGGGAAACTGTGACTACTGGGAGAGCTTATGCACCGAGCGTGTTGCTTCAGTAAAGCAGAAACTCACAGTGTACAAGGGAATTTGTTGAGGGGGGCGTGGCCGGAACAGCCTTCCTTCAGTGACGTGGTTTCCACATCTATGTGGACCCAGCATGATCCAGAAGAGCAGGTCCTTCCCTGACACTCTGTCCAGCCAACCCCTCTGCTGGAGGCCAGTGCTCTCCACCCCACTTCAACCAATCAGTCCCCAGTAAGAGCTGACAACCTGTGACTTGCAAATTATGGCCCAGGTGCCTTCTCCGTCCCTGCCAGCCATATGGGACCTACCGAGAGAATCAGGGAATCGTGGTGAGTGAGCAGATGGAGCCAAGACCCTGTCTGGGCAGAAGATAAACCTGGCAAGCGCTGCAATTAGGAGCCAGCCAAGCTAGGCTGGTGAGCATCTGAGGCCTCCTGGCCAGGAGGACGGGATCCAGGTCTTGAGGCATTTGTTAATTGACTCCAGCATCCAGACTCTGAAGTCTTCTCTCTTCCTGTGACAGATCATTCTGGAATTGGAGATAGGAAAGCTATTGTATAAATTGCTTTTCAGAACTTTCCAGAAGCACCTCTTGGGTCTCTCCCTCAGGGAAAGAGAATCTCTAACTCAGGGACCTGTGGAGCCTCTGCTACCATGGGGTAGAGGCTGCCTCCCTAGGGATTCTGAAGGCCAAAAATAGCCCTCCCAAGCCCCTGGTGAGCATCCACTCAGTGAGCTGGGCCCTTAAGCTGCTCACTCTGCTGTGTGAACGCAGAGTCCATGGGAGAGTGAAGGCTGGTGCAGAAGGGGCTTCGGGTGAGGGGATGAGAGACTGACCACAAGGGCACAGGCACTGTGATGGAGCCTGTGCCATCCTATTCTGTTTTGTAAGCTGAAGAACCAGGAAAGAGGTAGAGCATCAGACTGCAGGCAGAACAGATGTTCCAGCTGACAGGCCTGTGGAAAGAGGATTCCTTCTCTGTCTCTGTTCTATTCAGGTTCTTGGTTATTCGATGGGCTGACTCCCCTGTCTGACTTACTGAGTCCAAACATTGAGGGCCGCTTTCCCCAGGAGTGCCCTCATTGACACCCTAGAGATGATGTTTAACCAGCTGCCGAGTCTGAGCAGAAGTCAACAGCTATATTGCTGGCGCGGTCCTTGCAGGGACCCTGGAGCCTCTAAGCTGCAACACATGCTCCTCCTTTGCCTACACCCTTGTTTTGCTTGCAGAAAACTCACTCCACCTTTGAGATTGCTTTGGCGGGAAGCCATTTCTAACTGCTATAACTTGACCAAATGCTCCAATGAGTCCCATCTCAGGTCCCCTAGTTCAGAGCGGCTAGGCAAAGCATTCAGCGGGACACATGTCTGAAAAATGAACTCAGCCCTGGAGTGTGGCCCTCTGGCCATTTTTTACCGTCATAGCCCAGGCCTGCTGCTTGTAGGTCCTGACCCACCAGAGGTGGATGAGCCTGGCTGAAGGAAGGAAAGTGGGAGGCCCTGTTCTTCCCGTTGTCTGCCCTAGAAAGACCTACCAGGACATGGGAGCTTAGCGGGGATCCTGGAGCAAGCTTGCTAGCCACCAGGCCCTCAACCTGCAGACCTAGCTTCTCAGGTTTCTCCCACTACATAGTGTGAGTGTGGGCACTGTCTATGTGTATGCATGTTGCAAATGTGAATACATGCTGTGTTCTTGTTATGTAGGTGGGCACGTACATGTGGGAGCTTGCATTGAATTGGCATGCAAGTGCTCATTTGTTGCATGTGTAAACATATGTAGCATGTGAATGCAGTGTGTGTGTGTGTGTGTGTGTGTGTGTGTGTGTGTGAGTTCATATCATCACGTACCACTGCTACAGACAGTAACCATCAAAGCTGGGCCCGTGAGGCTGGTCCAAGAGGACAGAGCATCCTACCAGGGATGCATGATCTGAGCTGTCTTGGGATGATCACCTGACCCCAGTGGCTCATCCACTCAGTTATTGATCATGGGCCAGGAGCAGAGGCCGCAATGGTGACAGGTGTAGAACATTTTGCAGCAGCTCGCTCAGCAGCCTGCCCTGGCAGAGAGGATCAGGGTACGCTGGCGTAGAGCTGCCACACCTAGAGCTAACTCAACGGTGCAGAACCTGCTTCCAGAGAGTACTCCCACCACGGTTAATGGCAGGGCAGCTGAGTTAGAGATACTGAGCAGAAATTAACCTGCAGGAGCTACCCCTGTCTGCTGGACCCTGGGCCACTCTGCCTCACCCTGCTTTTGGCACTGCCAGCCAACAGGCTGTGACATTGTGGCCCGGGGATGATAACAGTATGCAGCATGGGCCCAGTGCGCAAGACAACTCAAGCCTCTAGGATGGTAGCCTGTGCCTGCTGACCAGGGAGACATGGATGCCCGTAAGTGCAGGAGGAGGAGGAGGAGGAGGAGGAAGTTTTTCTGTCTCAGTCTGGCAAAGCTTGCTTGACCAGAACAGTTCACAAGGACAGTGGTGGCACAGTGAGGCCTCTCTTATACTGCCCTAGTCTTCTCTGGATTCCCTCCCTCTAACAGCCCTGAGATTACACCCAAATGTCTCATTTGTACTTAATCCTTGTCTTGGGTTCTGCTTTCTGGAGAGTTCATCTTAGGTGAGTATTGAGGGTGAGCCCAGTCCAAAAGGAAGAAGCCACACAGAGCTCTACACAGGACATGGACGGCACTGTCATTGTACTGGCCATCTATGGCCACCTCACTGTGGAGATGCCAGGACTTGCTGGGCATGTCAAATTCTAAAGTGACACCTCTAAAGAGGCCACCACGGCTCAGGGCGGCTGGGTATCAGGAGGCACTGCCCCAGCAGCACAGCCCGTGGCCACTGCTGGCTTCTGCTCCACAGCTCTTAGAACAAGAACCACTGGGAGAAGCCACCCAGGACCAAGAACAGGAATCACAAAGTCAAGACAGGATGTCCATGTCACCTCTCACAGACATGCCTCCCACTTCCGGTGAGTCTCTGTGCAGTTCAGACTCTCAGCCATTTGTTTCTGATTTGCTGGGTAGTGTGCACTGGCCAGACTGCCCCGGGCCCTCCTTACCTCTTCCTCTTTGTTTCTTGGCTTCCTTTGCTCTAAGTCAGGAAACCAGGTTTTTTTATTTCTTTTTAAACAAGGCCAGTGAACTGGAAAGTGTGGAGTTCAAGTTCAGGTCAAAACAGCTAACATATCCAGCTGTGGGTGCAAGGTGGGCTCACAGCTCCAGCCGAGCTATTCTAACCCCTCAGACAGGGACACGCCCATCCTCTCCCATAGGCATGCCAGTATACACACTGGACACGCACACATGCACATGTGCACACACTGTAAACATTTGCACATACACACTTGAGGATGCATGTATATATACTACACACATCCACAGACTTGTGTGCACACACACATATGAGTGAGTACACACCCTACACATGCTCACCTACACACTTATGTGTGCACACACCATACACATTCACATATATATGCATACACATATTACACACATATGAGAGTACACACACACACACACACACACACACAGCAGCTCCAGTTGCCCACTCCCTACTGCATAGAAGGAAGAAGCAGGTAGTGGCCTGAGAGGAAGTGTGGCTGGTCCTGGGGTCTCCTGTGGCTCTGGGTCTCTTAGCACCAAGGAAGCAGCAGCTGCTGCTATTTGCTAAGAGTCCAGGCATCCCCAGGTCTCCATGGATTCCCAATAGGTGCAGCTGAAGAAACTGAGGCACAGTGGGCAAGTAAGGAAACACAAACCCACACCAGCGTGGTGGCTCTGCATTCATAAGATAGTCCACTTATCTCTCAGCTTGGCAGGGCAACAGGGTGCCCAGATATCAAGTCAAACATCCTTCTGGAGGTGTCGGGGTGACGCCCTCCCTGGAAGGGGTGGACGTTTAGCTATTAGGGTTAAAGAGATACCGTCTATACTGTGAGTGAGCTCACACATCAGAACGTAGATGTCCCAAGCCCCAGGAGGGTGGGACGTTTGGGGATGCAGCTGTGCTAAGTGGCCAGAGACTGTAACTCTGCAAAGTACTGCCGATGGGGTAAGAGGGCGGGACCTCGCAGTTAGGACTGTAAGTGGCTGTTCTGGGCCAGGTCAGCTCCCCAGCCACGCACCTTTTGCTTAGGCTGGCATCTGCTTTTGGAGAATCCAGAATTTAAAAACAGACAGACAAACCTGCCCTGACTTGCTGCTTGAACTCTCTTGAGTTCACTCTTACTGGGTAAATCTCATTTCTCACCCAGAGTGTCCAGGTAAGGCTCCCTGCGGGCCAGCCAGAACTAAAAGCTAGAGGGGGTCACATAAAGCAGAAGGCAGAGGCGGGCAGAAACTACATGCAGTAGGTTGAAGATCAGGGGCCCAGTCCCAGCCTGTCACCTTTCGTAGACTGTTGCTCTCAGCCTGGCCTGTTTCCTTGTCACCACAAGAACATCCTTCTCTCAGCCAATTATGTCTAAAGGTCTGTCCTGTGCTGAGGGAGTCAAAGAGAAAAACTAGTCCCTACCCTGGGTTATGGAGACCCTCTGGGTTTTGAAGTCTCCGTGGAAGTTTGGTAGGCTCCGTGAGATGTAGACTGCACCCTGCTGGAAGGACACAGTAGAGGGGCAGTGTGTCATGGGCAGAGAGCTGACCAGGCTCTTCCAGGAGGGCGGCCCGGGTTGTCCCCTCTGTAGTCACCAGCCCAGGTAGTGGGTGGGAAGCAAGGGCTCACTCTCAACCACAAACATGACCATGAAATTCCAGAAACAAAGTAGAGAACTCATAGTACGGTCTCCAGGACATATTGATGAGGACATGTGCTCAAACGTGCTGCGGACCTTGACTCCAAGGCCCTACAAATGCAGTCACAACACCTGCTGTCATTGCTCAAAATGGGTTGGAGGAATCTCAGATGATATCTCACAAAGGCTGTGAAAGGAAGAGGTCTCAGTGTATCAGAATTCCTATTTGCCAGTCATCCATCCCATCTATTCATCCTAATCCATTCATGTGCCCACCCACCTAGTCATCCGCCCATCTAGCCACCCAAGGCATGTATCCAGCCAGAGGCAAAGGCAGAGCCGGTAGCCAGCATCTGGCCCTAGGGAACCAACAGGCAGGATCTGTTTCAGTCTAGATCACCACTGGTCAGGGAGCCAGAATCCTCCACATGCTCCCTCAGACACTTTGAGAGTGAAACTGATGCCATCTGGCATAGAGCAAGCACATTCCAGAGAGAGGAGAGGAGATGGGGTGACCTGAGCATTCCTGCACTGCCCCTTGGAAGACTCTGAGAGCTGAGAGTCCGATTTTCCTGACCAGGTAGGAACTGAGCTGGGATCGGTAGAGTGACCTTGTCTTAGAAGACTGAAGATGGCAAAGGCCCCAGGAGATGGCGGCAGGTCCCAGTGTCCAGTGGGTTAGTCCCCTTCTGTGGGTCTCTAGGCCTCGTGGTATGAATTCAAGACTGGTTTTGGGGTCCCTGAGTGCTCAGTAGGAACAGGAGCTTCTAGAAGCAAGGGTGGCTCTGATCCCTGAGGCTTCTGAGTGGCAAGTAGGGCTGTCAAGGTGGGGCCATATTTCTAGGACTGTGATCTCCAGAGACAGCCTGTGACACCTGCGGGGCAGACCAGCTTCTGAGGAGAGGTCTGAGCCCTCTCCCCTCGCCACAGTGAAGCCCAGAAGTGGCCAACACTAGGTTCCTTCACCCAGGAGTCACCGCTGGGTATAACATTTCCAGAAGATGCCGGATTAGAGGCTGCCCCTGCTTATCCCCTCCCCTACCCAGACCACCCTCTGGGCACAGCCGCTTGGCTCCTCCCTTCATTTCTCCTAAGTGGCCCATCTAGCACTTCTGACACCAGGGCTGTCTCTGTTTCCTGACCCTCTCAGACATCTACTGCTAGACAAGGGAACAAAGAGCATGGCAGAACAGTTCCTTGGCGGGTGCTGGAACGTGACTCCTTGCCACCTCTGATCACAAAGGGGAGCTGTGGTAGAAGAAGTTCAGACTTTGGTAGAAGAACGGCAAAGACTCGGGCTCACGGGCAGGATTCAAACAGGAGGACACAGCCTGAAGCAAGTGTGTGTTGACGTTCCATAGCCCAGGGCATGGAGGGGTAGGAGTAAGATGCACCAAGTAAGATGCCAAGCCACGCAAGGCTTGCACTGATGCCAGGAGAGAAAGGCAGAATGGTCACACTCCGCACAGGGGGACCCCAGGGTAGGAACCACTCACAGGACGATGTGTACTGTACTTCCTGGTTAGGAGGCACATGGGTGGGGTATTGTTTGCCCAGGGCTACCTCCTGTTATCTGAGCATGGATGTCATGCCCTCAGCTGAAGGGCTGCCTGCTGCAAGCAAGGTAGCTAACAAGAGAACAATGGCGCCTCAAGGTTGCCAAGAGTGTCCCCAAGCACACTACGCAAGCCCTTGCCTCAGAGGTGCGTCGCGTAAGAGCTGGGCATCCTCAGAGGAGCAGCCTTCCTCTCTGAGCGCGCTATAAAATAGGCACCATAGACCCTTCCTGCAGGGTGGACTCCTCGCTTCCCAAGGCCGCTGTAACTAATTAAACCAGGCATCCGGAGACAGCATCCTTTCTCCTACAGCTCTGCAGCCAGAGCTCAGAGTAGGACACGCTCCCTCGGCCCAGGCTCAGGAGAGAGGTTCTTCCCTCGTTTCTCCCTCTCCTGGGACTCCAGCTGTCCCCAGCCTATGACCATAGCACTCCAAGGGCTGACTCTCCTTCACAAACTGGTCTATGTCCTCATGTCTCTGTAAAGGCATATGTTTTAGATTTGGGGCCACTTGGGCAGCCCAGGAACACTGTGTCCAGAGACTCAGCATCATCACATCTATAAGGATACCTTTCTAAGTTCACACAGCAGCAGCATTCTGGGATCAGAACAGTCACAATCCTTGGTCCATGACAGGCAATGAAGACAGCCAGCAGGGTGAGCATAACACAGCGCTTGGTCTTGGGGCTGTGCCAGCCTCACCGGGCTGCCACTTCCTCACTCCTCCAGTCAAAAGACCCCGGAATCCATCTTATTTCCGAACTGTAGTGTGCCCCACAGGATCAAGTCACACTCCCTGCCCTTGCTTTCGCAAGTTCCCCAGTGAGAAGAACTCGGGAACCTAGGCTCGCCCCAAAGCCTTGCTCAAGGGCCAATCCTAGCATTCCCTCATAGCTGCTGCGGTCAAATGACCAGTCTTCAGGAGTATGTTCCCGTCCAACATTGTGTCTCCTAGAACTCAGGATGGTGGTCTGTGGAGAACTGTTGAGGAGAAACCCAAAGCTTTCAGAACAGAGCGGGCCAACGTCACTATACGGATGGCCCAGGCTTCCCTTTCCCCGAGCCTTGTGCCTACCAGCGCCTACCCATGCCCCCTGAGTGCTGTGCCCACCTGTTCCTACTCATTTGTGCTCTGCCCTTGTGCCCTGGGTCTTCTCACTGGCTCCTAGCTGAGGTTTGCTCTGTAGGAAACAAGGAATGGAGATCAACAGTGTCTCCTTTGCACCCTGAAGCCCTCTTCTCTGTGAGGGCTTTCCCACCTGCTTCTGCTGGTCCCAACCTGTCCCTGCCTGTCTATACCTGTCCTCTTGCCAGACTGGGTTTTCATGTCACCTATTGGGTTATCCTCTTGCATTAGCTCAGATTTAGGATTCTCACAAACAAAACTGGAGGCATCCAGGCCAGTTCCTATCTGCTGTATTCTGGGTGAGCCAGGCGTTTGTCTTCCAAGGGCAGTGGTGGTGATTGTAGAGGAATGGATCACCTGGAGAGCCTCCTCTCAGTACTGGCTGCAGGACTGTTAATTAGCTCCCTGCCCCTCAATGCACACCCTACGGGGTCAATAACATTCTCCCCTCTTTCAGAGTTGGAAAGGTTAAGCCACATGCCCTAGGCCATACAGTTTAGAAGCAGCAGGTCAGAGGTTGTAGTCCTGTCTGTCTGAAAGTAAAGGCTCTTGTCTTACTTCGTGGAGAGTTCTGTCTCCAGGGCACTTGGGGGAAATCAGGGCTGCAGACAGTCCTGAGGCATCTTGGGAATTAGCAGAAAGTTCTGAAACTAGGTTAGGAAATAATAATTAGATACTTCCTGAGGTGGGGAGGGCACTAAGCTGAATAAAAATTCAGGTCAGGACGCCTGGGGATGCCTGTCTCTTCCCCTAAGATAAACACAGCCTGGGAGTGATACTGGATCCCTGGGAGTCCAGGCTGTGGAGTCCTAACCAGCAAAATCTGTTTCCCCTCCCTCCCTGCAGACCTGGTGTGACCACAGAGCAGCCTGTTCCTGCCACTCTGCCAGGCCTCACAGGCTCCCAGCCCACCCGCCAGCCAGCTAACAGTCCACTGGAGGCTCTTCTAGAAAACCCCTTATCTCTTCTTTCCCTAAAGTGTGTCCCAATCAGGAGAGGCCAGGCACTCGCCCTCTCTAGTGCCTCTTAGTGACTCTCTCTGATCACGCTGTGATGGCTAAGCCACACAACCAAAATGGCCATGACCACACTGTACCATTGTGTCACCCTCAGGGCCTTTCTACACGGCACAAAGGTCGGAGAGAAGGCCCAGGGCTCGGTGGCCACAGCTTCTGCATGGCAGGTCACTCCCGTGGAGCCCTCCAGACTCATCCACCTATGGTTGTGAGCACCTCACCATAGCTGGCTGCAGTACTGGAGCCCTGACTGGCTCCCACAGGTCTGGGGATCTTGCTCTCATGTTGTCAGCTGGTCCTGTGACATCTGTCCTCGCAGCATGACAAGCATCACAGAGGTCACCTATGTAAGGGCTGGTCACCTGCAATCAGTGGAGCTCCCGGGGCATAGGCGGGCCTTGGAAGAGAGTGGGTGGGTGGGTGGGTGGGTGCTTGGTAGTTCCCACATGGGTGAATGGGGTGTAAACCACACTGCGGGAGGGTGGGCGGGCAGGGAGGTGGGCGAGCAGATGGCTACTTGGATGGTTTGCGTGCAGGTTTTTCTGTGGCTTTTTAAGATCTATTTATTTTGCAATCCTGACGGTCAAGCCTAGGACCTCACGTATGATAGGCAAGCGTTCCAGCTCTGATCTAGACCCCCAGCCCAGTAGTAGTATTTTTTAAAACTTTGATTTTTTTGTGAATTTCATACCATGTACCCCATCTCTTGTCCCTTCATAGCCACCTTCTGTCCTTGCAACCTCCCCCCAGAAGAAATGAAAATAAGATAGAATAATAACAAAAACAAATCTCATTGTGGAAGCTCTAGTGAGTCACAGTGTGTCGTACAGTGAACCCTTCTGTCCACACACCTTTATTTGCAAATGTTCATTGAAACGAGTCATTTGGTCTGGTTCAAAGCCTCTGGCTTCTGCTACACCATCAATACTGGATGCCCACTGGGACTCCTCCCAGATACCCCATTGTTACTGCTCTGTGTCATGGACACCCTGCAGCTTTGGATCTGCAGGACCAGCCCCTTTACTCGCTCCAGCAGATCAGAGTAGGTGTTGGGGTGGGCCGACTCAGAGCCCTGGATTTGGACCTCGGAGGTAACTGGGTTGGTCAGTCGGCCAGCTCTCCTGCACCCACACCACCATGATGACATCACCCAGTGCTGCAGCCTGCGAGGGGCAGGACCAGCTCTCCTGCTCTCCTGCCCTTGGGGCTGGCTCTCCACCAGGGCCAGCTCGACTGTGCTGCTCGGGTAAGGTGCAGCCCTTAGATATCAGTATGGTTCCGGGCAGCAGCCAGATCAGGGATGCCCGTATGGTCTTAGGTGGGAACAGGGGCCATGGACATCAACCCAGACTGCTGCTGCTGCTGCATGGCCTCAGATCCAGACATGGCCCTCAGCAGCAGCACGTGCCGGGACTTCCCTTCCCCATGACCTCAGGTGGCAGGGCGGGCTCCTCTCATCAGGCTGTTCCTCTCCGCTCTCATGTTTCCAGTTCCATCTCTCATAGTGCTCAAACTGGTCAGCTTCTTTTTCTCCCATCTTTCCACACAGGCGTGTGCACGTGCCTGTGTGTGTGTGCGTGCGTGCGTGCGTGCGTGTCCATGTGCATGGGCCATAGCACTAGGGTGGAAGTCAAAGGATAACTTTTGAAAGTTAGTTCTCTCCTCCCACTGTGTGGATCCCAGGGATTGAACTTGGATTAGAAGGTTTGGTGGCAGGCACCTCTAACTGGTGAGCTATATTGTTGGCCCCAAGTCCCTCTTTTTTGAAATAACATTTTATCCTATTTTTGAGCATTAATTTTTAATGCTTTTCTTTATTGTGGTGCATGACTTTCCCTGGACAGACATAAACCTATTTACCACAGGTAAGACACCACTGACAGGGTAATGAAGTGATTCCACTCAGACCTTGCTTGGTAAAGCAGTGCTTTTTTGTTGTTGTTGTTTTGGTTTTTTTGTTTTTGTTTTTTGTTTTTTTTTTTTTTTTTTTTTTTTTGAGACAGGGTTTCTCTGTGTAGCCCTGGCTGTCCTGGAACTCACTCTGTAGACCAGGCTGGCCTTGAACTCAGAAATCTGCCTGCCTCTGCCTCCCAAGTGCTGGGATTAAAGGCGTGCGCCACCACCGCCCGGCGAAGCAGTGCTTTTGCTGGAGTTATTTAGGGTATCATGAGTGACCCAAAGGTAGCTACATCACTGGAAAGCCTGCCCCAAGAAAAATGGAAACCTTTCAGGCAAATATTTAGAAATCTAAACTTAAAATGTTTTAAGAATGATGTTACAAAGCTGACTGTGGCAGCTCGCGACTTTAATCCCAGCACTTGGGAGGAAAAGGCAGGCAGGTCTCTGAGTTCGAGGCCAGCCTGCTCTACATCATGAGTTTTAGGATAGCCAGAGCTACATAGAGAAACCCTGTCTTGAAAACCAAGGCAAAGACAAAACAAACAAAACCAAAAAGAACTGTGTCACACACATACAAAATGAGAGCAGAGGTGGTGTCGGAGGGGCTTGGGGCTCAGTCACTGGGGTTCACACTCATCTGTGCACTTGAAGATGCACAGCTGCCTTTCCTGAAATCCCCCTACAGTTGGATGTGTCCTAAGAAAAGACCCCAATTCTTAAAATCTTCTTTATTTTTCCTCTCTACATAGCCCTGACTGTTCTGGAACTTACTCTGCAGACCAACCTGTTCCTGAACTCACAGAGACTCACCTGCCTCAGCCTCCAAGTGCTGAGATTAAAAGGTGTATACCAATATGCCCAGCTCTTGAAGTTTCTTGGTCTGGAGGAGGTTGGAGGTGCCTGGCAGTCCTTTCCATAGCGGCTGGAGGAATGGTTTGTTGTTTTGATGGACAAACCACCTTGCTTTACTCCCGATATTCACTCTATATCCCAGAAGCTCACTGTGTAGGACCCTGTAACCAAGTACCCATCTTTCATTATCATCTAAAAAGCCTCATTGATAATATGGAATATGTCCTAAGCAGAGATGGCTCACACAGTTCTTTGGCCTTTTAAAAGGATGCCCAATGATTAATTTATTAAATCATTGATGTCTTTCCAAAGGGTGGATCTTACATTTAGAAGACCAGGTTTCAGCTAAGAAAGCTGAAAGCTTTAATCAATTTTTGACAATTTGTAAGTACTATTTGTTATCTAGTCCCCAAACTAGAGGATTGGGAATCACAGGCCCAGTGACAATTTGTGCAGCGGGACCCAATTTTATAAGCAGATTTAAATATTTGTCCAGTAAAGTGAATTTCATAGTCATATAACTTCGCTGGAATATCTCAAATAAGAGAAATTCTTTCTACTAGAATTCCTCTTACATATTGTGAGGGCTTGTGGGGAGAGGAACGTCAGCCCAGTGGGAAGCATTCAGACTCTGCACCAAGACCCAACACGCTGTCTGCATGCCAGATGAACTTCAATAAGACGCCATCATGAGGTTTCAAATGTTCTCTTTGGTAAAGGCAAGCATAAAATCCTTGTCCTATATACTAGATTTTTTTTCCGTAAATTTAAACCTTATGCTACCATACAAAATGTTAAGTTTTAGTTTTATTTCAGAATATTTAATTTTGAACTCAGAAAATGCTTTAGATGAGCTTAGATTTTGAAATATTTTGACAAAATATTTTGAAGTTAGACAAAATTATTTTAGTATGAAAACGATACCTTCTGGTTTTACATCCTTATCAATAAGATTAAATATTTATTTCTGTATATATTATGTAAATATGCATGCCAATTTTCATTTTTACTTCCAAGTAATCTGATTTAGAAGACTCAGGAAGAACATGGTTTTAAGCCTTTTCTCTACACATTGGCAATTTATGAAAAAATAATTGTTGCAGTCCCAAATACATAACAAAAACTAGCAGAGACAAGGTGTCTTCTGGGGTGTACTCGAACAAGTCAGGACTGTCTGAGTTTGTGGTTAAACTTAAGGGCATCTTCACAGACCTCTCAACAGACAGCTAGGGCTTGACTTAAAGATCCTCAATTAACTCCTACATGCCTGCATTTCTACCTGCTCTGGCTCAAATACGGACCAAGAAAACCGGATCTTTTTTTTTTAGAAGAGCCATAGACAGACACTAATCCTGTGCACTAAAGCCCTAAGTTCAAAGCCATCCTAAAAATGTTTATACACACTTTAAATTAGGCATGCTGAGAATAGTAATTTTAGTATACAATAAGTTCAAAAATGTAAGACGAAGAAGTCACAGATTTGGCACTTAATTACTTTTAAGAATTCAAGGAGTGCATTGAGAGATCACCCATGCTGGCTTAGACAGAAAATGATAGGTTAAAAACAGTTCCATTAATTTAGAGTACGCTCTTCCTAGAAACAACGTAGGAAATTGCACATCTTGGGTAAAGCCTCCTCCAATGACAACAAGAGCTCAGGATGTAAAAATTGCTACATAGACATAAGATAACATCTTTCCTTATTTTAATTCATTATTTTCATGTGTATGAGTGTTTTACCTGCATGTGTGCTGGTACACCATGTGTGTGCAGTGCCACAGAAACCAGAAGGTGTCAGATACTCCCAGGTCAGTTACAGATGTTGTAAGTCCCATGTGGATGCTGGGAACTGAACCTGGGTCCTGTGGAAGACGAGACAGTGCTTTCAGCCACAGAGCCATCTTTCCAGACCCTTTCCCAGTTTTAAAAACCCAAGCAACAGAGAGGAAGATTCCCTTTAAAACTAAGGTTTCTAATGAAAGTCATAAATTCTGTTTTTTTTTTTTTTTTAGATCCATAGGGTGGTCTGAAATCCCTTACCAAATCCCAGTGGATCCTGATGTGACCTGGGAATCTCCATCATGAAAATTTCAGCTCAGTCTTTAAGAAGCGTAGATGGCCTAAGAACCATCTTCTCTCCATGCTTTACGTGAGGAGGCCATGCCATCTTCTCCCGTGATACAGAATTTGTTCCCAATGGGGATTACTGAGAAAAGAATTGGGGGAAAGGGGGGCACCATTAGAGGACAGGTGAGAGTCAGGACTCCCTGGACTCCTCTTGAGCTCTTGTACAACCTCTAAAATGTGTAAGCCTTTAACACCCCCTTTTAATGTTTTTTTGCTTTTTGAATCTAATTTTTTCTATATTCTTTGTTTACATTTCAAATGGGTTTCCCTTTCCCAGTTCCCCCCTCCCCATAAGTCCCATAAGCCCTCTTCCCTCCGCCCTTTCCCCAATCAACCCCTTCCCACTTTTCTGTCCTGGTAATCCCCTACAATGCTGTATCAAGCCTTTCCAGGATCAGGGCCTTCTCCTTCCTTCTTCTTGGGAATGATTTGATATGTGAGTTGTATTCAGAGTTCCTAGGCTAATATCCACTTATCAGTGACTGCATTCCATGTGTGTTCTTTTGTGACTGAGTTACCTCACTTAGGATGATATTTTCCAGTTCCAACCATTTGCCTAAGAATTTCATGAATTCATTGTTTTTATTGAATTGCTGAATAGTATTCCATTGTGTAAATATACCACATTTTCTGTATACATTCCTCCATTGAGGGACATCTGGGTTCTTTCCAGCTTCTGGCTATTATAAATAAGGCTGCTATGAACATAGTGGAGCACGTGTCTTTATTGCATGCCGGGGAATCCTCTGAGCATATGCCCAGGAGTGGTATGGCAGGATCCTCTGGAAGTGTCATGCCCAGTTTTCTGAGGAACTGCCAGACTGATTTCCAGAGTGGTTGTACCAGCTTGCAATTCCACCAGCAGTGGAGGAGTGTTCCTCTTTCTCCACATCTTCGCCAACACCTGCTGTCTCCTGAGTTTTTAATCTTAGTCATTCTGGCTGGTGTGAGGTGAAATCTCAGGTTTGTTTTGATTTGCATTTCCCTAATGACTAATGATGTTGAACATGTCTTAAGGTACTTCTCAGCCATTCGAAGTTCTTCAGGTGGAAATTCTTTGGTTAGCTCTGTACCCCATTTTTTGATAGGGTTATTTGGCTCTCTGGAGTCTAACTTCTTGAGTTCTTTGTATATATTGGATATTAGCCCTCTGTTGGATAAATATAGTTCCCTGACTCTCTTAATTCCTGCCTCTGCACTTTTGTTTCCCTTCTTGGTGTCCTATGCTAGCTGCAGAGTCAGACGGGTGTGGTTTTAGGGAGGGGCTCCCGCAGCTCTCACCTCAAGGCTGGCTCCCGCTGAGGCCTGAACTTACACATATGGGAACTTGGGGACACTGAAAATGCTGATCAACCCTCACGTGAGTTTTCCAAGGGGAGCTAAGAAGCTCCTCAGACCCAGGAATAGGGTGTGTTAGGTTGTCTTCCCTACGAGGCTGCTGGACATCCTGGGAGCTAGTCCACAGACATGTGCTCTGCTGGACGGAGGGAGCTTTGGCAGAACTGTGAGGACTGTCTGGGAACTTCACAGTAAGGCAAGACCTCATGCCTAAGCCCTCCAGGGTGGGGCTGTAGATACAACTCAGTGAATAATGTCACTTGCCACCAAGCCTAGGGCTTGAATTTGATTCCTAGTATCCAGATGGTAAGAGAGAACTGTCTCCATCGAGTTGCCCTCTGACCTACACACACACACACACACACACACACACACACCACACACGCACACGCACACACAGTTTTGCTTTGTTTTTTTAATTAAAAGACTAGTGTGGCCCCCTCTGAAGAAGGGGATCTAATTCTGCCCTGGCCTCCGGTGACCAGCACCCACCATTGTTCCTCAGGACTGTGTGGTTGGTGGTTGTGACCTACTTTCTCTTCACATCAGGCCAGAATCTGCCTCCAGGTATTTCCTGTCCACTGGCTCAAGCCTTTCCCTAACTCAGGCTGGTTTGATTTAAGCTTCCTGCAGGGTCAGCAGATTTGCAAACCGCAGGTTTCTTCAATTTCTTTGAAGAGGAAAAAAATAGAAAGGAAAATCATTTTCCAAAGTATTATCTTCCCTCCCAATCAATCAAGGCCGCCAGGCCTGGCTGAGACCCAGCATATGCTGGACAGCAGACCCAGTGGCTTATACCCCAGAAGGGTCTGGGGAGGTTAGATGTCCTGCCCCAGGTCCCTACTGGGTCTGCCCGCCAGCCCAGGAAGAGACCTGGCCCAGCTGGATGGGAGGGGTTAGCACTTGCTCATTACCCCCCCCCCCCTGCACCCTCACAGGAGAAGCATCGAGAGTGCCCTGTCAGGGGGATGGTGCTCCCACCAGCTGAGGTCCCATCTCTCTGCTTAGACTCAAGGACTTAGACCTAGTGAGAGGTCACCATGGCGACCTCCAGCCTGGGCTCCTCCTGGGAAATCCTCCTCATGGAAATCTCTCAGCTCCACACAGCGGAGGGAAATGGGCAGACGCCCTCTACCTCATGCGTGTTCGTAGCTCCATATCTCCCATTGCCCCCCCCCAGAGGTCTGCCCCTCACCAACTCATAACTTTCCCACTCTGACCAGGATCATGGACACCCCAGTAACCCCCCAGTAAACCTCAGCACCTCCTTCTACCCCCAAACCCTCTGTAGAAAGATGGTCCCAACTCTTAACTAGTCTCCAAGAACACAACAGCTTCACCATGGAGGTAGACACACACACGCGCGCACACACACACACACACACACACACACACACACACACACACCTTCCAGTGCTGTTCACAGGGCCCCCAGTCTGGAGGGATCTAAGAGCAGATGAGGAGGCTGGAAAGGGCCCAGGACTACTCTCTGCAGCCCGGCTGGGCCTGAGCTAGAGAGGCCCCATTGTTCTTCCCTCTCCTCCTCCCCCACTTAAGCTCTGAACTCCCACCACCTGCAGCAGCTCTAGGCTCTTTATGAACTTAGACCTGACACTGTGTGTGTGTGTGTGTGTGTGTGTGTGTGTGTGTTTGTCTTTAAGTGGAGATTTGCATGCACATTCCTAAGATCTGTTTTTCTCCCTACAGCTTATCAGCATATCTATCTTATTTATAAGTGACAGGTGATAAAGTGGTGGATGAACAAAGGCCTTTTCCAAAGGACCTTCCCCCCTCCCCACCCCCGTCCCCCCTCACCTCCCACCCCCGTTAATCCCTGCAGCCTGCAGGCCTGGTTTCACATGGCAGAAGTCTGTCACGTTATGATTCGAGAGGTGGATCTGACCTTGGATTTGGGGCAGTGTGACTCACAGGACCGAGGAAATCTCTGCTGGTGGCTGCAGCTCCACGGGCAGGGGGTGGACAGGCCGCAAGCAGAGCTCAAGGACTCTGCGCATCCACTTCAGGAGGGGCTGAGGCAGGCTGTCACAGGCTCAAGGACAAGGAGGAGAGAAGCCTCTAAGGAGGCTTTCCCAAGGCAGGGGACAAGCCAGATGCTGGGGATGGAGTCGGGGGTGGGGGTTTAGGACCGGCCCTGAGGAACAGGAAAGGGCGGTGGGAATCACTTCCAGACCTCTCTAACCATGACCTCCAAGGAATGTTGTCAGCTAAGGCACTGAGTTGACCAAAGAAACCTCACCTGCACAGCCTCCACCCCCCCACCCCCACCCCCCACCCCCACCCACCCCCCCGCCTGCACAGCCTCCCTGAGCTTGATGTGGATGCTGACCACAGAACAAGTCACAACAAGGGAACGCAAAGAGATGAGAGGTCAGTCCAGTCACCAGCAAAAAGCTTGGGACCTGGGCTGGGCCAGTCTCTAAAGCAGCATTAGGGGGAATTGTAGCACATTCCCCACAGCATCTAAGAGGTCTGCCTGGAGCTGGACATGGGGTTCAGAGGAAAACTGGGGCCCCTATACAAAGTATCAGGGTAAAGCTCCAAAAAGTGAGACTGCAATGGTCTGGTACGACTGGGGTTGTCCTCAGATGGGACCAACACTGTAAGGTTGGTTGCTACAGGGGAAGGACAGCCTGTTGAGAGGGCTGGGGAAGGGTGACACCATCTTTGAGGTCAGAAGTCTGTGAGGAGCGGTACTGAAGAGCCCAGGGCAGGACAAGCACTATCCAAAGAGAACTGTCCCAGAGGCTGGCTTCATCTGGGAGGTCAATTGTTGGGGGTGGGTGGGTCTTTGTTTTTACTGAAATGAAATTCACATTTGCTCATGTGTTTATTAATGGACTGACTGACTGACTGACCGACTGATTGCTGAACATCAAACTCCTGGTGCCCCCCACTGAGCTGCTTCCCCCCCCCCAATCTTCCCATTTGTGTCATTAAGGTTCACCATCATGGGCTGGAGAGAAGCCTCAGCAGCTCTGGGCACTCACTGCTTTATCAGGGAGCAGAATTCAGACAGCAGTTCCCACGTCATGCAGCTCATGGACCCCTGTAACTCCAGCTCCAATCTGATAGCCCCTTCTGGCCTTTATGATCAGACACAGACAGACAGACAGACAGACAGACACACACACACACACACACACACACACACACTTTTTTTTCCAAGTTTCTGAAATAAAAAATAAAACAAAGCTCAGCACCAGCTGCGTTTAGGGTATTTGGTGCTGAGCACACCCCTCCTCTGTCTACTTGTATTCCATTTCCATCTCCCCCAGGGGAAACCCCACAGTAGCTCTCCATTGCCCCTGCAGCCCTGGTGGCCCGGTCTATAGTCTGTCCCTGTGCATCTGCCTGCTGTGGACACGTCACACTATCATAGCATATATGCCGCCTGTGCCCACCTGACTTATCTCACTCTGCACGAATGATGTCAAAGTCCAGCTGTCTTCTGACGGGTCAGGGGTCCATGCTTTAGCGTATTGTGTACACTGAACCACACATCTCGTGTTTATGACAACAGGCATTTCTGTTTTTCTCTCTGTGGTGATTGTATATGGTGTGGTGGTGAACCATCTGGGCTCCTGTATGTTCTTGGGGTGATCAACCAGGAGTGGAATGGCTGGACAGAATTTCAGAGACAGCGTGTCTAGAGGATGAGAAAGACTGATGAAGGAGGGAGCAGTGGAGCCTCAGCAGAGAGGCCTGGAGGGAACGGAGCAGGGGGAAGGCTGGGTTTGATGGGGGTGGTGGGTGAGCGGCCTGGAAGAGCTCACAAGATAGAGCTGCCAGGAAGGAGATGGTAGAGAGCTCCTGAGTTGAGCCAACAGGGGATGGGACACCTGCCCCAGCTACACCTTTCTCCTCTCTGGCCCTGGAAAGTTCCGTGCCCTCAGGTCTCTGACAGAAGTTGAACAGAGGGAAGTGCCAGCGGCTGGGGCATATTTTGTTCCCTTTGTACCCCAGAACCCACTGCACGCAGCTAACTTTGAGTCCCTCCCTGGGGATGCTGCCTTTCAAGCCCTTAGCTCCCCCTTGACTTCCCTGCCTGCAGCCTGCACATAACCACTTTCTCCAACCCCTTTTCCCATTTGAGGTTTCTGCTCGAGCCTCTCTTGCTGGCCTTGCTTGACACAGAGGGGAGTCTTAAGGGCAAGACCCGGGCCTGGGATGGCTTTCTGCCAAGTGCAGTGCGTGGACCAGTGTGTTAGACTTTCCTTCTCACCGGGACAGCATGTGGCCTCTCTCTCTTGGTGCCTGAAGCTTTCCTCAATAGCTGATCCAAGTTTCCTGGCATCGTCAACATCCTGGGATGTCCACTGCTAATTAAGAGTTGTTCTCAAAGCTTCACACACAACCCGTTCAAGGGATCTCTGCAGGGAAATGTCCCTAGTCTAATGGGATTTCTTTCTGGATCCTTGGTGAATCCCCTCATGACTCTGTAACTCTTGCATTCTGCTGATGAAAAAAAAATCACCATATGGATGATGCCAACGTCCACTGCCAGCTCAGAATGCAGATGGGCCTCTTCTGCCATGGCTGCCGGGGCTGAGTGTATGTGCGTGTGAAATGAGGGATGTAGTCCTCAGGTACACACATTAGGGCAACCCAACAGTGCTGTCTTTTCAGGCACCCTATTTTTAGTTTCTATAAGATTTATTATCATACATGGATGTGTATAACCCTGAGAGTACTGGGAATCAAACCCAGACCTTCTATGAGAGCATCTAATGCTCTTAACCACTGAGCCATCTCTTCAGCCCCCAGAGTCTTCTTAAAGGAAAGTCTGGAAATAAGTGTGCGTGCTCACGCCCTGGAGCCTTCAGCATCTCTCGCTCCTTGCTGTTGTTCTACAATTTCTCCTTATCAGCTAACACTGGTTTTGTCCACAACTTTAACAGTGGACAAACTGACCAAACTTCCCCACCCCTCCCCTTATCTCTCTGCTGTCCATCTTACTCCTCTCGCTGCAAACCTGACTAAAAGCAGCCACCACTAGCCATACCACAGCCTGGATGCTATGTGTATTAGTCAGGGTTCTCTAGAGTCACAGAGCGTATGGGCAGTCTCTACATAGTTAGGGAATTTGTCGATGACTTACAGCTTGTAGTCCAACTCCCCAACGATGGTCAGCAGCAGCTGTGGATGGAAGTCCAGGGATCTAGCAGTTGCTCAGTCCCACAAGGCAAGCAGGCAAGGAAGAGAGTGGGTGAGTGAATCTTCCTTCTTCCAGTGTCCTTAGGTGGGTCTCCATCAGAGGGTGTGGCCCAGATTAAAGGCATGTGTGCCAACGCACCTTTAATCCCAGATGACCTTGAACTCGGAGATCTCCTTGTCTTAATCTTCTGGAATTCATAGCCACTATGCTTCAAGATCTCCATGCCAAGATCCAGGTCAGAAACTTGTATCTCTGAGCCTCCAGATTAGGATCATAGGTGAGCCTTCCAATTCTGGATTGTAGTTCATTCCAGATATAGTCAAACTGACAACCAGGAATAGCCACTACACTATGCCGCCTGGAAATTTCCTCCTCTGACAATGTGGCTCATTGCTTGTGAATTCAGCCTCACTCAAGTTTCTGAACACAGGTAGACCTAGAGTATAACATGAGCGACTTCCGGTTAGATTCTCAATTGGATCCTCATGTGCACCGGAAACTTCGAGAGTAGCTCCAAGCTCTTCCGCGTTCCTCCTGCAGAGCAGTGACAAAGGCCTGAGCGCACACACACACACACACACACACACACATGGGCATAGCACAGAGGGGGGCCCAATTTTCAGTACTGATTTTCTTTTTCATTGCTGTGGCAAAAGGCCAGGCAGAGGGAACATGAGGAAGGAAAACTATATCTTGGCCCATGGTTTCAGACAGCTTTAGTGGCTTCATTGTGGCAGGAGCGTGTGGCACAGGCTTCTTAAATCTTGGTGGACTTGGACAAAAGGAAGCAGGTTTAGCCTTCAGAGATCCACTGCTAATGGCTGACTACCCCCTCCAGCTTAGGCCCTATACTCTAAGGGCTCTACAACCTCTCCAAACAGCCCCACAATGCTTGGGACCATGAGGGCCGTTTCATGCTCAACACCTCTGAGTGGGGTATGAGGCTTGTCATACAGAAGCTCTGATCTAGGGGAGAGGGTGGTTTTCATAGGAAGGACAGCTGGCTGGGCTCCTCTGAGGGGAGGACTCAGCAGGAGGTTGATTTAGGTGATTACTCAGATGGTGAAGTGGAGCAGGAGGGTGAAACCTGCCCATGGGGACAAGTCATGTGACACCCTTGATAGGAAAGGAAGTCTGGGTGGGCAGAGCAAAAGTAGGCAGAAGATGGAGATGGGCATATAGGTGGGGAATTTGGTATACACACAGGAGACGTGGGAGGTGAGGATCCCAGAGGAGTTCCCTGAGATGCGGGCATGAGAGCCCTATACTTAAGATGAGCCGAAGAGTTGCCTTTAGGGTTAGGGTCGGAGTTGGTCAAACAGTGCTAACGGGCATCACCATCAGAAACACAACACTGCACAGCGCAGGTCCTAGGACATGAGGATGGCCTGAGTTGGGCTGGACAGTGCAATCAGAGGTGCGTGCTTTTGCCTGGTAGCCGACAGCTCTACCTCTTGAAATGGGGACATAGATGGGAGGGTATTGGTGTTAGGGGGGCATGGAGAGCGTCAGAGCAGAAAGGCCAGTGGACTCCAGGGAAGAATCGAGTGTGCTGTGTGAGGTGTCCTGTCAGGGGGGCGGGGGTCTAGGCAGGATGGCTCAGGAAGGGACAGAGGTGAGTAGAGGGGCCTGTCTCCCTGTCCTATCCCTCTCCTGTGCCCATGATCTTCCCCCTCTCCTGGTCAGGGTCTCCAAAGTCTCCTCATGATCTCAGCTCCACTAAGCAGAGGGAGTAACCTGTATACTGTCCCCTCCATGCCCAGGGACACATGATACGTTCTGCTGGGACACCGGCCACAGCGCTGCTCTGCCGTAGGCCGCACCATGGCTTCACAGGTGAGCAGCACCCCCAGGCCCCCACCTGTGAGAAGCCAGTGCCAATAGCTCTTCTCATTCCTAGACACTGCAAATGTCCCCTGGGGTAGATAGGACTTCTTTCAGCTAAGAGTACCGGTCATTGGCTTGGGGCTGTGGGGCACACTAGGCCATTATGCAGCCTGGCTTCTCCCGTTAGTGTGCTCACTGCCCAAAGAGGAAGTGACTTCATGTCAGGGAAACCTGTCCTAGCAGCAGAGATGTCTCACCCCAGAGACTCCACCCACTTACTACAAAAATAAAGAAATGAAGAAAGAAAGAAGAAAGAAAGAAAGAAGGAAGAAAGGAAGGAAGGAAGGAAGGAAGGAAGGAAGGAAGGAAGGAAGGAAGGAAGGAAGGAGAGGGAGGGAGAGAGGGAGGGAGGGAGGGAGGGAGGGAGGGAGGAAGAGCAACTTCAGCTAGGAAAAGGGAAGAGCATATTTTCCCCAAGCAGAGTCCCTTTGTACCAGCCAGAGGCACACAAACAGCTTAACCACTGCAGAGAGACAAAACCTTCTCTCTGGTTAAACAGCCTGGGTCTCCTCCTTCAATCTCGCTCTGAGGAGGCATTTCTAAGCCTGAATGTGGGATGGTGCTGGGGTTTTGATTTGCCGAGAGTGACGATTGAGACCAATTACACTTAATCACCACCGTGCCAGGCGGTGAGCGGAGGTGGCACTGGTCGTGTCTGTGGGTGGAGCGTGCAGCAAAGGAAGGCTCCTGCCGGAGTCCAAGTGTGGTGCAGGGACCAGCCCGTGGCACCGGGAATGCACTGTAGTCTCTCTGGCCACTTCCTTCCTCTTTCAAAGCTTCGTTCTGGGGCTGCCTTCCCATTACAATGACAGAAATTAGTGGCACCCCATGTGGTGGGTGATAAAAATAGTCATGTTTACAGATTACATGACAGATGACACATGCTGTGTGGAAACACCTCACATTTACTTACTCACTTATTGCTGGTGACACCCCTTAGCTAGACTTTCTAAGCAATGGGAGGGTGGTGCCCAGGGTGCCCAGGCAGCCTGGCCACTCCGAGTTTAAAGGCTGGGCCATGATGGACTCACTGGGCATCTGGAAACACTATACCTTAGACTCTGTCTAAAGGGTCTCCCTGGTGGGAACCAAGCCCAGCTGTGACTTGTGGCCGACGGAGGTGCAAAGACTGGTTACAGGCCAAGCGGGCACAGGGAAAGCAGGCATGGGGTTCTAGGCCAAGCTTGGGTCAGTGGCTCTGCCAGCCAAGACCAGCCATCCCTGCGCACCTGTGACAATCGTTGGGATGCTGGTCCTTGCGACTGCTCTGCCCCATAGGAGATGAGTGAGGCCGAGTGTGAGAAGCTCTTCCACCTGCCCAGCCCCCACCAGGCACAGGGCTTTCTGGGAGGCGTCTCCTGCTAAGGTTTATTTTCACCCGTGATGGGATAATTACAGAGAAGAGGGGAAGAATCAAGTGGCAGGAATCACAGACTACAGAAAACGCAGCCTACTTCCTCAGGCTCCTCTGAAATCACAATCTCCTCCTCAGTGTGGCTGCCGACGCAGGCCCTGTGCCGGGAGATGCTCTCCGTGACACTGGCCCAGCGGCACGGCAACTTCCAACCGGAAGTGCCCTCTGTGGGCCTGACTGGCCGGCAGTCCACACGCCCAGCATGACTCTTCCCCTGACCTGTGACTGTGGAGGCCTCTTCTCCAAGGACCAGTAGGCTGCGACTTCTGGTCTAGCTCTGGCATGACCATCCTGATGTAGATGGGGTCGCCTACCTTCCCTGCCTCCCCCACATGAAGGGATTGCCTCTTTTCCTGTGCCCCTTCTACTGTTCTCCAGGGGCAGAATCCTCACATTCCCTCCCTACCCTCTACTCTTCTGACGTAGTCACCAATGCCTGCTGTTGGTGGATCCTTCTCTGTGTGGAACACTCAGACTCTGTCAAATGTCCTAAATCCGCGGCACCCCTAGACCTGCTCCAGGATCTTCCTAATATGGGGACCAGCTTGCCAAGCCCAGTTGAGGTGGCTGTAGCAGGTCTTGGGGTAAGAAGAGGGAAGAGGTGGATCTGAGAGGAGCTAAGGTCACATGACTGGGCCAGTTGGCGGTGGAAGGCTCCAGTCTGCATGAAACAGGGTGTCATGCTTTCCCAGCTAGCCAAGCAGCCACACCACCTTTAGAGCCAGTCCCCCTTGTGTCTCCACTGGACCCAGCCTGTCCCTTCTGCCTCAGGACCCTCTCTCCTCTCTGGCGGATCCTGACCACTGTCTGCTGGGTTCTGCCTCAGAGTACCGCCCCTGTACTACCCGAAGGCTTTGCTCAATCTTGGTATTAGGTAGCTTTCCCTAAGGAGTCACAGGCCTCTCTGGGTGGGCAAAGACTGCCTCTTGGAAACAGCTGGGCCTCCTGGATGTTCTTTCAAGTTGATACAAGGCCCAGTCACCTTCCGGGATCTCCAGGAAACCTCTGCTATTTCTCAGTCTCTGCCCTTCTGAGGCTCTCCCGAGCTTCCCGCAGGAGGTGAGGCACAAGACATAATGCCACCTAGAGAAGGGACAGAACACAGTCTGGTGCTGCAGAACCACAGGAGCGTGTTGGGGAGCTCCTCTACCTCTCTAACCACCCCATCACAGGAGCAGCCCTTGCTCTGGGAACAGGGGCCCAGAGTTTCAACTGGAGCAAGGGTGATTCAAGGTCACTGTGATGGTCTCTGTTACAGTTGTCACCATGACAGGATACAGAATCACTTGGGAGAGGAGCCTCTGGGGCTCACCTGTGACAACCCGTGTCTATCATGGTAACTCTCCCCTAACATGGGACACAATGCTCCATGGTCTGAGGCCTTGACTGAGGAAAGAGAAAGAGGCTGGGCAGCAGTGTTCACATCTCTCCTGACTGACCACGGTGTGCATGCCCTGCAGCCAGGACTTCACGCTGTGACCTGCTGCTCCCTCAACTGTGGGCTGAAGCGAACCCTCCCCTCCTTCCCTCCTTTCCTTCCTTTCCTTCCTCGGGTTGCTTTTGTCAAGGTATTTTTGCCACAGCAACGGGGAAAGTAACGGATACTATCATACAGCTAGTCAGGATGGGGAGAGACCATCCTGCAGCGACACATCAAGCATGCCAGGTTCCCAAACCCTGAGTGGCACCTAGATCAGGTCCTGGAGAAAGAGGCCAGCCAGGCAGGCTCAGGAACCAGACACTGCTGCGACCTGAGAAGCTGTGTGGCTTTGTGTTCGCGCTTTCCCTCTCTGGACCTGCTTCAACCTCCTGGCCTTGTGCGGATGGGTGCTGATCAGGTGGCATGAATTTAGAGATGGTATCGAGTGCCCAAAGGTACCCACCCACATGGCCTCCTTCCCTAAGGGGGCCACCCAGGGCTCCACGTGGGAGGACAAGCAGCCGAGCAAGGAGTGGGGAGTGCCAGAGGCATTATTGTTTCTATAGCAACCTAAGCTGCTACTCACCTTCTGCTGTAGCAGCTGGGGCACACCAGCGAGGGAGAGAACCAGCACCTTCTCATCCCCTCTTGGAGCAGCCACTGTCTGGACAAGTGGCTGGGTGGGCTGGGTGCCCGTGGGAGAATTATCCTGACTCACCCAGTATCCTTTGTGTGCTGAGCACAGAACAGTTGATCCAGCCTCTACCCTCCTCGTAAGCTTCCGAAATGCCTCCTCGCCCCAACTTTCCCCACATTTTTCAAGGTGGAATTAGATCTCATGAGAACCTAGGTGACTGACCGGGCACTGTCTCAAGAGACCCACCCAAGCACCTGCCCTCTGTGGCTTCAAGGGCCGAGTGCACCCCGAGGAAAGGTCCAGCAGAGCCCTCCTTCCTAACCCCCACTGGGGATGGATGTGTGCACAGGCCCATAGGAGCCGAGGCTATGGACCAGGGCAGAGAAATGCCAGGGGAACAGTTTGCCGAGAGGCAGTGTGCTCCTAGTCCATAGGGCATTCAACAGCTGCTGACTGTGAATGCACAAAACAATGGGACTTAGTGACTACAGGACCAGGAGCCTTCTTCAGGCCTCCTCGAGGGGTCACATTTTCAAAGAGCTCACTGCACAAGTCCAGGCCCCAGGTAGCAGTAGCTCACAGAGCAGGGCCAGAGAAAGATCAAGAGTACTTTCCTTACAAGTACAGAGACCCCAGTTCCCACACAGGGGACAAGGACTCCCAGCCCCTGCTGACCTGCAAATGGTACACAAGTGTGCATGTACCTCATCCAGTATGCACACACCATGCTTGTCCTGTGCAGATGGGGACCCATAGAGTTGCAGGGTCTCCGTGGCAGGAGAGGCTGAAGAGCGGTTCTAATGGAACCTGAATTCACTGTAGTTCATCTCAGTTCAGTTCAGCTCAGTCCAAATCCAACACAAGAACAATTTGGATTTATTTCAGTTCATTTTAGTTCAACCCGATGAGAATTCATCTCGCTTCTAAGGTATGTGCCAGTCGTCGAGAACTGGCACCTGTCCAGAGGTATCGGGAAGAACCCCTAAACCTGGACACACTGATGGCTCCCCCACCTACCTGCCTGCCCACCTGCCTGCCCACCTGCCTGCCCACCTGCCTGCCCACCTGCCTATCCACCTGCCTGCCCCCTGCCTATCCACCTGCCTGTCCACCTGCCTGCCCACCTGCTGTCCACCTGCCTGCCCACCTGCTGCCCACCTGGCTGTCCCTCCCAGTTCATTTGTTCCCCAGTCTCTCTTCCTCTACTCCCCCTCCATGTTCTTCTTCCATATCTCCTCTTCTTTCCCTCTTCTTCCACTCCTCCACCTCCTCCCCAGGAGCAACACTTTTTCTTTTTTCTTTTTTAAGACAGGGTCTCTCACTGGCCTGGAATTTACCAATTAGGCTATGCTGACTGGCCAACCAGCCTCCAGGAATCCTCTTCTCCCTGCAGCCACACTCTGGATGGCAAGTGGGAGCCGCCTTAGTTGGCTTTTGGAAACGTGGGCTCTGGTGGCAGGGTATTGTGGCAAACACTTTAATCCCAGCACCCCGGGTGGGGTAGGTGAGTTCAAGGCCAGCCTGGCCTACAAAATGGATTCCAGGACAGCCAGAGCTATGCAGAGAGAACCTTGGTTTTTTTCATTTATTTTTAATCTTGTTTTATTTTAAAACAAACAAACAAATACAAAACTTAAAAAAAAAAAAAAAAGGTTTTTGGGAATCCAACTCTCATCTTGACGGTGGAACTGTTGCCCCAGGCCCCGTGGTTCCCCTATTTCTCATGAGTTTTCTTGTCTTCTTCAATAAGAAGAGAGACTTTTATTGTTACTTTTTCTTCCCTGATGGATTCTTCAGTCCCTAACATCAGACCAGGCACTTTGAAGGATCTCAGTAAATAGTTTTTATACTAACCAATTAACAAACCCTTGTTTGATAACAAGGTCAAAGGGCTTGCTCTGCCAGACCACAGCCATTATACGGATATGGTCTCACTCCGAATCCCTGGCTGGCCTGGGACTTGCTGTGTGGACCTTAACCTCACAGGGATCCACCTGGCTCTGTCGCCCAAGTGCTGGGATTTATTTTCTATGCACTGGTGTTTTGCCTGCATGCGTGTCTGTTGGATCCTCTGGAACTGGAGTTGCAAACAGCGGTGAGCTGACTGTGTGGGCACTGGGGATTGAACCCAGATCCTCTGGAAGAGCAACCAGTGCTTTTAACCACTAAGTCATCTCTCCAGACCCCCAAAGTTATATTTCAAAAGCAGGTGGCTTTGGACAGGAATGGGCAACACAGCCAAGGGCAGAGACCAGAATGCCCAGAAAGGAACCCTGCCCCTGGAGTGACCTGGGTGGGGTGGCTGCTGCACCTGTACAGGGGGGAGGTGCACCTGTGACACAGGATGGAAGATCAGGGAGGGAGCAGGAACGAGCAAAGCTTGAGCCGCACCAGACGAAAGTTTAAATTTTAAAAAAAGTTTCAAATGCAAAAGAAATAAAGAAGACCATAACCTCAGAATGGATAAGGGTTTCATAGCAAACCACAAAACCACGAACCCTGGCAAAATGATTAATCAATTCGGCTCCATTATGGCAATAACTTAAGTTCATTATAATCCATTATACATTCTTGTTTTTAAATGCATACTGAAATATTTACAAATAAATGCAGGGGAATCGACATTTTAATGCAAAAGGGATTATAGTTATTGTGGTAAAAAGACAAGATGCCAAAAAGAAAGCAAAAAGAGAAAAAGTACCCTATAACTTATTATAACTCAAATAACTGCCACATATACAAGAAGATAGCTACCCTGAATATATAAAGAATTTTCCCAAATCAACAAGAAGGATGAAAAAAGAAACAGTAGTTATAGAGGGAAATACAAAACACAAATGATTACCCAGGGTTACCTCAAATGCCGTACAAATTGACTATACTACAAGCTGTCTTGTGAGGCTTACCAGGTAGCAAAGTTAAGTACATCATCCTAAGGAGGGGGAGGGCTGTGAGGTCGGTGTGCTGCAGGGACTTAACACAGTGCCAGGGGTGTGGATTTTGAGGTATAGACACTGCACCCCCAGACCCCATGGATCCCACATTAGAACCTTTGAGCAGGGAGTCGTATCTTTCCAGTGGGGTCTGTTGAACACCCACCGTGTGCAGGACACTTCCAGCTTAGCCTGTCTCCTGTTTCTCAATCATCAAAGCCATTTGCAAGCAGAAGGGTGGGCCATGCAGAAGTACAGTGCCAGTAAAGCCCAGCCTGAAAAGAATAAAAAAAAATAAAAATTTAAAAAAAAAAAAGTATTTGAATTTACTGAAAGCCGGAAGCCCCGGCCAGGCTGGTTCTCCATCCAGGCATGGGGTGGTGGCCACAGCCTTGCTGGGTAGGTGCCGAGGTAGCCAGGCTGCAGGGCTTTGGAGATAAAGCAGGCTGGTTACCCATTCCAGAGGCATGTAAATAGATCGCTGGAACATTCAACTCT
Organism: Apodemus agrarius; assembly: GCA_964023405.1. Taxonomy (NCBI): domain Eukaryota; kingdom Metazoa; phylum Chordata; class Mammalia; order Rodentia; family Muridae; genus Apodemus; species Apodemus agrarius. The sequence continues at coordinate 72,838,512 of OZ030016.1, forward strand.
TTCTCAAGTGGGCCTCACACCTGTCCCTTTGTCGCCGCTGTGAGCGGTAATCATCCCGAGAGGAAGCTCGTAAGAGCTGCGCGGCAGCCTCTGCGGCAGCTCATCTCCTGTGCTGCCAGCTTCCCTCGGTGAAAATAGAGAGGCCACTGGCATTATTAACTGTCACAGCTGGAGAAATATCCCTACATAGCCCCGGGGCTGTACAGGAAAAAAAAGTTGCAGCCATACCCAGACTGGGAGCACAGGAAACGGGGTGTGGTAGCATCTTCCTCTCGAATCCGCAGAGGTTGTGCCCCACCGGTGAGCCTCTGCATTCTGTACTATCAGAGCAACAAGCCTCCACGGTGACCCTTCGTGAACCACCCAACAGGGCCCCCGAATGCTGGGTGTGACGTCGCCTGCCTGTCACCCTAGTACTGGGGACTTGGGGCTACATAGATAGAGGCTGAGCTCGTGAATGCGTCTGAGTTTAGCTTTACAGTGAGAGGACGCCTCCTCTGGCTGGGGAGATGACCCAGTCGGTAAAGTACTTGCCACGAAAGCATGAGAGACTGAATGAAATCCTCTGCATCCATATTAAATCTGCCGATCTGAAATCCCGGTCCCAAGGAGGCAGGGCAAGCAGATCCCTGGGGCTTCCTACCTGGTCTAGCCTAAGCAGAAGACCCCAGGTGCCAGTGAGAGGCTCTGACTTAAAAAGCAGATAGAGCATCAAAGAACAGACCCCCGAGGCTGACCTCTGACCTCTTACATGTTTCCAGGCAACAGGGTTCTGCAGACACTGGTTTGAGCGACACTCTGGTATTCTGTACTGGATTCATGTGCAGCGCTCCCCCATGCCAGCCAGCCAGTGGCTTCTCTGTTTTTCAGCAGTAGCACAGCTCTGGCGGCTCTGTTGGGTTATGTTTTCAGACCATCAGGATCGCAGAGCACCGGCCATCCTTCACAGCATCCAATGTTTCTAAAATCAAAGCTTGGAATATGACAGCGCAGCCCAGAAATTCAGATGCAATTTGGTGGCTTGGTGTGTGGTAAGTTCCCTGCTGGGCAGTGCGGAGACAGGGGTCTTGCAGGTATGGGGTTCTTCTCTGATGGCTTTACTCCCTTGGGCAAACTTCATCCACGGCCCGTCATCTCACAGCCTTGTGGGCCATGTTCAGGCAGCCCTTTTTTCCAAGATCCAAACCCCAACCCCACGCTGGCTTTCTCTACCTCCCTCAGGTATGGGACCTAGCTAGCTTCTTAAGGGAGCCTCAGGGCTCAGAAGACTTCATAGTGCTCCTCCCCACCTGCAGTCACAGCATCTGGTACCCTATGGAGTTACTCCTCCCTGCCTCTGCTGTCCCATCTCCACCCTAACCTGTAGCCATATTCCCAGAGCCCAAGGCACTCACTGCCCTGGTGCAGACCAGAAGACAACTTTAGCTATCTTTCTTCAGGAGCTGTCACCTTGATTTTGGGGTCAGGGCCTCTCACCGAAACTGGAACTCTCCAATTAGGTGAGGTTGACTGTCCAAGGAGCCTGTGGGATGGCCTCCTTGTAGTCTGGGACTACAGAGGCACAGGACCAAGCCCAGCTTTACAGGCAAGTCCCGGGGATTTGAACCCAGGACCTCATGCTTGCACACAAACGCCCTTTCGCCTGGGCATCTCTACAGTCCCTCGTCTCCTTATTGCACTCTTCGTGCCTGGTAGCATCCACTGTTCATGGCCACTGACGTTCCGATGTGCCCTCATTTGTCATGGAGTTAGGTGACTCTTCTGTGGAATGAGGCTGAATTCCTGGCTCATGTTTGGGCCCCACATCTGTACCCTCAGAGGTGGGTTCTGAGGTCTTCTGACAGGTTTTGATAGGAATCTGGCTTCTTGAAAATGTATTGGGTAGTTTTCCATATTCTTCTCTCTAGAAAAAATGTCAGAACCGCGGTGTTAATAGTGCTTTGAATGTTTACAGCATTACCCGGAAAACCACCAGGCTCCGAGCTGTGGGAGGAAGCAGCTAGGGCTGAGATTTTCTTCTTGCCTTGAGAGAATCTTGATGAGCCACACTTTCTGAAGAAACGTTCAGTCTGTCTGAATTCTCTTTATCAAAACTCTGCCTAGGTTTTGCTGCCCTTTTTCTGTTTGCTAGCTTAGAGTTTGCTTTTCCTTGTTTAAATTAGCTGGAAAGTGAGTGTGTGTGTGTGTGTGTGTGTGTGTGTGTGTATGTGTGTGTTATGTGTGTGGTAGAGTGTGCATGCACATGTGTATATGGAGTCTATCTGTGTGTATATACATATCCACACTTAACCCTACATGAATTCTGCTATCAGTTAATCATCAGATAACTCCACTGACTTCTGCTCTGACCCTCATTATCTCCTGATAATGGCTTTCTGGGCATCTTCTGGGTATTTGTGGCTGAGAACAGCCTTCCCTTCCTCCCTGCAGGGTGCAAAGTCCAACTTCAGTTCCAGCATAATCTTCCTGGGTCTTTCCAACTGATGTTGGGTATCCTTGTCCTTGAGGAGGTAGCTCGGTCTAGATCATATGACCTGTGACATGCCATTGGCTGCCCTAGAACTTGAAAAGAGCACGTTTGAAGACAGGAACCAGAACCACCTGAGAAAGGGCTCTGTGACTCCCCAGGAATGCACCCAAATGCCGGGGTGTCTGTGTCTCACTGCGGGGCGTTCAGTGGAAGTCAGTCCTCTCAGCCTCTGGACGTAGATTCTCTGGCCAGCTGGGGCCGAGAGAGGCTACATAAGGACTCAACAACTCGGGCAGCCCCAGCCTACACCTATTTGGTGTTCACAATCACAACGCTGTGTCCAAGTTGTCAGCGGTGGAAGCCAGCCCTGACTGTCCTGCATGGCTTGATTGCTGGCCAACCATATGGGAAGGCTGACTCTGCTGGTCTCCTTCCACCGTGGAGGGCTGAAGTTGTAATGCTCCACACACAGAGATCCAAGCTCTAGTGGAGACAGATTTGTGCTCAGGATGTGGACTGCCTGCTCTGGCTCAGCCCTGTTACCCGCATGGTTCCCTGCAGTCCCACAGACCACCTGTGGTAACCCATCAGCATCATTTGTGAAGGGATCTCACTTGGCCCAGAAAGCAATGTGGCTCTGATTCTACCCATGGATCCCCCTGTGCCAGTGTGTGCCTGAGCTCCAGCTAGCCTGTCATCAAAGGGCCTTCTGAGTCTGGTCCAGAACCACTGCACATTCCCTGTGGATGGAGTCATGCTTTATGTCCATGGCCGAGGTCTGGGCCCCTTTCCCCAATCCCCGGATCACAGGGTAGGTGAGAACGGTTCTCTATTAAGGATGCTAGCGGGTGACTGCCAAAGTTTGTCAGCCTGATCTGGAGCCCATGGGGCACTTCCTGCAGGAAGCACTGCCAGCTTCCTTCCGGACTTCAGTGCCCTCCAACTCCAGAAGCCAACGAAGAGTCAGCTCTCCAGCCCCACTGATAACGCCACACTCGACTACGGAGTGTGTTTTCCCAAAGAAAGCGAGGCTGTTAAAAACAAGTGAACCCTGCTTCCCCAGGGCCAGAATGTTCACGCTCTTGAGTTAAACCCTATTGGCTCTCCTTTCACCCCCAAACCCTAATGATGCGCCTCACTAAACTACCTTGCAATTTTAAGAAAACAAAATTTCGTAAAGAAACAGTATAACCAGCTCATATCTTAAAAGTTTGCTTTGTCTTTAAACCTCGTACATCACATCCTTTGAGCTATATGACATTGAAAGTCGCAAAGCATCTTTAGCTCTTCTAGGACACGCAGGGACAAGTCTCTATTGAAGAAGCTAAGCCCTAACCTGGGTGTATGCCAGTGTCCTCCCTTTAAGGGTCCCACTCATGCTCTAGCTCTCATGTTTTGTCTCTGTGCCTGTCTCTCTGTCTGTCTGTCTGTCTGTCTGTCTGTCTCTCTCTCTCTCTCTCTCTCTCTCTCTCTCTCTGTGTGTGTGTGTGTGTGTGTGTGTGTGTGTGTGTGTGTTATAGTGGGCTGAAAAGGTGGCTCCGTGATTAGGAGGACCTGAGTTCATTCCCAGCCTCCTTGTCACACAGCTCAGCACCCCCTGGAACTGCAGCTCCATGGAGACCCAATGCCTCTGGCCTCCGTAGGCACCAGCGTGTGTGTGCACATACCCACACACAGATCCACACAGATAATTAAAATAAATATTTCTTTTGAAAAAGAGAAAACCTGAAGTGTATACTGTGATGATTAATATTGATTGACCACTTAGCAGGATCTAGAACCCCAGTGGAGACAAGTCCCCGAGCACACGTGCGAGGGAGTTTCCAGATCCAGTTAAAGTGGAGCGAGCCACCCTGAATGTGAGTGGTATCATCTCACGGGCTGGAGTCCAGGACCCAGTAAGTGGGAGCCAGTGAGCTGAGCACAGCATTGGTTTCTCTCTGCTTCTTAAGTGCAGATACAATGTGACAGCTGACGCCATGTCTTCTCCAAGATAATGACTATATCCCCAAGCTGTCAGACACACAAACCCTTTCTCCCTTAAGTTGTTGCTGTTAGATATTTTGTCTCAGCCAGGGGGATACTGACTAACACATAGGCACTCAGTCCTTTGCCTCTACTTAAACCTGCTGGCTTTGCCTCATTTCTACACTGGCCAAAGTGAGGTCAAGGAGCAGACTTATGTGAGGGACTATTCCTAGCTAGGGAAGGTCCTTCGGCTGTCATCAGTAGTGTGTCCTTGCCACTGTGATGTCAGTCCAACCAGGAGAACCATGACAGGCACGTCATTACGGAGGGACATCCATGACTAGAACTTCACAGGCTTTAGCAGCTGTCAGAGAGACTGGAGCCCCAGGCACCATAACAACTAAGTGGGGTCCTGGGGCAGAAGAAGGAAAGCGTATAAACACTAAGGAGCCCAAATGTATCACGGTCTACAGTTAATCACACCACACCAAGTCTTTGGCTATGGCACCTGTGTCATACTGTGTGAGATGTCCCCACAGGGTACTGGGTGTGGGTACATGAGAACTCTGGATTTGTCTCAATTTTTCAATAACCTAAAAGGCAATCTAAAGTCACCTATTAAGAAAGCAAGGGGCACCTGACACGACACCACTATAGTGAATGAATGTGTGACAGAGAGGAGAAAGTGAAGCTGAGGACTTGGGGCAGTGGAGAGAGGCAGGACTGCAAACTCCATGGTGGCGAGGAACAGGCAGATCTGAGGAGGTCATGGTGAGGTCCTGGCCTGGGATGCTGCCAAGGCCACACCTGGATCTGTGGTCCTGCTGCATCTGGAGTCTGTGTCAATGTCTGTGGCTGGAGTTACCCACCAAAGGCTAACCGAGTATCTATGGTCTGGGCTGCCACCAGAGACCATGTGAATATCGAGTGGCCTGTACGGACACCTGAAGCAATGGGGACATCAGAACCCATGCTGCTGCTGGGAGCCATATCTGGGTCCATGATCCTATTGGAAACTGGGGTCTACGTTGAGGTCCCAGACCCATGTGGCCACCAAGGGCCGCTGCAGATGTCCCTGTTCTGGACTGCTGCCTGAGTTGCTGTGCTTAGCAGGCTCCGCCCTTTGCCAGTCACCACACTTCTTACCTGGTCAGAAGAGTAGTGCTGGCCCTGACAGTGGAGGAGCAGGGGGTGGGGGAGGGGAAGGGCCCAAGGGCATGACTGCTAAAGAGCTGGCCCCGTTCTTCAACTGCTGGGGGGTAGATGAGGAAGAGATGCCCCCCACACCCCTCACTGCCTGAAGCAGGCGGGTGAGTTAGCCCCCACAGTCCTGAGAGCAGGAGAGCTGACCCTGCCCCTTGCCGGCTGTAGCACTGGGTGAGCTAACCAGGGCAGCTCATCATGGTGGTGAGGGTGCAGGAGCGCTGGCAAGCTTACAGCCCAGCTACCTCCGAGGCCCAGATCCAGGGCTTCAAGTTGGCCCACCCCAACACTGGGGGCCGGTCCTGTAGATCCAAAGCTGCAGGATCTCCATGACACAGGGCAACAACAGGATGTCCAGGAGGAGTCCCAGCAAGGATCCAGTCTCGATGCTGTAGCAGAAGCCAGAGGCCTCGAACCAGACCAGTGACTCACTGCAACGAACAGTAAAGATGTGTGGTCAAATGGATCCCCAGCAAGGATCCAGTCTTGATGCTGTAGCAGAAGCCAGAGGCCTCGAACCAGAACAGTGACTCACTGCAACGAACATTTTGCAAGTAAAGATGTGTGGTCAAATGGGTGTGCTGTGTGACTCACCATGACACATCGCAGCTTCCACGACAAGATTTTCTTTTTATTCCCTCTTATTTTGTTCTCTTTTGGAGGCAGAGGGCAGATATGAAGGGGCAGGGAGATGAGTGGGATTGGGGTACATGATATGAAATTAACAAAGAATCAATAATTGGTACAGTGACAGGGAAGTGGATCAGTGGAATAGGATTGAAGACCCAGAATTGAACCCACACATATATGGCCAATTGATATTCGACAAAGGAGCTGAAAACATCCAGTGGAAAAAAGATAGCCTTTTCAACAAATTGTGCTGGCTCAACTGGAGGTCAACATGCAGAAGAATGAGAATTGACCCACTCTTATCTCCTTGCACTAAGCTCAACTCCAAGTGGATCAAGGACCTCCACATAAAACCAGACACACTAAAACTAATAGAAAAGAAACTGGGGAAGACCCTTGAGGACATTGGCTCAGGGGGAAAATTCCTGAACAGAACACCAATCGCTTATGCTCTAAGATCAAGAATAGACAAATGGGACCTCATAAAATTACAAAATTTTTAAACTTTTTTTTAAAGCAACATGGCCATACTGAAAAGGCGGGGAACACACATCAAAAATAAGAAGAGAGAGAAGAAGAGAGAGAAGACGGGAGAGAAGAAGGCTCGCCCTTATATATTTAAACGAGAATGTGGGTGGGGGGCCTTCCTGACCCCAAGAGAGCCAGGCCAGGGAGGACAGAGCCCTGCGAGGGTGAGATGCAGTGAACAGGTCTAGGTGGTGGGGAGGGTTGTGGGTGGGCATCGAAGGAGTGGGGGGGGGGATCTCAGAGGAAACCTTAAGCCAGTCACAGAGCCAAGAGGAGACCGGCCTCTGAAATGGCGTCTGGAGCGCACGCTGTGCCTACCGTCTGATCTCAAGTAGGCTCTGCTTGCCCCAGAAATGAGAGGTTCAGCTCTGGAAGACACAGCTCCCTCCCAGGCGGGTTACACACAGAGGCAGTGATGGGCAGAGCGACAGGAAAGCCGCAGTAGCCCAGAGACAGATTAGAGGTGGGGAAGGGGGACCTCTAAAGTGTCCCAGGGGCCAAGGAGCAGAGAGAGAGCAGGAAAGAAAGAGAACAAACGAGGCCAGTCTCGGAGGATGATAGTGAGAATGTTCTAGAAGAGACAGGTCTTCCAATAACTGGGCTAAACGGTGAAATGCTAAAGCCCCAGAGACACGGACGCAATGCCTTGCTGGTAGCTGGGAGAAGCCAGGAAACAAGACAAATGCTCAAAGATCAAGGGAAGCCGGGGCCATCTCTCAGTTATGCTCAGCCAAAAGCTGCCAAGATGTCAGCTGGGCTGTGCACGTGAAGACAGTCCTTCCGTCTGTTAGTGAGCCGCTGAACTGGGGTGAGCAGACCCCAATCCCCAGGCCAGTGACCAGCTCTGGCTCGACACCACTGGTGTCTAAATTACCCTATGTGGCAGCATCCCCTGCTCTCTGGAAGCTCCGCATTGGTGGGATCGCAGGTAGCCATGGACCCTGAGCGTAGCTCAGAGCGAGAGGGTCTGACACAGACATGTTCTAAAACATCCCAAAGGGAGTGGCTGCTACAAGGTGAACAGGGGTCCACAAACCACAAGTTGATTATAGCCTACACACAACGAGTGCATGCATGCATGCGCGCGCGCGCGCGCGCGCACACACACACACACACACACACACACGCAGAACTAGTTCTCAGGTCTGAGCCATTCTTCCTGGCAACAGGGTGTCCCTCCTCCCCTCGTGCATTATTTATCTTCCTTGCATCAAAAAAAAAAAAAAAAAAAAAAAAAAAAAAAAACCAACGGCTCATGGCAAACTCCTGTTCTCAGAAAACATTGTTCAAAAGGCTGGATTAGATAAAAAGTCTCTGGGCAGCCACTGTGAAAGCAATGTGTGTTTGTCTAAATTATTTACAGGGAAGGGCACAGGCTTGAGGCCAGGAGCCAAGATGTTCAGCTTCTGTTTCATCATCGGAGGGCTGCGAGAGAGAAAGCCCGTGTTCAGACTTGAGGAGGTGGCCACCTGGTAAGGATGCTTGTGAGCACCACAGAGGAAGAGCCACTGAGGGCCACAGGGGCCAGAAGCAGGAACAGACCCAGGGAGGTCTACAGGAGGCCACACGGGTGGACGCCCCCATCCCCATAGGAGAGAGTCAGAGCCACTTGTGAGAGGCCTGGCTGGGTCCAGGGAACTGTGCTTGGTTACACAGTGAGCTGAGGAAGGTGCCCTAGAGCTCTGGTGGGGAGACCTCACAGAAGAGTAGGCTCGTAATGGTACCCGATGCTGGGGCTTCTGTCATAGGCCTGAATGCTCTGCATGGTTCCTTTATAGATGGGGACATTGCGACCCAGAGGGCTAAGTGCCTGGGTACTAGAAGAGATGCCCCGGCCTCCTTGGTTCATGTGCATATTTGGGGGAAAGCAGATTGTATCTGCACCCACCTCTGACCTACCCTATGTTCTGTAGGTCCTGGGGTATTCTGACACCCAGCTCCCAGACAGGACTTTAGGCTAAGCCTAGCCAGACCTAGAGCCAGCAAGTGGAACTGTGGCCTTACCTGAAGTTGTCTGGGGCTTTTGTGCTACTTCTGACTGGGGAAGACTTTTCAGTACCCTACAAGGGCCAAGACCCCGAGTTGAAGCAGCCTGAAGGTCCCAATCTGGAGGGCATGAGCTCTGTCATCTAGAGAGACCCAGGACAGGGTTGGGGTACTGGCTGAGCCTACCTATTCTGTGGACAGAACTATGTAGAAAATTGATCCATGATGCTGTGGGGAATGGTAGCAGAATCAAGCCTCCTTCCAACTCAAGAGTACAGACATGGCTAGAAGCACGGATTGGGTGCAGAGCAATCATCTAATGTGTGTGAGGCCCTAAATTCAATTTCCAACACAGAGGACTTGGTGGGGGCAGGGCATTCAGGGAGAGTTGTGTGTGAGGCACACACACACACACACACACACACACACACACACACAGGATCCCAGCAATTAGAAGACTGAAGTAGAATGATCATGAGTTTAAGGCTAGCTGGATTACCTAGTAAGATCCCGTCTCAAACAAACAGCAAGCTAATGAATCACCACCACCACCAAAAGGAATCAAACAAAGAAACAAACAAACAAACAGCAAACTAAACAAACAAACCCGGAAGAGAGCTTCGGGGGTCCTCATCACACTGTCTTAGTCAGAGATTCTATTGCTGAGACAAAAATCGAGTTGGGGAGGAAATGGGTTAATTTGGCTTATACTTCTAGATCATAGTCCATCACTGGAGGACCTGTAGGCAGGGGCTGATGCAGAAGCCGTGGAGGGGTGCTACTTACTGGCTTGCTTCCCACGGCTTGCTCAGTCTGTTTTCTTATAGGACCCTGAACCACCATCCCAGCGCACCACCCACGGTGGGCTGGGCCCTCCCCTACTGATCACTAATTGAGCAAAGGCCTTATAGCTGGATTTCAGGGAGGCATTTTCTCAACCGAGACTCCTTCCTCTCTGATGACTCTGTCAAGCTGACACACAGCACATCATGCCCTCTGCTCTGCTGAGGTCCTGGAGCATCAGGATGACACTAGACCTGTGTGGTCACAGTAAATTTTATTTAGAGGTGTATTTATATTTGAGGAATCCCCTCCCTACTTAGCTCTGACTGACCTGGAACTTTCTATGTCGACCACGCTGGCCTTTAACTCACTGAGATTCGCGTGCCTTGCCTCCTGGATGCAGGGATTATAGGCCTGCACTGCCATGCCCGGTTCACAGAGGGTTTTACGTGCCCTCCCCCACCCCCTCTTGCTTCCTGGGCCTTGTCTCTATGACTCTGCTCTCTCAGCCCCAAGGTGAAGAAGGATGTATCCGAAGGTCCTTCTGCAGTGCTTGTTTTCTATGGGGTTGACATCCTAAGCCAAGGTCACAGATAGTAAATGAGACCAGCAGCTGGACCCCTGTGCTGTTCTGGCCTAAGTCTGTGTTCGCCATCACCCAACCATGCCAAGGCACAGTGCCTTTCATGGGGCCACTGCGTCTCTGCTACCTAGTCTCAGCCCAGGACACATGTCTCTAATTCATCTATATAGCAAGCCGATTTGGAGCCGTGCAGCGTCCCAGTTACACACTGACCCATGCATAATCCACAAACCTCTGATTCCTTACCTATGGACAAAAAACATCTCTGTGCTGGTACTCAGCCCAAACCTGTCCCTCAGGCATCATGTGCCTGGCCCCTCAGCTCCTCAACTGGGTATGAAGTTTTCCAGAACATGAAAGCTGACCTGCCAGCAGCATTGTGGTCTTTCTTCACACCAGCGGGGCCGAGCTGCCCTTGCTACTTTTACCCACACAAGACACAGGAGAAGGCCACCTGGTGATGGTCAGATGAAGAGTCCTTTTTTTTTTTTTTTTTTTTTTTTTTGCAATCAAGAGCAGGCTCTCTACCCAAAAGAGAGGCAGAGTAAGGTGTATAAAACCAGAAACCACAATTACATCACTCTAGAGGCAGGCCAGGGGCAGAAGTATCAACAGTTCGATTGATTAAAACTATTTGTTTTATGTTGTAAAACAGTGGATCTCTAGAAGCTCCAGGTGGGGCCCTAGCTAAACCTAGGACAAAATGGAGTTACTTTAGGCAGTTCAGTTAACCGGCTCTGCAGAGGAGGAAAGGGAAGGAGAAGCCAAGGCCATCCAGTCCCCTCTGCCCTCAAACCTTCTCTGGGCACCAACCCCTTCCTAGGAGAAGACACCAAGTGTTCAGGAAGCCTCGGGTCACTGCCACATGGTAAGGCAAACGCCCTGGCACTCTTCCCAGAACCAATGGCTTCTGGCTTTAGCAGATGAAAGAAGCAAATGCCTGACAATGAGCATCGTGAAAGATTAATGCGCTGACTACACAGCAGGCGCTCAAGCCAGTTGTCAAATCCAGGAGCAGAGGCCCAGGCTCCAGGCTCCAGAAAGAATGTCAGGGACCTCACCCTGCCCCACCCCTGCTCCGTTCCACAGAGGCATTACCTGGAGTGTCCATCTGGCTTCTTCTAATGCCCCTGGAGGCTCACAACATTGCAGTGGTTTACCCCTGAATCACACCTGGACTGTCCGAAGGATGGTGAAGCCCAATGATTCCCCCTCCCCAGGAAGTGGCTGCAGTGGGGGTACAGGGTCCCTTGCTTCCCCGCCTCTTTGGGAACATTTACTAATAGAGTGAAACCCTAAAACCTAACAGTTACACGGCAGAAATAGCGGCCACCGGATGTGGAGCTTGCTGCAGACGCTCCAGTCCTGTTCTCGCCTAAGCCCATGCCCTCCTATGCCAACCCCATCTCACAGCTGAGGAGCACTGAGTCTCGGAGTAGCCTCATCTTATAATCAACATGAACAGTGACTCCGGTCCCCTGGCTGGCCTGATGCCAGAGCTCATGACTCCTATTTACCCTTCTTCAATCTTCCTGTGAGAGCCACAAGCAACACACCTGTGTGTGTGTGTGTGTGTGTGTGTGTGTGTGTATATGTGTGTGTGTGTGTGTGTGTGTGTGTGTGTGTGTGTGTGTATGTTTCTTCCACATAAGGAGCCAGTTGAAATCAGATCGGGACCTACTCTGAGTTCCTCCATGCTTTGTAAAACAGTAGGTTTTCGATCTATGCCTTGTCCTATGAAACCGTATTTTTGCAAGAAGTTATTTTTACTCCATTTTTAAAATGGAGGATGACTTTTTGCCTGAGTGAACACATGGTGATGCCACTATGTGCCTGTCACTACCTATAGCACAGACTGATAAATGACTTATTGCTGAGAGTTTAAATGGAGTCACTATAAATTCATGGAGGTGAATTAAGACTGTGGGGACACATGGGTGTATTAAGATCACATCACGGGGACCAAACTCAAGAATATATCAGATAGACCAGACCAAAGACAGGGTGTAATGTTCTCGTCTGGACACCCATCACTGTGATGGCTTATAGGGAAGGGCTCCTGGCACAGATGCCAGGCAGGGCCAGCATATAGGAGAGGGTCTCCAGAGACCTGAGCAGCTAGCTCATCTGTGCAGAGGGGACGCGCCTGAGGCAGTGGCTACAGCAGCCTCTGCAAAGATGACAGGGCCTTGGAGGATTAGTGGGGTTCGAATTTGCATGTTTTAAAAGTGGCCTAGACTCAGACATGGTGGTAGCACAATCTATAATCCCGAGTCAGGAAACAGGCTGGAAGACCCTGAGTTTGAGTCTAGCCTGGGTTATATAGTGAAACCCTGTCTCAAACAGAATGAAGAGAAAGACAAGCAGGCTTGGGACATGCAGGATGAGAAAGGAGAGCGGAGGCTAGCTGTCCCTTTCTTGCTAGACTTAGGACTGGCCACTTCCCCACTCCCGCCCAGCTCCCACCTTGGTAGGATGGGATGCTTTCTAGTAAGTGTCAAACACACAGCACAGACCAGCTGTTTGCCCCCTTGGGGATCTGTGCATCCACGAGCCTCCTGAGCCGGTGAGGAGATGCTTCCTGCTCCAGCTAGATTTTAATATTTAGATGGGAAGCTGGGCTTTTAATTTTTATTGGGGAAGAGATTTAATTCCCAGCCTTTTAGAAGTGTTCGGGAAAGCAGAAAATGCCTCTTTTTACAGAGAATATTGTACCTTGAATCAAAATGAGTGTCAATTATCTTAATGGCTGTTACATAAAGTGCCTGCTTAGTCATTTCTTCAACTATTTGTCTGAAATAGGGAATTTCTCCAACTCACAGAGGAGACTGGAATGAACTGAAATGCATTTTCACTCCCAGAAACTCTACAGTGGGTGTCCTGCAGCTAGGAGTCCTGACATCCCAGTAACCACAGGGACAGCAGCAATCGCAGTGTGGGCTGAACCACTCAAACGCTCTCCCTGTCTCTGCACTGAGCCTGAGACATTGGGAAAAGGCTGTCCAAAGCAGGCCATCCAAACACATTGGGGAAGGAAATACCACAGCCTACAGCTGACCAGGTCCTGACTGCAGCCCAGCCTCATGGTCATGCAGAATCCTCTGGAACCTTTGCCTGCTAATGTGGGGCGGCCTCCATAACTAGTGCCTGTGTTTGCTTCGTACGTGGAATTTCATCACAGAGCATGGTTCGGTTTTGAAGTCCATGCACGGAGACAGATGTGGCGTGCGGTGATGAGGATGTTTTGTGTGTGGTGCCCTGATGGACGGGGATGCAGCTTAACTGGTATTTTGGCCAGCAGAATGAATAGCCAATTTGGTTCCCCTGCAGCTGTAGCAGCTGCCAGGAAGTCAGACAATGAAGTGCCCAAGTTTAAAATGGATGGAGCCATGGTTAGAGGGACAGCAGTCACACAGGCGGCTACAGAGTCAACCACAGCCTCCCAAGGGTGACTTGAAGTTCAAAAACACACATCCTTATCTTAGAGCACCTGGAGTCCCTCAAACCCAGGAAAAGCAATTCTTCTAAGTCTGTCCTTCATTTGGCCCACATGCCAGGCCACTCCGGAGCCCCAGCTGGGCCTGGAGGCTCCTCCACCCAGCCCAGCCCTGAACCTCTACCATTCAGTCCCTGTGGACATACGCTGCCCATGACGATTCCAGAACTAGCAGCATAGTGAGACCAGGGCACAGAGCCCTCTACAGATGGACTCCACTGTCCACACATAGACTTACCTCCCAGCCTGGAAAGAGTGTTAAGCCACAAATCGAGCTCTGTGGTAGACAGCCTGTAAGCAGAGCCACAGAAGAGCCGGGGCTCCAGGCTCAGGGCCACCCTCCAGGGAGGAGGGAGAGGGAAGTCTGGAGAAGCAGGTTCTGATCCACAGGGATGTGAGAAATGAACTCCAAGTTAAAGGCTTGGTGCAAGCAAAAGTCAGCAGACCAGATCGTGGAAGAGAGGGTGTCCTGGTAAGCCTAGCAAAATAACAATAGCATGAAAAGTTTTAATCAGGGGGTAGAATGTGTCAGGTCTTACTGGCAGCCTGTAACCCAAGGGCAATGGAGGCCATAGAAGAAGATTGAACAGTAAGTCGCCCTGTTGTGTCTTCGGGCCGGGACAGCTGGACTATCCAACCAACAGCCACAGGAGGAAGTGGGTAGACTCCAAGGTAGACTCAAAAGTGCAAGACTTCAGCCAGGTCCAGTGGTGCACACCTTCCCAGCAGGAGGGTCTCTGTGAGTTCAAGGCCAGCCTGGTCTACTTAGTGAGTTCCAGAAGAGCCAGGGCTACATGATGAAACCCTGTCTCAAAAGACTAGAGACAAACCAAAAGGAAAGAATGCAAGACTTCATGGTGGACAGCCTTCTAGTACCAAACTCCCCACCTTGGTGGT